>CM077646.1:8735214-9042714 GCA_039707465.1 Rhabdophis nuchalis
GTGGTGAATCTGGGTGAGTTCACACAACCCCCTTAACTTAGGTTAAGGAAAGAGAACTGCTCCATTGGCATAATGTGCCATGCCCAAATATATAAACAAAACACTGGGCTTAGCACAATGTTCTGCTTTGCATATTTGCACAGGACAAGATTCCCAGCTACTGCAATGTATGGAATTTTTCTTAAAATCCCAGTAATATTTTCAGGGACTCCATGGCCAACCAAAGATGAGTCGCCTTCTCTTTAGAGGTTTCTGTGAAGATGCAAGGGAGAAAGAACCCACAGAGGAACTGCTAAGAGATCCCCTAAGCCAACTTCCGGATGGTTGTGGCAAGAAATCAGGTCACACCATGCTGTGTTCCTACACATTTGGCTGAACTGATAGTAGTTTGGCAGATGGAACCAGCAGCAACCAAGGCATGCACAGCGTGTACCCTCCCTCCCTCCCTGAAGGAAAAGAGTCAGAAGAAGGAACCTGAGCTCACTTACTTATAATAACTTGACATCACTTTACCTATGAATATGTTTGTTATTTATACATTAATTTATTTTGCCATTTTGAGATGTAAAAATACGATTACATCTCTTTGTTCTATGTGGGCCAGCTCTCAATATTAATAAACATTGCAGCAGGAGTTCATTTCTTGCTTTGTATCCTACATCTGATTCCACAAGTAGTAGGATACTAAACACTGGAAGGGACCAGAGAACAAGAGGTATCTTCTCTCCTTTAAGAAAAATATTTTCTTTCCACTGTCAACTGTCAGATGTCACATTCTAACTACAGGCATTCAAGGTGGGTGAGGATTTTCCCTTCAATCCTCTCCTGTTCCCCAGAGGGCTGGACGGAGGAAGGGAGAGAGCAAGGAGATCGAATTGGGCAGTAGCTGTTCCCCCACAGGTGGGTCTCTTCAGAACTGAAGGAGCTCAGAGGAGGGGGAAGGTTCAATCCTGAGGACATTTTTTCCATTATTATATGGTAGTAAAAGTGGGATATTGAACACTAGGGGGTAACCAGGGAATCAAGAGAGTTTTGTTTTTAAAAGATCCTCTGACAATCAGCAGAGGAAGAGGTCGCATAACAACCACAGATCTTTATCCCCTCCCCTAAAAACTGGCAATGATGGACAGGCTAGGTAGCGCCAGGACAGTCATACAGGTGACAAGTGACAAAGACTACTAGTAAGCCAACCCTCTCAGAAAGGCTCAGGCTATGAAGATGTCTGCTAACGAAGATTCCTCATTAGAAGACAGGAAGTCTGTTCAGCCCCTCAGCCCAGAGAAGCTGGAATGGGAGGCTAAGAGAGGGGAAGCCATGAAGAGGGTGAAAGGTGATTTGGAGCTTCAATGAAGGAAGATTGCGGAGTAAGAGCATGAAACTCAAATAGAGCTCTGGAAATTGCAACACCGCATCATCCACATTAGAATAGAATAGAATAGAATAGAATAGAATAGTTGGAAGGGACATTTGAGGTCTTCTAGTCCTACCCCCTGCCTAGGTAGGAAACCTTATAATATTTCAGGCAAATGGTTATCCAACATCTTCTTAAAAACTTCCAGAGTTGGAGCATTTACAACTTCCTGAGGCAAGTTGCTCCATTGATCAATCGTTCTATCAGGAAATTTCTCCTCAGTTCTAAGTTGCTTCCCTCCTTGATTACTTTCCACCCATTCCTTCTTGTCCTGCCCTCAGGTGCTTTGGAAAATAGTTTGACACCCTCTACTTTGTGGTAACCCCTGAGATATTGGAACACTGCTATAATGTCTCCCCTAGTCCTTCTTTTTATTAAACTTGATATACCCAGTTCCTGCAAACGTTCTTCATATGTTTAGCCTCCAGTCCTCTAATCATCTTTGTTGCTCTTCTCTGCACTCTTTCTAGAATCTCTGCACATCTTTTTTACATTGTGGTGACCAAAAATGAATGCAGTATTCCAGGTGTGGCCTTACTAAGGCCTTATAAAGTGGTGTTCACAATTCACGTGATCTTGATTCTATCCCTCTGTTTATGCAGCCTAGAACTGTGTTGGCTTTTTTGTCAACTGCTGCACACTGCTGGCTGATATCTAAATTTATTTATTTATTTATTTATTTTTCATATTTATAACCCGCTCCCATCTCACAACAAGGGACTCGGGGCGGCGAACATAGAATTAAATCAATAAATACAAAATACAATACATAGATATTAGATGCCTGTGTTGTAACTGTTTTTAAAACCCTCGTTTATAATTAGCGGTGCTGGGGTTACGCAAGGCCGGCTAGTTGGAAGAAGTGAGTCTTAAGACATTTGCGGAAGAGGCGGAGGTCAGGAATGGTGCGGATTTCAGGGGGCAGGTCGTTCCAAAGGGCCGGCCCTGCCACAGAGAAGGCCCTCCCCCTGGGCGCCGCCAGTCGACATTGCCCGACCGACGGCACCCTGAGGAGGCCCTCTCTGTGGGAGCGTGTCGGTCCCAGGGATCTATGGGGCAGGAGACGGTCTTGCAGATAGCTAGGTCCCGAGCCATGGAGCGTTTTGAAGATGGTCGTTAGGACCTTGAAGCGCACCCGAAAGACCACAGGAAGCCAGTGGAGCTCGCGTAGGACAGGTGTTATATGGGAGTGTTTAGGCGCTCCCGTAATTATCCGTGCGGCCGTGTTCTGGACTAACTGTAGTCTTCGGGTGCACTTCAAGGGAAGCCCCATGTAGAGAGCATTGCAATAGTCAAGTCGAGATGTGACGAGTGCTTGAGTGACTGTGCGTAAGGCTCCCCGATCCAGTAAGGGATGCAATTGGCGCATCAGGCGTACCTGATGGAATGCCCCCCTGGCCACGGCCGCCACCGGTCTTCCATAGTCAGCCGGGAGTCCAGAAGGACACCTAGATTGCGTGCCTTCTCCACAGGGGCTGGTGTTTCGCCCCCAATGGCCAGAGTTGGAATAATCTGGCTGAAACGGGGTGCCGGAAGCCACAGCCACTCAGTCTTGGACGGGTTGAGCCTGAGTTTGTTACTACCCATCCAGATCCGTACAGCCTCCAAGCACCGGGACATAACCTCGACGGCATCATTGGGGTGGTCCGGGGTGGATATGTACAGCTGGGTATCATCAGCGTATAGATGATATCCCACCCCGAAACCACGGATGATCTCACCCAGCGGCTTCATATATATGTTGAACAGCAGGGGCGAGAGGACCGACCCCTGAGGGACCCCACATAAGAGGGATCTAGAAGTCGACCTCTTCCCCCCCGTCAACACATATTGTGACCGACCAGAGAGGTAGGACGAGAACCACCGTAAAACGGTGCCTCTCAGCCCCAACCCCCCCAGTCGGCGTAATAGGATACCATGGTCAATGGTATCAAAAGCCGCTGAAAGGTCTAATAGGACTAGGATAGAGGAAAATCCTCTATTTCGTGCCCTCCAGAGATCATCGACCAATGCGACCAATGCCGTCTCGGTAAATGGTTGTCCACTAGGATTCCAAGATCCTTCTCACAGTTGCTACTATTGAGCAAGGTACCACCTATACTGTACCTGTGCAGTTTGTTTTTTCTTGCCTAAATGTAGAACCTTACTTTTTGTCAACATTGAATTCCTTTTTCTAAATCTCATTCCCAATATGAACTACATCCCTGAAGCATCACTAAGAAAGTGATGGAAAGTGGGAGCATAAAAATTTAACAAACAAAACTTTCTGAATATATCCTAAGAAGAAGGATCACAACCACTGCATAATGGTGGTCCCCAGAAGTATATCCATGACTAACAAGCTTTTCTCCGGCTAGGCCTCTGCACATGGAGCCCAGAAAAAGTTTACAAACACCGAGGAGAAGTTGCTTCTCACTATAATTAGTATCCAAGTGTGGCCTTACCAAGACATTATAAAGTGGTATAAACACTTTAACAGATTAACAGAGTTGGAAGGCACCTTGCAGGTCATCTAGTCCAACCCCCTGCACAAACAGGAGACCCTACATGTGTTTCTACCTTGGATCGAACTCACAACCTTCTGCTTGTGAGGCAAGAGCTCCATCTCTCTGTTTCTGTATCCTAGAACTTTGTTGGCTTTTTTGGCAGGTGCTGCACACTGCACGGCTCATATTTAAATGGTTATCCACTAGGATTCAAAGATCCCTCTCATAGTTACTACTATTTAGCAAGGTACCACATATACTGTACCCTTCTCCTCCCAATAGAACCAGATCTTGGGGGAATTGAAATGCCACTTCTGAAAGAATCATGAAGGAGATGAGGTTGGACCTTCCTAACTAACTCTGAAGATATCTACCAAGCTGAAAGCAGTCCAAAACCCAGGACATGGTTCATATGTCCCCTCTCTCAATGGGTTGCTTAAGCAAAATATTGGCTAACTTGTGCTGAGGGAAAGGAGGACCACCAATTGCTTAAAAATACAAATATTAACTATTTGTTTATTTTATTGTTTGATCATTATCTTGTTTGATCATTATCATTATTCCATCCAAGATGGCGGCGTGCTTAGGCGCAGCGGCTTTGAGCTCCTGGTGTCACAGCAGACTTTTCCATCAAAAACTCGCTTTGAACCTACTGTGAATTATTGAGAAACAAACGTATCAACTGGTTGTGACAAATCAGTTAAAGAGGGAAAGGATTACTCGGATTTTTTTGGGACAAGTAAGAAGAACAAGTTTCAGGCAGAGAAGGCCTCAAGATGACGCCTAGATCTGGGTAGTGGAGAATTTTTAAAACCTAGGTTGTATCATAAACAAAGCCTTGATGAAACAATGATCGCAGATTCTTCACGAAGTTTATGTTCTGTAACGGTGGCACCATCATTATCTCTTGGGAATATACAAGGGCAACTGCAAGAATTGAAATGAAGAAGCGGAGAGCACCACCCCTACCAGTTATTCCATCCTTTTCTATTGGGAAAGCTGAGAGAGAGGAAGGGGTGCCGGGTGCGATTCCTCAAAGTTCATTGCAACAAGAAACAAAAAAAGAAGAAGAGACGTGCTCCTCTTCCACCAACTCCTAGGATGCCAGACAGATTTGAAGAAGTGGATAATGGGGGACAGAGTACAGTTGATCCTTTTCAACTGTCATTTGTCGGCCATTTTATTTCAACTGTCATTTGTCGGCCTTTTCATTTGCCTGGAGAGAGATTCCTATTGTGGCTATCACTGCTTTCTGTATTCCACCTGGCGCTCAACCAATTTCATTGTAATTTTATTATTACAATGACAATAAAGATTATTATTATTATTATTATTATTATTATTATTATTATTATTATTATTATTATTATTATTATTATTATTGATTTTTACTTGATTAATGTGTCTGTTTTTATTTCCTTGGATTTTAAATAGCCTAAATTCTCAAGCAGAGATAAACAAAGTAACAAACCAACAACAATTGCAGTCAATAATCAAATGTTATGAGATTAAGACCATTTCATTATCAGGTTCCTACTTTTATCATTAGGTGTTCCTTTGTGTTTAGATCTGATCTGATGATAAGAATGTAGCACTTGGGGAAGAAGATGCAAAACAATAGCCCAGCACCAGAGGCCAAGATGGAGGAGACCTGCACAGCTACCATTGACTTTCCTTTGGTGCTCAGGTAGGTGGGCAGGAAGGAGATCCAGACACTGCAGAAGACCAACATGCTGAAAGTGATCAATTTGGCTTCATTGAAGGCCCCAGGTAGGTTCTTGGCCAAGAAAGCCACTGTGAAGCAAATGGCAGCTAGAAAACCCATGTAGCCAAGGATAACATAAAACATGGTGACAGAGCCTTCGTTGCATTGAAGGATGATCTCTTTAGACTGGGAGTGCATATCAGAGTCAGGGAATGGGGGAGAAACTCCCAGCCACATGGCACAGATGAAAATTTGGACACCGGAACAAGAAAGAATAATGGAGTTGGCCAAGCTCTTCCCCAACCATCTTCTCATCCTGTTTCCTGGTTTTGAGGCAAGGAAAGCCAGCACCACCATGATAGTTTTGGCCAACACAGAAGACACAGCTACTGAGAAGACAATGCTGAACATTGTTTGCCGGAGAAGACAGGTAGCTTTCCTTGGCTGGCCAATGAAGAGAAAGGAGGACAAAAAACAAAGCTGGAGCGAGATCAGGAGGATGAAGGAGAGGTCCCGGTTGTTGGCTTTGACAATAGGAGTTTCTAAGTATTTAATGAAGATGATTAAAACAAGGCCTGTGGTTAGGAACAAGAGAAGAGCAAAGGAGATGAGGATGATGCCCAGATGTTCTTCATAGGACAGGAAGATTCTTCTTCTGGGGATACATTTGACTCGATTCATCGTTGGATATTGATCATCTGGGCACTTGGTGCATTTGTCAGTATCTGAAAAAACAAAGTAATATTTGTTTTGTAGTCTTTAAAATTTCAAAAGAATATTTGGATGAGATGTTATAGTTTGACAAAAGAAAGCTTCTATAATGTTATATTCTTACACTCAAGCAAAAAAAAACCCAATAAATAAAACTATCAAAACAACAACAAAATAAAATTCAACCATAAAAAAGAACAAAATAAAATTCAATCATAAAAAAGAACAAAATGAAATTGAAAGATGGAATATCTGGTGCCACAGCCTTCCTTCTCTGAGGTAATCCATCAGATTCTTATCTTGCACTGACCTTACCTTATCTTAAATGGTTGCTAGAAGAAAAAAAAGAATTCATGTTCCTAAGAAAGATAAATATGGGAAGACACGTCCAAACTGGCAAATAATAGATTCATATCACTTCATATTTCAAGATCTTTTTTCTTATCATTAAATTAAAAACAAAATTATCAAACTTATATGACTGTTTATGATGCACATTGATCAAAGTGCTCTGGATTAATCCATCAGCTTCCCAATGGTGCCACCCACCTTCCTGAGTGGAGATGGTCCCCTCTGGACAAGGAATGCAGTCATAGCAGCAAACTGGCTCTCCTTCTCGAGCCTTCCTGACAAATCCAGGCTGACATTTTTCCACACATTTGGACTGAGGCAGAGACTGAGATAAACATGAAATGCCAAAGGAAAGATATTAGGTGTCCCCATCCATGTAAGATGGAGGTAAACATGAATTTTATCCCAGTAGTTTCTGGGCGTCCCATAGGCAAATATGAACTATCTGGCTTCTTCCAAATGGCTGCAAGAGATACGATTGCAGGCAGATGCCCCACTTAGTTCCTCTTAGTTCCTTTTTCTTTTGGCATATCAGACTGCAAAAATGGACCTTTCTACTTAATGAAGTCTAGATGGATGAAATTGAGGGAATATTTAAACATTAAATGACAACTGGTAGTTTATTCCTCACAGTCGAATTACTATGCTTTCCTCCATTCTGCATATATTCATGATTTTAAAATAAGATATCCATTCATACTAAATTTTAGAAGAAACTTTGTTGCAAACAATTTATTATTTCCATTCCATTATATTTATTAAAGTAGAGTAAAACTGTAATGAAGAAACTTCTGACCTGTAAGATCTGAAATGATTTCTTCTGGATTACATTGCAAGGCTGCTTCCCTTTGAAAGGATCTATCTATCTATCTATCTATCTATCTATCTATCTATCTATCTATCTATCTATCTATCTATCTATCTATCTATCTATCTATCTATCTATCTATCTATCTATCTATCATATATCTGGCTGGCTAGCTATCTCACAGAGAAATAAGGACTGTCAACCTGAAAGGAGATGCTCCCTATTTGTATATTTCTTTCTTCAATTTATATGGCTGCCATGCTGATGGACTAAAACTAAAATGCTAGACCAATTTTAGAGTATAGTTCAACTTTTCCAATCCCCACCATATATCTGACATCAATACAATCAAACAGCTTCAGAAGTACTTCACGAGAAAAATCTTGCACTCTTCTGTACAAAATAGAATTCCCTATGCTACCAGCCTTGAAATTCTCGGTTTGGATAACTTAGAACTGTGTCACTTGTGGTCATATTTACAGTAGGTATTGCATACAAAATTATATGTTGTAATGTTTACTTGTAATTGACTTTTTCTGTTTTAATCGCAATAACACGCACACAAACAACTGCTTTAAACTCAATGTAAATTGTTCTAAACTTGACTGTAAAAATATGATTTCTGTAATAGAGTTGTCAAAGTCTGGAATGCCCTACCTGATTCAGTTGTCTCAGCTACAAATGTTCTCAGTTTCAGTCACAAATTGACTGCACCTTACTTCATACTTAAGTAGTCAGTAGAGGAGGTGTGCATAAATGCACTTAGGTGCCTATCGTCCCTGTCATTGTATTTTTATTCTCTTATTCTTTTTCTCGGTTGTATTTGACAAACTCCAATAAATAAAAAATAAATAAAACTGACTGACTAGTTTCTAAAACTATAGTGAGGTGAGACAGAGGTGAAGTCATGAGACAGTGTCTTTCAAAAAGAGTGAATCAGGCATCTTTTGATGCAGCACAAGGGTATGAGCCCTATGTGGGAAAAGGATATCGAACACAACAGATTCAACACAAACTTAATCCTTACTGTTTAAAAATATATAATTAGGTTACTCAAACTCACAGGGAAATACACACATCCCATATTTATTATTAAGCCTCTCGTGGTGTCTTTAAGTAACCAAGACAAACAATTGTATTCAAGGGATTTTCAGATAAAGTGTAATTTTAGATGTATATATCATCTAAGTAACATTTCCCTCAAAAGTATCCCTTGTTGCTTCTGATATCAGGAATTGCTTCTCTTTGCATCAAGGTTATGCTTCAAGCGTTCAGTTTTCATGGTGAGATGGGCAAAAAATAAATTGAATGTATGAATGAACGAAGAAATGAACACATGAACAAATGAATGAAGAAAGGAATAAAGGAATCAATGAATGAAAAAAAAGTAGGCAAGCAAGCAAGCTCACATCAGATTGGCCATTGTGATTTCATGTGAACTGAATGCCTTGGACTTCCTAAATTCCACTATCCCAGTGGGGTTGAAGAGAGACATGTACAGCTATGACCAGTTCTCAGCTGATTAAAAACACCATAGACTCTGGACCTACAATTTTAAGAGACCCTGACTCCAACTAGGATAAGATGAAGCTTATTTCCCAGTTGGACTGACAGGACTTCCATCCAATCGTGATTCCATTTCATCGGATTCCATCCAAATCTGAACTCAAGGGCTGAACAAAAGAATTGCCTTCATTGTGATAATTGAAGACTATCAACATGAAAATCCTCAGCATATGAAGCTCTCTCTCACCAGTTTTAGGGAGATACTGAACTGCAGAAGGGCCACCAAATGGCAATGATTTGTGTCCTGAATAATAATCACCCTGAATCTCATTTTGGATAGCACATCATTCAGCATGATAGCATCAGAAGGGTGCCTTGGTGAATGGAACTGAAGCCTCCCTATCCGCCTCTGAAAATTACAGATGTTTTACTCCACACAGTCAATTCTCAGTGGAGGTTATCCAAGGTTACCCAAGTTTAGTCCACTTGAAATGGGATGTAAGGTTTTGGAAAAAAAGAGAAAAGACATTAATATTTTCCCCACCTTCTTGAACAACATTAGCTGGGACAAAGCATCTTGGTTGATTATCAGTTGCTGCCTTTCAAATGTCCCCAATTGCTTCTCAATGGGATCCTCCTCAGGAAGAAGCAACCAACTAATGATCTTGAGATCCGCTGCTACATCTCCCTTTTGATCCAAGTAGACTTTATACACGGAAAGATTGTACAATTCCTTCTTCTTGAGAAATGGATGGAGCTAGAATGGAAACATCCATGAATCTTAAAAGCAGAAATCTTGGTTTCTTATCTCTTTTGTTTAACTTGCAAAGAATGTGAGTTAGAAGAACAAGTGTCAACGCTACCTTCAAAATTCAAGAACAAAGGTTCCATATTAGTTCTCAATTCTATAGTACAGTGATGGCGAATCTATGGCATGCGTGCCACAGGCAGCACACGGAACCATTTGTCAGGGCACGTGAGGTGATGCCCTGTCAGCTGGCCAGCGTACATGCGCGCGCTGGCCAGCTGAATTTGCACTTTTTTGCATGCTTTTTTCACCCTCTCCAGGCTCCAAAGACTTTATAGGAGCATGGGAAGGGCAAAAAGAGCCTCCCACCCCCCAAGAGGCCCTCCGGAAGCTTCATGAACTTCCCTGAAGCCTCCAGAGCACTCAAAAATAATGCGCCGCTGAAACCGGAAGTGACCTCCAATTTGCTTGCAGTGTCCTTTTGAGTGGTCCGGAGGCTTCAGTGACCTTCAGGAGGCTTCCCTTAAGCCTCCGGACCACTCAAAATGATGCTGCAAGCAAATCGGAGGTCACTTCCAGTTTCAGCAGCGAGTCATTTTGAGTGCTCCGGAGGCTTCCCAGGCCCTCTGGAGGCCCTCTGGAGGCTTCAGCAACCTTCAGGAGGCTTCCCTGAAGCCTCCGGAGCACTCAAAATGATGTGCCGCCGAAACCGGAAGTGACGTCCAATTTGCTTGGAGCATCATTTTGAGTGCTCCGGAGACTTCAGGGAAGACTCCTGAAGGTTGCTGAAGCTTCCGGAGGGCCTCCGGGGTGGCGGGGGAGGCTTTTTGCCTATAAAGCCTGGGGAGGGCGAAAAGAGCATGTAAAAATGAGGGGGCGCATCATAGTGCGTACTTGCCCACTGGGGGGGTCGCACATTGCATTATGGGTGCGGCACGCCCGCACATGAACCCCCTGTGCTCCCCCCACTTATGGCATGCGAGCCAAAAAAGTTTCGCCATCGCTGCTATAGTATATTGACAAAAAGTATAGTGAGATGATATAATTCACAGAAATTGTCAACTACAGGGAATCTTTTAGGATAGGTCACAAATCAATTGAAGAACACCCCCCCCCCCAAAAAAACCCCAGAGTATTCATAAACTCCTTGAAAATGACAGGGTAAGAAGAAAGTTACAAGACTAATCTTCATTCAAGTAGAACAGAGAAGAAAAATGACCACATGAACTAATTCTACCTTATTGTAAGGCTACATCTGCTTGGCCGGCCTAGGTTAGTCTCTACCTTTAGGGTGTAGGGAATTTTAATGTGGTAATTTGGGGATTTTAGCGCAGGGACAATGTTAATTTAATTCGTTTTTATTCATCGTATTTATCTTATATATGTATGTTTATAGTATTTTAAATCCTTGCCCTGTGCACCGCTCCGAGTCCCCTTGGGGAGAGGATGCGGTATACAAAATAAATTTATTATATTATTATTATTATTATTATTATTATTATTATTATTATTATTATTATTATTATTATTATTATTATTATTATTAACAGAATCTTGCAAGTGTGAAAGTACAATACAAATCTTTTACCTTTGGATGGTCTAAAAAATTAAGGAGGATCTTTTCTGAGTTCTTTCTCTGCTTGTTACACAGTTGGTGATTGCCTTCCCCATCTACCTGACCCTTCAATTATTCAGAATTCCACTGAAAGGGACCTTGGAGGTCTTCTAGTCCGATCCCTGGTCCAGCAGGAGACCATATGCCATTTCAGACAGGTGGCTCTCCGGTCTTTTCTTAAAAACCTCCAAGATGAAGCACCCACAATGTCTGAAGGCAAGCTGTTCAACTGGTTAATTGTCCTCACTGTTAGGAGGTTTCTCTTTAATTTCAGGTTGCTTCTCTCCTTGATTAGTTTCCATCTATTGTTTCTTGTCTTCCCTTCTGGTGCTTTGGAAAATAGGTTGAGATCCACTTCTTTGTAGTGGCCCCTCAAATACTAGAATATTTCTTTTCTCTAAACTAGTACCCAATTCCTGTAACCGTTCTTCATAGGTTTCTTGTCTCAAGGCCTGGAAAATGGAACAGCAGCTCCCCGGCATGTTCATGCATGCCGGCCACCTGGTCTTCTGTTTTCTAATGTGCATGTGTGTGCAAGAGCCAGCTGTCAGACACACATCGGAACCCAGAAGAGCAATGGGTGACAGCTGGCTCCGTGTGCCACTTCTGGCATGTGTGCCATTGGTTCGCCATTACGGACCTAGAACTTCCTTTAAGATTTCATTTGTAGTTTTTCACACATTATTTTACAGTATATGCACAGCATATACTGTAGTAATATGCTGTGCATAATAAGTAATATCAATATTTTAATGATTTGATATAATGTTCATATATTATAATTTGATGATAGTCCTTATTGATCCAATGGAATCATACAGGTCCCCTTCAAGAAACCACACTTGGAGAAGACATTGCACAACGTTTTAATCAGCTTTAGGGAAGGAGAAAGAGGCAATCAAGAGATCAGAGGAGCTGATTTTAGCCTTGAGGAAAGATAACAAGGAGAAGTGCCATGTTGGTTTACAGGAGCTTAAAATCAGAAGGAATCTGGGGACATATTTCCAAATATACAAGATGTCTTAGTTGTAGAAGGGAGGATGCAGCAATTTTCCAATAAATACAAGTTGTTGTACAGAAGCTTAAGATCTTAAACCACCAATGCCATAGAGCCTCAAAGACCCTGAAAAGGAATTTAGTATGATGGATCATTGTTGGGACCCCATACCTCCCATGGCTGCAGCCTTTGAGTCCTCAACCTCTTCTCTCCCTTCTTCTTTCTCTTCTTGGAATTGGAAGCATCATTTAAGGCATGGGCCAGAATCTTAATGAGACTATAAGTAAAGCCATCATTTGTGATCCACATCTCATTCTTGATCTCTTTGGTCTGCACTGGGGCTTTTTGGGTGCATCTTCTCCGGCCTTTGACAGAAAAGACATGTTTGGAAACAGAACAGTAAAAATATTCAGCTTGAAATTCATGTTCCACAAGCAAATAATTTTCATAGGCATCATCATTTTCCCAATGCTTTTTCCATTGAAGAGGAAAGCTCCAGATGCTATGAATGTACTTATGAAGCCTGTCCTTTTCCATGTAATATACTCCAACCATTGTCATGATCCAGACTTTCCCTTCAATGGGTTCTGGCAAATGCCTAAGTGTTAAATGGAAAGGAAGAATTCTGTCATAAATGGACTCAAATTCTATGAAGTGAACAAAGACATTGACTTGTCTCCACTTAGAGAGGGCATCCCTGAGGGTTGCAGTATATCTATTTGCTGAGAATTGTTGTGATATAACCACACAAATTGTATACTTGACAAGCATAGGAGTAAACGTTCTCATGAAATGCTGCCCCTTCTCTGTGTATGGAGCAAAGAGACCAATCAAGGTCCATCCGAAATAGAGGAGCAGTTGGATAATTGCTGGGTATTGAAATCCTTCTTTGGGGAGCATCGGATGGAAAAAAGAGAATTGACTTTTATCACTTAGAGCCTCTGAATAAATTTTATCACTGACCTGAAAAAAGCAATAAAGAGTGCTGTGTTATATTTGGGGTCTAAACAAGTTGCAATTTTTAACATTTAATGAATCCAACTATTTTCCATTTATACACATTTATTCCGTGTGGCCGGCCTGGCGTAGTTTTTTAATTGATTTTAATTGATTTTATTTAGGAGTTTTATTTGGTTTTAGAACAGGTCCCCAATTTAATGCCATTTTAAAGTATTTTATATATTGATGTATTTTACTGTTTTATTGATGCCTGTTCACCGCCCTGAGTCCCGCAAGGGAGAAGGGCGGTATACAAATTTAATAAACATTAACATTAACATTCCCATGCACATATTATTTCTTGATGATTAATATAAAACACGAACAGGAACAAGTCCATATGTAAAAACAGAATTTAGAAAAATAAGTTACAATAAAATAAGCATGGCGAATAAAAATAGTATTTATCTCCCCAGAATTTATTGCAATCAGTAAAGAGGATTTCAGTTAAACTGAATTTTCTCCAAAAAAGGGGCCATATTATATATAATTGTTGAATTCTGATCACACAGGAAATATATTATTTTCTTATAATTGCGGTCCAATCATATGATCTCCCTCTTATATAATTGGCATTCAAAATAATAGATGTATTACATTTTCTATCTCTGGAGCCCCATAAATGCAGGTATATTCTTTGTAAGGGACTTGGAAGATTCAACTCAATACCTGTCAATTTGGAAGGTATATTTGTAGCATTTAATGCATATCAATGTGCCAACCTTACTGAGGATGGCTATATCTTTCTGTTTTGAAAATCTTAGATTGTGCAGCAATTTGTTTAAAAAAATTGTCATCATTTGTAAAAAGCCAAGGAGACCACATTTCTTAATATAATTTGTCAGTTGTACCCTTCAATAACTTTTTACTTGAAATTTATTTGTTCTAACAGAGTTTTGGGACTCTGGCATAAATTTTGTATAAAAATGCATGCCCTAATTTTATACATTGTATAAACTCACAATTCAACTTTCAGGGCAGCAGTTGAGGTCCTTTTATCCCTCCTCAAGATACTTCTCAATTTTAGTAATTGTATAAATTAAATCTCATAGTTCAGCTCAGAATAAGTGCATGATAGTAATGTTGGCCTTTTGTACTTTAATATTTCAGGCTAAGAAAGCTAAATGGCTGTATTTTTTAAAAATTCTTTTAACAGTGCATTTACTTGTGCCTTTGGTCTAATTGAGCTCTTTTAATGTTCAGGGAGCCAAAATCCAGTCACAGAGAAAAATACCCCAGGTAAGGAAAGGTGTGAACTTGCTTTATTGGCTCATCATTGAATAGCCCTATGTGGCAATATGTCATTTTCCAAAGACCTTAACTTTTGGTTTTGACTTATCAATAATCATATAATTCTTATGAGAATAAGAGTGAAGTCTTCTTAACAGTATACGAAACCCAAATGTCATATTAGCAGTGCTACTGTGGATTGAGTTATTATAAGTGACCTCTGCAAATGGTAGCACGTCGGCCCAATTGTCGGAAACTGCTGGTACTTTATGTAGCATGTAAGGCAGGGGTCGGGTGGTGCCGGTATTTCTGCTGGTTTGCTGCGCGGGCATGCACAGTTGAGAGTAAATTGTTCTGTGCATGCACATAACATTAAAAAATGATTAAAAAACAAGCCGGAAATGGCAGCAGGGACTGGAGAACCAGTTTTTGGGGCATGGCCAGCCTGCTGTCCCCACCAGTTCAGCAACCCAGTCTCAGTATCTACCACCAGCTGGTGTCACGAGCTGGTGTGAATTGGTAGCAATCCCCCTCTGATCTGAGGCATTGTTCCAGAACCAAATTAGGGCATTTACAGGCCCTTTTAGTTAGGGATAGAAATAATGTGGTGAGGAACACCGTGTAACCTATACACGTATTAGATAAATTGGGGAAGTTTGTGGTCAAAGGCACTCTCAAATAAATGAACGAAGAACACAATCGGAATAGAAGGGGGGGGGTCTTTTAGGGCTTCTACTACAACCTCTACTCACAGAGCACATTGTATACCATTCCAGATGAAATGAAAATAAATGCAGCAATTTTTGAAAACCTTCAATAATGAGGCAAGTTCCACTGGTTAATTTTTTTCCGCTGTCACTGCTTGCAGAAAGGGCTTTGAGCAGGATCAGCACACTGAGTTCCCTTTTAAGAGTAATAATTTCCTTCCATAATATTTCTTTTTTTACTGTGTCAAATGCTATAAAAACAGCAAACCATACTTTCCTCTGACTGATTTTTTTTTAATAGTTAGATGGTTCGAGGCAATGCAAATTACTAATAGTGGATGAAATCTGCCTAAAAGTTATTGGTGTTTCTATAAGAAATGCACTTTTCATCTACCACTCTAAACTCAGTAGAGTAGAGTAGAGTAGAGCAGAGCAGAGCAGAGCAGAGCAGAGCAGAGCAGATGGAAGGGACATTGGAGGTCTTCTAGTCCAACCCCCTGCTGAGGCAGAAAACCTTATATTATTTTAGACAAATAGTTGTCTAATTACTTCTTTAAAACTTCCAGGGTTGGAGCATTCACAACTTCTGGAGACCAGTTGTGAGAGAGTTCAGGACAACAAAATTGTCAATAGTGGATCACATCTGCCTAAAGACTTTTAATTCCTTTACAAAGAAGGCACTTTTCATCTATCATTTAAAACTCTATTCAAGGAGATGCTGGCATATATTTAAGCCATAATACTGTATCTGTTAGACAAATGGGACTGGAATTGGTAGGGTCTATTTTATTCTCTTTCTATGTATTTGGGAACTACATTTGTCATCTCAAACCCAAAGCAAGTATGGCAGATATGATTTAGAATTGTAAATGAACCTGCCAATAGAGCGTCCCACCATCTGGGATATTTCCTGAATTGTTCATCTAGTAGAAAATTATCTCTGGAGCAACCTAGATCTTCAAACCTTTCATAATGAATTTGATCATGAGAATTTTAGGATAACAATAGTTAACATGTTGGATAATATATCTGTAGTCTTTTTTCTAATGTGATTTGACACTTAGTGTCTCCTCCCCATCACAGGTCTGCATCAGAAACCCTCAAAGCAAAGAGGAAGTGATCGTAGGTAGATATTTCCTTCTTGATCCTCCCCTTCACGCTGTTATATAAATCCCCAGCCATGAAACCTACAGTGGACATAGCTCTTGAATTCTATGATGGAGATATGAATGAATCTATCATCAAATCTACACCCCACTCACTTTGCCAGATAGGGAAACACAAACACTAACCTGTGGGGCTTTGTAGGTTCCTGCTAGAGTTGACATCTGGATGGAGATGTCCCTGTGAGCTCTATCAACAAGTGCCAAGAGGTTGTCCTTCTTTCCACAGCTATAGTTGGGAACATTGGCTTCTCCAGTAGAGAGCATGTCCAGCAAGGCATCTGAAGTGCCGAGGGTGTTATCATAGCTGTCATGGATGTTGCAGCCAAGTGTGAGATTGTGCGAGGGCTGGTGATTTTTATTTAAAACTTCAATATTGAAAATGACACGTAGTATATATTTTTTTCCATGAGGCAAACTAGTGTAAAAACATGCTCATGTTAGAATTAGCAGCAGCAGAAGCAACAAAATGTTCTAATCCATTTTTCTCCACATGCCAACTGAGATTTAAGCTAATATTAACCCCAAACCAGAGGCAAATGATCATCCTTTGATGTTTGTGAGTGTGGAGAAGATAGAATGTCCTCCAAATCAGAAATACACCACTGTTTGTAGCAGTACTAATTTCAAACAGCCCCATAAACAGGTTGCAGAATAATTAAAGTCATTAAAGTAGGACAATCCTAAAAGGAAGAGGATTTTTGATAAGTAACCCAGAAAAGCTGTTCTAAAAACAACTCATCCGCTATTCCTATAAAAATGTGGCATTGAATATCAATGAGCAGTTATAAAAATGTACAAATGATCTGGACAGGGAAAACTACAGCAATCTCTACTTCCAACAAAACTCAGTTCAGTTCATAAATAGAGAAATGAACAGAGAAAAGTATATAATATGGACTTCTTTCAGGTTTTATTTTCCTCATGTTTGCATTTTAGCCTCTCCCAGAAAATCAGACAAAGCATAGAGGGTGTGGAAATCAAAAGGATTCAAGAAATTAGCCACATCCTGTAATATAGGAGTAAGTGAAATAAGAAGAAAAAAAGAAGAGAGTTAGAACTGCAAATGGAGGGAATGACACTCCATCACAGTGAATGACTTACAACTGAATCTGCCTAGAAGGAGCCACATTGAAAGGTAATGTTGTGTGTGCTGTTGTTGATGGAGTGATGACTACACCAATGAGAAGATCTCCAGGCTTATAATAACTCCATGGCTTTTCTTCATCCTGATGGTCCAAATTCAGTGGGCACTTGATTCTACGTTTCTCAGAGACTGGTTGAGATACCTGCAGCATCAGAAGCAGAAGCAGGAGGTTCATCATTCAATGGGCTAAATCAATCTCCATTCCGTTTCTAAAAAAGAATTGGAAGCATTGGAAGCATTCTCACAGGATGAAATGGCCAGTGGTTTTCCTGATTCAAACAGAGACAAAAACAAAAGATCCACCTGGCAAAGAGAGAGAAAGTACATTCAAGAGGACAGGCCGTGCCTATTCCATGACTTGTGCCACAAAGAGCATAACCTTTGATATTTATCCTTTTGTGATGCAAGATCCTTTCCATGTTGCTTCTGTCAGATATTTACATCAAAAGCAGCCACTGGAGAAGGAGGAGAAGAGCTCTCAAGGGCAGAAAGGGAATAATAGTGAGAAGGAAATTCTCCTCTTGGGACCCTGAACTTCTTCCATGTAAGAAATGATCGCTGGAGAAAAGCATGTTTGTTAAAAAATCCCAAATACTCCCTTTGGGTTACTCTTCCATAGTGGTCTTAGACCTTCCTGTCAGGACATGTTCAGAAAGTGGTGCTGAAGCAAGAAAAAACAACAGGCAGAAAAGTGACTTCTGCTGCCCTTCAATGTGGTCCTTTGCCTCCAGAGACTGCTGGAAAAAGTCACCCAGAGCTATGGAGTTTGGTGACACTCTAGGTTGAGAGAAACTTATAGAATGGATAGAAACTTTGTGTTGTGTTTCTATACTGATAAAAACACTGAAAGCCAATGAATCTTGAAATTTCTTGGTTTCTTAAATAAATGGTGTGTTATGAGGTCTGCAGCTGAGATAGTGGCAGTGCCCACAGTGTGGTAGATGGTGTGATTTCTGATTTCTTGCCACCACCACCTAGAATTTGGTTTTGGGGGATCTGGGGACAGTTCCTCAAGTTTTGTAGATGCACATGGTGTGACTGTGGTGACATTCCTATCTCTGAGGCTTTGTTTGAAATTCCAGCCCAGATGACCTCCAAGGGCTTCCAAGATATAATTCAGAATCCCCATGTTATGGTATTCATAAACTCCAGGCTGGTGAAGCGTGCTGTGTGAATGTGGTCCTTACAGGAAGAAAAGTGTCTCCAGTTTATTTCTCTAAAAACGATTCTTCAGCCACTTGCTAAATTAATACAGATGGTTAACTGACCCATCAGCTGACAGGTTCAAACGCCAAAAATAAACTCTGGTTGAAAGTTGTGAATGCAGCTATTGGTGAACTGACCAGGTTAAGTGAGATGCATAGCTATGACCAGAGCCAGTCTATGGTGAAGGCACGAGGATAATAAATAGGAGACCATGAGTTCTAGTCCTGCTTGGGCAGAAAGTCAGCTGGGTGAACCTGGACCAGCCAATCTGTCAGAGCCCTGGAAAAGAGTCAATGGCAAACCATTTCTGGAAAGCTTTGTCACCTAGGATCTTTCTGATATCTTTCACACCCAGCAGGCTGAGGCTCTGGGCCTTCCCCACTCTGGCTTCAGTCCTGCGAAACCAGCCAAGTGGACTCCAAATTGCTGGAATTGGGTGGAGGTTTTTTTCTGATTGCTCTGTGAAGAAGCAGCAGGAAAGCTCCAATCCTGACCAGGAGAGTGGTTTCAAGTCCTTATGAAGGCTGTGGAAAGGGTGAGGGGAAAGCAGAGGAAGGCCAGCAAGGCTGCAGGAAGTTGATGCCCCTTCCTGTCAAGGACAGGGAAGGGCTGATGGAAAAGAGGAAAGCAGGTGGATCCCATACCTGATCTGGCTCAGCAATGCTTGGAAACATTTCTTTGAAGGAGGAGCCCTAATAGCAACTGGGGGAGGGGGCAATGAGGGCTCCTGGAGAGCCATGAGTGAGGGGGAGGGAGTGGGGGTGCAGGAGGTTTATGTGCCTTCTGGGCAAGGGCAGGGAGGGGTCTCTGGAAGAGAGGAAGGTAGGTGGAGCCCCCAACGTGATCCAGCCAAGGCAGCCTGGGGTTGTGGTCAGAAAGCTCTCTTCTGAGGGAGGGACCCTCCTCACAGGCAGAGAGGCAGCTGAGCCACACTGACCTCACAGACAATGTTTCCTTTGCTTCCTTCCTGCCTTCTCTCTACTTTTTTTTAACTCTGCAATCAAATTAACTGATTTGGAACCAACCTAGAAGAAGGGAGAAATTTCCTGACAGTTTAGTTTTTAGCTAAACTGTTAGAGCCCAAATTTAATTCTTTTTAAAGTTAATGAAAAAAGGGCACCAACACAAAAAGATTAATGCAACAGTATCAACAGGAGCCCCCCCCCCCTTCAAAAATGTTAATTACAATCTAGTCATGAGGGCTTTGCACTTGTTGGAAGGAAAAGCCATCTTGTTTCCTTCCAAGCTAAGGCATTGCAGAGAAAATGGAGGCTGATTGGAAAGAAAGGTTCTCTTTATTGAGGGAGCACATGTGATATTCTGGGCAGCTGAGCAAATGGGGTTTAGAGTGGGTGGGTTTTTATCCCCCTCTTTGCATCTTCTCTGAGCTTCCTATTCCTGTGCAAGAACATTACAATACAATACAATACAATACAATACAATACAATACAATACAATACAATACAATACAATACAATACAATACAATAGCAGAGTTGGAAGGGACCTTGTAGGTCTTCTAGTCCAACCCCCTGCGTGGGCAGGAACCTTATACCATTTCAGACAAATGGCTATCTAACAACTTTTTAAAGACTTCCAGGGTTGGGGCATTCACAACTTCTGGAGGCAAGCTGTTCCAGAGGTTAATTGTTCTAACTGTCAGGAAATTTCTCCTTAGTTCTAAGTTGCTTCTCTCCATTAGTTTCCACCCATTGCTTCTTGTCCTTTAATGGTCTATGGCAGGGGTCTACAAAGTTGGCTCTTTTAAGACTGGTGGACTTCAACTCCCAGAGTTCCCCAGCCAGCTGGCTGGGGAACTCTGGGAGTTGAAGTCCACCAGTCTTAAAAGAGCCGACTTTGCAGACCCCTGGTCTATGGGCTCTTGTCAGATTCCTATGGAGTCATGGCTGGCTCTGTAGGCAAAAGGGGGGATGCAAATCCCAGGCCTTTGTCTGAGCTGATTTTGTCAGCCTTTGGCTTAATCCTGTGGCTGATTGTCTCTGCCTGAGCCACTCTCTCTGCAATGGGAGAAACAGAGGATGCCTTTCACCCCTTTAAAGGGAAGGGGGACCCATGTTCCACTGCCACTCCCTTCCACACATAGGGCACTGAGGGGGGAAAGCAGAGCTCTGGGAGTTTTTGCCTCTTTATCATAACACTAAAACCCTTTTTATTTTATCCCTATTTGAAATTTTCTCCCCCCCTCCCCCATTTTTGTCTGTTTAACCTCTTCTCCATGAGGCTGATTGGTGGCTGAGTTCCCAGGCAACCATTTTTCCCTTCTGTTTGATTGGCTGCTGCTTTGTTGCTATTATGACAAGAAGAGAGACAAATAGGGAGAGAAGGGGCGGGGCTTTTGTCTTCCCTCAGAACTGGAGACGTTGAAGGGGAAAATCTTCTCTCTTTCAGGGAAAAACCTTCCTCAGATGCAGCCCCGGATAGGAAAATATGGAAGAATATTTTAGAAATATTTTAAAAATGAAGGGAAAAGACATTGAGAGAAGGAAAATAGGGAACAGAAAAAGATAGGAAGAGGGATGTAAAATTGCACAATAAAAGAAAATAGTCTCGATAAGGAGTTATAGAAAACAGCTGAAATAGAAAACAGTTTTAGTATTTTAGTATGAAGATTATCGTTGAAAACACTTATAATTTCCAATTTCTTTTTTGAATAAATATGTAAGGTTTTTCTTTTAGGGAATGGAAATGTCTCCTCAGCAACTGTAGACCGAAGAGCAGAGTGACAGTTGGAAGGGACCTTGGAGGTCTTCTAGTCCAACCCTCTGCTCAAGTATCAGGTTCATTGCTCCAACTGTCAGAATTAATTTCTCCTTCATTCTAGGTTGGGTCTTTCCTTTACAGGGTTTGGTCTCCACGTGACAAAAAAAAAAAAGATATTTGAAAACTCTGGGAAAAGTGCAGAGAAGAGCAAGTGAGATGATTTAAAGCCTGGAGGCAGAAACTCCTCCTGCAGGATTTGGGTTTGGCCAGTCTAGAGATAAGGAGGACTGGGGGAGGGGGATAGGATAGCAGTATTCCAGTATTTGTGGGACCGCCACAAAGAACAGAGGGAGTCAACCTATTTTCCAAAGCACCAGAAGGCAAGACAAGAAACAATGGAGGGAAACTAATTAAGGAGAGAAGCAATTGGAAATTAAAGAGAAACTTCCTAATTAGGACAGTGGAATGGCTTGCCTTTGGAGGTTGTAAGTGCTTCATCACTAGCCACCTATCTAAAAGGCCTTACCAGGATCAACAGATCCAATGAAAGCAACCTTGTTAGGCATCAACCTGGCATTCAACAGCTGCAAACCAAAGCCACCAAGCATTTGGTAGCCAAACACTGAGAGTAGAAGCCAAGGGCCATACAATGGGGAGACCTTTGATTAGCAGATCAGATGTCCTAAATTATAACCCACATTCTACCTGTCAGAGTAAGGATGGTTCTCCATATCCTGTCAGTTTACTTTCTCCCTCAAACCCCCAGTTAATTCTTATAGGCCAAGGTGGACAAATCAGTGTTCATCCCTTCCAGATAATGAATGTAATTCCAAGACCAAAAACTCCCAGAAACACCAGGAACACAGGGACGCCCAAGCACTTGGCTATCTTTGGGGGAAGGGGGGAATTTTCAAAAACATCTCACTGATGAGTAGGTCAAAGAGGTAACATTCCACCAACTACATCTGAAAAGGAGGAGGAGACAGGGATGCCCCTTGTCACCTCTGTTGTTTATTCTGACTCTTGAACCCTTACTGATTACAATTTGGCAGAATAAGGATATAGAGGGGTTAACTATAAAGGATCAGCAATATAAGCTTCAAGCATTCGCTGATGATCTTGTCTTTATTTTGGAAGATCCATTGAAATCGGGCCCCAAACTATTGGATGAAATTACTGGTTTTGGAGAAGTAGCTGGCTTAAAAATTAACCGAGATAAAACTAAGTTCTTGGTCAAAAATATGGGAGCTAATCTACAGACACAACTTCAAGAGATGACAGGGATACAAATTGTTAAAAAGGTCAAGTACTTAGGTATCTGGCTGACCGCTAAATGCCCATCAATAAAAGAGTTGAATTATCAGGAATTATTGCTGGAGATGGAGAAAAAAATTAAGTACTTGGAGAAATATTCAACTCTCAATTTTAGGACGTATCTCAGTGATTAAGGTTTATATTCTACCAAAGTGGCTGTACTTATTCCAGAATGCCCCAGTCAAATTAGATAATGATGTTTTTAACAAATTGAAAAGAATAGTCAGTAAATTTGTATGGGTTGGCAGGTAACCACGGATAAAAAGGAGAATGCTTCAGGAGCACAGGATGAGAGGAGGATTAGGACTTCCTTATTGGGAGCTCTATTATCATGCCGCTAATTTAGCTTGGATTAGGGACTGGATACAACTCTCAAGAAGACAGGTTCTAACCATTGAAGGGTATAATCTATCCCAAGGCTGGCATGCCTACCTATGGCGCCAAAGAAGGATAGCCAATATAAAATTGTTCCAATTATTATATTAGAGGCATATTAATAAAATCTTGGCAGAAGGTGAAAGGCTGGTAATATATGAAGATTCCTTGCTGGTTCGCCCCCTTAGAAGTGGTAATGTATTTGACACTCCATAAACCAAATAGGAATTTGAGATACAAAGATCTTTTAGATGTTCGGGGGAACCTAAAGTCTAGAGAAGAGTTACGCACTGAGGGAATTGAATTAGAGTGGTGGTTATATTTACAGATGAGTTCAAGATTCAATAAGGATAAGCAGGAATTTGGAATAGATATATCACCACAGGAACTAGATAAGATCATTTGGGTGAGGATAGTAAATTTATTTCTAAAGTTAACAATTTTTTTTTTGCTCCATAAGATGGAAGGGGACTCTGTAAAAGGTATTATGATTGATGGGGGAAGAACGTTGGCCGAATGATAGAACCAATGGAATGGGAACAAATTTGGACCAAAAACACTAAACTCACATTAGCGACGGCATTCAAAGAAAACATTTACAAAATGATTTAGAGATGGTACCTGGCCCCAGCAAGGATTTCCAAAATGTTCCCTGCTACATCTGACAAATGTTGGAAATGTGACTCTGCCAGGGGCACCTTTTTTCACCAGTGGTGGACCTGCCCAAAGGTTAAAAGGTACTGGACTACTATCAAAAATTGGTTGTCATAAGTCACAGGATTTGATTTTAAATTGGACCCAGTTATATTTCTGTTGGGGATAAAGCCAAGAGAAGTACCTAAAGATGCATGGTACTTATTAATACACATCACAACAGCGGCACGTATGGTATACTCGCAATACTGGAAGTCAAAGGAAATCCCAACGAACCAACAGGTTCTAGATAAGATTCTACGATGTGCAGAAGCGGACAGGATGACATATATTCTTAAAGGGAAAAGTGAATCGCTTTTTAATAAAAGTTGGGATTTCTGGTATCTATGGCTTGGAAACAGTGTCGGATTTTAATGGGAATAGTGGTTAAGATTTAGTCAATAATTGTTTTTGAATCTTTTTCTCTATATAAACTCTAATAAACAGCTATTATTAGAAGTGTAGGAGAAATATTGAGAATTAGGGATTTATAAGACGACTGTAAGATGTGTATAAGACCTATCAGTTTGGGATGAATTAGACTAAAATTGGAGGAGGTATTAAACTCCTCAGTCTTTGTTCAATGTTTATGTGAATTATTGTTCAACAGAAATTTATTTTACGGGAAAATATATATATTAAGTTTGGATCGTTGAAACGCCACCCCCAGAACCCCTCAGAGAAAATAAACAAGCAAAGGCAACAACGGAAAGAGGAGAGACGAGGAGGGAAAGGAAGAAAGGGTAAAGTAGAGAAAGTAAGGGTGGGGAATTAAGAGTAGGAGAGAGGATAAGAAAGAAGAAAGGAGAGAAAGAGGAAGGAAAGAGAGGAGAAAAAGGGAGAAGAGAGGAAAAATGAGAGGAGGAAATAAGAAGGCAGAGAAGGGAGCTTGAGAAAGTAGGAGTAAGGCTGTTGCAAAATAAGATGGAGACAAGGGGTGGCAAGAAAGCGATCCAAACTGTATCATGCAGTATATATGTAAGAACGTGTATAGAGGTTAATGATGAATAGATAAATATTAAATAGTATTTATAAGAATGTATATCAATGAATGTTTTGAAATGGGAATAATAATAATAATAATAATAATAATAATAATAATAATAATAATAATAATAATAATAATAATAATAATAATAATAATAATAATAATAATACTTTAAAAAAATAAAAAGGAGGAGGAGGGGGAGGAGGAGGAGGAGGAGGAGGGGGAGACCCACAAGTTTCTGGCAGGGTGTGTCAAGACATGAAGTCTCAACATGGATTATGCTGTGAGAATTGCCACCATGACAACAGGACTCTGTTTATTTAGTACAATAACTGACTTCAGAATATAAAGTTTCTTAGTCAAATCTCTTCCAAAATTTGAAATTTCTAGAAAAATTAGGGAATAAAATTTCACTTAGTTCATATGTAATTTTAATATCAGTTCCGATCAGGAATCATATATGGAGACCTAATAGAAAAGAAAATCACAAAGAGCCTCAATTTATACCATTAGACATGATATAAAGATATATGGATTACTTCCCTGCTTTTGGAAGATAGGCAGCACTTGAGTTTAGTGTCACCAACAGAGAATGTCAACAAATTACATCACTGCATGATCTTTCACAAGAAAAGTCATCACATTGTAGGACAGGAGAAGTCAATTCCCTGGATGTTGAATTACCTTCATCCATCATCACTTTCTGGAAAACACCTGACAGGAAATGACCACATCTACTACACTACAATGTAGATCTGCCCCCAAGGGTGTGATTTTTCTCTAAGGTGTTCTTCTCCAACTACTTCTTTGAAAATGGAGGCAGGAAGAAATCTAGGGTCCAAAGAGGAGAAATTAGTTCTCACTGTAATTTTCAAAATTCTGGTCTCTGGGACCTCTTCTGCTATTTCCCCATAGACTGTCTTTGAGGTAAACATCAGACTGAAACAACATGGAAGGGATCTTGCTTTAGGAAAGGATAAATGCCTCAGTCTCACACACAATGCAGCACTGGTTTTGGTACAGGTATGGACTGTGTCCTTGAATGTACTTTCTCTCCCTTCCAGGTGAAGCTTGGTTTATCTCTAATCCAGAAAGTCTGGAATTTCTACATTATAAATGTGCTTTCAATTCATCTAACTCTTACTGTTCCTTCATAGAAAGAGGAAGGGAATTGTTTCATATCCATGAATTATGGACCTTCTGCTTGTGCTTCTATTGCTGCTGGTGTCCCAGCCTATCTCTGGAAAGCTTAGAATGAAGTGCCCACTGAATTTCAAGCACCAGGATGAAGAAAAGCCATGGAGCTATTACAGTCCAGGAGACCATATCATTAGTATTATCAACACTGGAACAAAAATATTGCATACAGCAATGTTGCCTTTCAACATGGAACCTCATTTTCAGTTTGAGTTGTAAGCCAATCACTGTGATTGAGTTTCATTCCCTCTATTTTCAGTTCCCATTCTTTTCTTCTTATTTCACTGCCTGTATTATTTCTTATTTCTTGAATTGTTTTGATTGTTCTCATTTCTCTCATTTTGTAAAAAAAAAAAAATATTGAATCCAAAGATAGGCAGAAAAATACCCCCCCCCCCAAAAAAATATCCATAGATAATCCATAGCTTTCCTGGTCTAATCCTTAGCTATACTTCAGTGCCAACTTTGGTTTAAAGTAGTTATTGAATGGATTATACTTGCCTCTGAATAGCTCATATTCATATTTTTACAACCCCTCGTTGATATTCAATGCTTGACCCTTCTAGGAACAGGGAATGACCATATTTTAAAATTGCTCTGATGAGTCACATATGAAAGAGCCTCTTTCCATTATAAAATTCGATACAATAGCAGAGTTGGTAGGCGCCTTGGAGGTCACAACAACACTTAAGATCGGTTCAGTGTTATCCCAGAATGTGGGATGTGGTAAAAAGGACACAATTACAAGAGAAAACATTCTGGCTAAATAAGAGTATAAATAATACAATACAATACAATACAATACAATACAATACAATACAATACAATACAATACAATACAATACAACAGCAGAGTTGGAAGGGACCTTGGAGGTCATCTAGTCCAACTCCCTGCCTAGGCAGGAAACCCTATACCATTTCAGACAAATGGCTATCCAACATCTTCTTAAAGACTTCCAGGGTTGGGGCATTCACAACTTCTGGAGGCAAGCTATTCCACTGATTAATTGTTCTAACTGTCAAGAAATTTCTCCTCAGTTCTAAGTTGCTTATGATTGTTTCTATTTTAATGATTGAATGATTTTGAATCCTGGTTATTTGTCAGTTGAAAATTAGTTCAGTTACGAATCATTTGATTTGTGGTTCTGAACTTTAGTGGAAAGCTTTCTCCATCTCCTCTCCCCAACACTGATTAAAAGAAATGCTGATGGGTAACTTTTGGATCGGCATTGGCTTAAAACTCAGAAGGCTTGTGGAGACAAAGAGCAATAAAATGTAAACAATATTTGTTTTTTTCTCTTAATAATGATGATAATTACATGAACATTTTTATCTTAGTTTACCTTTTGATAAGTTTAGACTACTACGCAACATTTTTAATATTCAAGAGGTCAACAAGACTCCCCGGCTTCTGCACAATCTCACCCTTGGCTACAACATCCATGACAACTACGTGAACACACTTTTGACTTCAGATGCCTTGATGGACATGCTGTCTACTGGAGAAGCCAATGTTCCCAACTACAGCTGTGGAAGGAAGGACAACATTTTGGCTCTTGTGGATTCAGCTACTTATGACATCTCCATCCAGATGTCAACATTGGGAGACACCTACAAACTCCCCCAGGTTTGTATGTGTTCTTTCCTATAGGTAAACTGAATGGAGTGGTGGGTCGGTATGTGATAGATCTCTTTGTAACTGAAGAGCTGCTTTTCATCATGGCCGTTATATGCATCATGGTCACAGTGATTAGGAGGTAAGGATAAAAGCAGTGATATCCCCTCATGACATTATCATCATTGATTATGGTTTTTCTACTGCACATTTGGAAATGTGAGGAGAGGCTCTGGGTTCCACCAATGGGTCTTCTGTCCAAAAGGAAGGAGGAGCAGAGATGGGGCAATTCTTTTGTACATAATCTTAGCAAAATAATATAATCCAAATGTATTATTTTACCTGTAGCTGATTAAAAATACATACGTCTTATGATTTAATAGGGATCACTTTCATTAATCAACCAATTTTTTTTTTAATACAAGCAGATTAGCCAACATGTTATATTTTTTCCCACCCTAGAGCATTTATGAGAAATGGCTTGAAGAGCAACAAAGCTCATGTGAAGGACTTTCTGCCAGGTGAACTTTTCAAAAAGTTTCTTTATGGTGCTGTCCTCTCTTGGTCTAATAGACATTGTGGCTAAAATATATACTCAGATCTTCTTGTATAGAGATGAGAATGGGTAGATAAAGAAAGAATTCCTTGCTGAAGAACAAGCAAGCTTTAGACGGTGTTTTACCTAACCAACAGCACTTAGCATCTAGTCCTCAATCAAACTACATCTACATGGAGGGAAGCATGCAGTGAGGTACCCAGGATTCTGTCTTAGGCCCAGTGCCCAATTATTGGCATTCCATTAAATCTATGGAAAATGACAGACTCCCCAAAATCTGTGTTTTAGAAGAGACAATTAAAGAAGAGACAATTTCAATGAAAGGCACCTTGAATTGTACAGCTGACAAATTATATTAGGAGGTGTGGTCTTCTTGTTTCTTGTGCAGCTGGAAAAGAAGCTAAAACTTTGTTGTCCAAAGAAATCAGATACTGAAGCAGAGAAAGATACAAACATGCTCAATAAGGATGGCTCATTGAAATGAATGGTCCTCTGCAAATGTACTTCCAAATTGGCAAGTCATGATGCAGAAAGTCCTGGATATCTTAAAATGGTAATTATTCAAGTAGGATATGAGCACTGGATACAAAAGTTAAATACGGAATATTTAATCAGGAGCCTTGTAATGAAGAGATGGGGTTTTTTTCACACAGCTGTATATAAATTATATAAGAAAGAGATAAGTACCTTGGACTGATCTAAATGATTAGATCATTTAGTTCCTTATAATAAAATAAGTATTTCCTGTTTGGTCGATATTAAAAAAATGCATTCAATATGGATCTTTATTTGAACAAAATATTTCAGTGCACAAATGGATATATGGATCGGAGATGTAGAGGTGATAGAGAAATGATTCCTTATACTTTTTACTTATTTTCTTTTAAAATCTTGTTATATACAGTCTTGTTAATGTTACGTATTTTTATTCTTTATTTTCATATGGGCTAGTCAACAATAAAATAATCTAATAGGTTAATGAAATTCTATTTCTTTAAAGTTAATATTTTAGAATAGATCTGACCCAAAATATTACAAAGGATTTTTCATTGTTTTTTCAGATCAATGTTGAATTATTTTCAGATTTTCTGCATGATAAAAATCAATTGCCCTTTTATCACAGTTTTCCCCCCCAAAAAGGGATCCTCTACCCAGGATTTATCCAAGTGCTCCTCCATTTCAGATGGACCCTGGTTGGTCTCTTTGCTCCAGACACAGAAAATGGAGATAATTTCATGAGGACTGTTGCTCCTTTGCTTGACAGGAATGGCATTTGTGTTGTTATATCACAACAATTCTCAACCACTCAACTTACAGCACCCCACGGCCATGCCCTCTCTAAGTGGAGACAAGTCAATGTCTATATTCATTACATAGAACATGGTGCTGCTTTGGAGAGAATTCTTCCTTTTCATTTTATACTTAGGCATTTGCCTGGACCCATTGAAAAGAAAATCTGGATCACAACACTCACTTCACCATATCCACTGAGTTACCACAGAGGTCTCAGATATGTGAATAGTCTCTGGACTGTTGGTTTTGAGAGAAAAAAAGGGCAAATAAAGGATGCCTTTATATCCAGTTTCTTTGTGGAACCACCCTTTGGGCACCAGTCATTTCTGTGCCCTTTTTCAAAGCATGTTTTTTCTGTCAAAGGCCGGAAAAGATGCACTGAGAAATCACCACTGGAGACCCGACAGAAAAAGAACATGGTTCGGACTTTGAATTTCCACCATTGCTACAGTGCCATTATGACTCTGGCCCATGCCTTGAATGCTGCATATTCCTCCATATCCAGGAGGAGAAGGAAAAGGAGCAAAGGGAGTTTGGGGGCTCAAAGGCTGCAGCCATGGCAGGTAAGGGGTTCCGACAAGGATCCATTAATCTTAGTTCCTGTTGAGAAGAAATAACAAGGAGAAGGAGGGGAACCATATCGACCTACTTGTGTTAACAGGACTACAACAAGTTTGGCCAATCAAATCACTTAAATGTTAATAAAAGCAGGAACTATGACAGATATATTTTGATATTAAACACAGCTAATTTAAAAATGACACATCATTCATTTTAAATACATTTCTGTCAGTAAAGGTTTGGGATAAATACCGTATTATAGAATTTTTACCTTCATAAATTTGATGGAGCCCCTTAGAACATGTAGTTCAACCTGTCTTCTCTGCAGGAATCCCAGTTAATGTTTTTCTGACTGATGGCTGCTCAGTCATTGCATTAAGACAATCAGTGAAGAGGAGACTGGACTTCTCTGGTTTCCTGTCTCATAACTAAAATTTCTCCTCCTTTCAAAATGTTTATCCTCTTATATAGCCAGAATGTTTTCTCTTGTAACTGTGTCCTTTTTACCACATCCCACATTCTGGAATAACACAGAACAGATCTTAAGTGCTTATATAACATCCTTCAAGAAGAATGTTCAAACTATGATCCACTGCACACATTTCACAATTGCTAGTAAAGTTATGCTCAAAATCCCACAAGCTAGGCTCCAGCAGATGTGGATCGAGAACTACCAGAAGTACAAGCAGGGATTTGAAGAGGCAGAGGAACTAGAGATGAAATTGCCAACATACCACTGGATCATGGTGAAAGCTAGGGAGTTCCAGAAAAAAAACTACTTCTGCTTCATTGACTGTGCTAAAGCCTTTGATTGTGTGGCTTTAGCACAACACATTGTGGCAAGTTCTTAAAGAAATGGAAGTACCAGGCCATCTTAATTGTCTCTTGAAAAACCTATATGCAGGTCAAGAAGCAATAGTGAGAACTGGATACGGAGCTACTGATTGATTCAAAATTGGGAAAGGAGTATGGCAAGGCTGTATATTGTCACCCTGCCTACTTAACACATGTGCAGAGCAAATTATGAGAAGGGTGGAGTTAGATGAATCAATAATTGGAATTAAGATTGTCAAGAGAAATATAAACAACCTCAGACATGCAGATGATACCACTCCAATGGCAGAAATTGAAGAGGAACCAAAGAGCCTCTTGATGAAGGTAAAGAAGGAAAGTGCAAAGATCATGACATCTGGCCCTCTCAATTCCTGGCAGGATGATGAGATGGAGAAGAAATTGAGGTAGTGGCAGATATTCTTTTCTTGGGCTCCAAGATTACTGCAGATGAGGTCTGTAGCCAAGAAATTAAAAGACGCTTGCTCCTGGGTAGAAGAGCTATGGCAAATCTAGACAGCATATTAAAAAGCAGAGACATCACCCTGCCAACAAAAGTGCATATAGTCAAGGCTATGGTTTTTCCAGTTGCAATATAAGACTGTGAAAGTTGGACCATAAGAAAGTCTGAGCGCCAAAGAATCGAGGCCTTTGAACTCTGGTGCTGGAGAAGACTCCTGCGAGTCCCTTGGACTGCAAGACAATCAAATCAGTCAGTCCTAGAGGAGATCAACCCTGACTGCTCTTTAGAAGGCCAGATGCTGAAGAGGAAACTCAAAGACTTTGGCTACCTAATGAGAAGAAAGGACTCCCTGGAGAAGAGCCTCATGCTAGAACAATTGAGGGCAAAAGAAGAAAGAAACTATAGAGAATGAGGTGGCTGGATGGAGTCACTGAAGTTGTAGGCATGAGCTTAAATGAACACCAGAGGATGGTAGAGGAGAGGAAGGCATGGAGAAAATATTGTCCATGGGGTTGTGATGGGTCAAACATGACTTTGCCCCCCCTTGCCCCCCAAAATGTTCAATTCTTGGGATTTTTATGGATGCAAATCTATACTTTATGACAAGTACCTGTTGTTGTCAAGGAATTTATAAATATTTATTTTCTTTGTGTAATTTATTGATGACCCACTTTAGAAGGTTTCTTATCTACTACGGACCTCCGCTCCTTCCATCAACAATTAAAGACCCATCTTTTCCAGCAGGCCGGCCTGGCCTAACCTAATCTACCGTACCAGCCTAGTTGTAGTAAATATTACCTAATCGGGTTTTTACGTTATAAATTTAAATGAGATATTTTAACACAGGTTAAAACATTTAATTTAGTTTTATTATTTATAATTGTTATATATGTATATGCTCTTAAATTCTTGTACACCGTCCCGAGTCTCTTCGGAGAGAGGGGGCGGTCAATAAATCCAAATAAATAAATAAATAAATAATTGACAAATTTTCTCAATCCAGCATATTATTTTCAAATCAGGCTTCCAAGATATGATTGGCAAATTTCATTGAACCTTTGTTTTTCATTTTTGAAGATATTGGTTAAACCTGTTTGACCAACTAAGGATATTTGCAAGTTAGTCCTCTTTAAACGAAAGAGATAAATGAGAACAAAGGGCTAATTCACCAGGTTTACTGCTTTTGAAATGGCTTGATGTTCCCATTCTAGTTTCATCCTTTCCTGGAGAAGAATGAGTTTTGCAATCTTTCTGAATTGAAACTGTACTTGGATGAAAATGGAGATTTAAAGGCTGACCTGAGTATCTTTACCTGGGTGTTTCTCTACAAAAACAACTACCTGCAAAACAAACTGGTGACTGTTGAAGAACAGAGACTTATTATCAACCAAGATCATCTGTCATGGCTTAAGTTGCACAACAGGGTAGGAGAAATATTGGTATCTTTTGTCTATTTTCCCAAAGGTTCTGGCCCATTTCATCAAGCTGAGCACCCTGGCTCAGTGCTGAAAAGGAGAAGCTGCGTGAAAATGGTAAGAGAGGGCCATTCCCTCAAGTGCTAAGGATTGTGATCCACTTCTGCTTTGTCTTCAAATAGCAAACAAGAAGACAAGTTGGTTGACCAGTGCCTGAATTCAGGTTTAGAATGAATTTGATGAAGTTGAATGAAGACTCGGATTCACCTTGTCCTGGTTGGGGCCATTGTCCCATAGACGGGCAGGGAAAGAGGTTTCTAAGAAACCCAGACCTGGCTGGAGTTATCTATTCCAATCTTTCATACCACTGGGATAATATAATTGGCCGTTCTGCTCTTATGAAGGTCCAATATATATATATATTTACATGGAATCAAAATGGATTGATTGCTGAGTGTTAACATCCTAACCCGAAAACTGAAGCATTGAAATATGATGTGGATTTTTTTTTTAAAAAGCCTTCCTTTGTATCTGAAAAATGAGGGACAAACAAAAAGGAAATGTTGCTTAGATTTGGGCTATGACTTGTAAGAAGGCACTTCATTTCAAAATTTATCTTGATTGTTATTCTATTTATGTAATTCTGGGAAGAAAATGAGCTCCAGATTTAACTAAAAAGAAATATGGATTTGTTCTTCCAAGAGAGTTGCTGTTCCCTAATTGTAGTTCTTCAAGAGGAAAGACCTTGTCTTGGATACCCAGCTGAGCCTTAGAAATTCCCTCACTCAGCTCATACGTTCTGCAGCAAAAGATTCCTGACTTACGCTCTCTGAGGGACATGTCCTCATGACTTCACCTCTACCTCATATCATTATAGTTCTAGAAACTCAGCAGTCACTTTTATTTCAAGAGTACGTCAGCATGTCAGGATGGTTAACGCTAACATATTTTCTTTGGCATTCCTTGTTCTTCTCCTAAGCCTTTGCCTGAGTCCCAATGTGTAGAAAAATGCCATCCTGGATTTGTCAAGCAGAAGCGAGAAGGAGAGCCATTTTGCTGCTACGACTGTGTTCCTTGTCCGCAGGGGACCATCTCCACCCAGGAAGGTGGGCGAAACCAAAGAAAAGAGAAGGTCTTGATGAAGTGGATTCATCCAGGGCCATTTTCATTAAAGTGAAAGTTAAAGGGCAGAATGAATCTCAGCTGATGTTTTATTTATTTTCAAACTGCTTAATAAAATGAAAAATAGTAAAGATCTTAGTAGGGTTTGCAGAATATGGGACATAGTAGTTTTGCTACTGCCAAAGAAAATACTGACTTTTAGTTTGCATCTATCCTTCCATATTTATCTTTCTAGGAACGTCTAAGTTCTTTGAAACTTAGAGAATTAGGTCCACAACCTGGAAGGAATATTGCAATACTCTCTTTGCGATCATCCCCTTGTTGATCACTGGAAGGTATACTTGTCCACAATGGGGTGTATGGATAATTATGGGTGAATCTCATTACACCAAGTTTACCACTGGTCCAGTAGTCATTCCAGACTATTTGCAGACCTTTCTCTTCCAGCCAACTAGACCTTTCTCTTCCAGCCAACTAGATTTCACAAGACAGGCATCCTCTGAGTCCAGTATGTCTTTGGAGCCATCTGGAAGGATCCAATACATGTGCCTTCTAAGATGAACTGATTTATTACCTATCTCTAATAACCTGAGTTACCATGAAAATTCTGCGGAATACACAGAAAATCATTTTGGTCCTAGGATTTTCCCCAATTTCATAGATGGTAGCTCTCTATTATTTACAAAACAATGTTCTTCCTATCTTGTTTTTGAGCAGTTATTAAGAAATACATTTTGCAAAAAGCTTCTGGTATCAGCTGTTATCTCAAAAAGACGTTACTTGACATGTAAAGGACAGAATGTTCATGAAATATTGTACATTTACAATTGCACATAAATGGTGAGGAGATGGAAAGGGTTGGTAGTTTTAAATTTCTGGGTATTTATATCTCGGAGGACCTCCCATTGGTCATAAATATTAACATACTTGCAAAGAAGGCACAGAAGTACGTTCTGAGAATGCTAAGGAAGATAAATCTATCCTAGTATCTACTTCTGTTCTACTATCACAGCACCATTGAGAGTGTCCTGACATATGATATTCTTGCCTGGTATGAGAGCAGCTCTGCAGTGAACAAAAATGCTCTACAAAGGATCATTAAAACTACCCAGAATATCATAAAGCTCCAGCTACCAGCCCTGGATGACATCTTCGCATCTCTCTGTTGGAGGAGTTTGCATAATATTCACAGGGACTTTTCCCATCCATCTTTATACACTGCTGCCTTCTGGCAGAAGATACAGAACAATTAAAACTAGGACCACACATCTTCTGAATAGCTTTTATTTCAGGGCTATAATTGCACTCAACAATGAACTATAGGGCCACCATCAGTGAGTTATTGGACAGCACTACTTGGTCTGTTGTGTAGATGCTTGGGTGGTTTAGGGGCAGGGAGGTTTTGGTGGATAGGGTGCTTGGGGATTATCATGTATATTGGGCCTGGTCTCTGGATGTTATGTGAATTTCGTTGTATATGTATACTGTGTATATACATACAATGACAACAAAGTAATTCTAAATAAAGTAATTCTAAATTCGATTGGTTTTTGGTTTTCTCAGATTCAGAAAAATGCACCAAGTGTCCAGATGATCAATATCCAAACCAGGAACGAGTCCAATGTATTTTCAAAGTTATAACCTTCCTGTCTTATGAAGAACATCTGGGCATCATCCTGGTCTCTTTTGCCTTACTTTTCTTCCTAACCACAGTCTTTTTCTTCATTATATTCATTCAATACCAAGAAAGTCCTATTGTCAAAGCCAACAACTGAGACCTCTCTTACAGCCTCCTGGTCTCCCTCTTGCTTTGCTTCTTATCACCTCTTCTCTTCATTGGTCAACCAAAGAAAACTACCTGCCTTCTCCAACAAACAGTTTTTAGCATTGTCTTTTCAGTTACCATTTCTTCTCTTTTGGCCAAAAACATCACAGTTGTGCTTGCTTTCCTGGCCACAAAACAAGACAACCAGGTAAAGAGGTGGTTGGGGAAGAGCTTGGCCAACTCCATCATTCTTTCTTGTTCTGCTGTCCAAATTATCATCTGTTCCATCTGGCTGGGAGTTTTTCCTCCATTCCCTGAATCTGACCCCCACTCACAGCCTGGAGAAATCATCCAGCAATGTAATGAAGGTTCTGTTGTCATGTTCTACATCACCCTTGGTTATCTGGGCTTCCTGGCTGCCACCTGTTTCACAATGGCTTTTCTGGCCAGGAATCTACCTGGGGCTTTCAATGAAGCCAAGCTGATCACCTTCAGCATGCTGGTCTTCTGCAGTGTCTGGGTGACTTTTGTGCCCACCTACCTGAGCACCAAGGGGAAATACATGGTGGCTGTTCAGGTCTTCTCCATCTTGGCCTCCAGTGCTGGGCTGCTGGGTTGCATCTTCATCCCCAAGTGCTACATTATCATTCTGAGGCCAGACTTGAATACAAAAAAACAGCTTATGACCAGAAGAAATGTAAAAATGTGAAATAGAAAAAATTGACTCGAAGTTCTCCACATCTGTGTGCACCAATGATTTTGCTTGGAGAAATTAAAGGACAGTAAGACAATAGTGTCCTCTATCCTTGTCCAGCAAAGGATTGCAAGATGGCCAATTAGCTCTTTTGAGTAGGTCAGCTATCTCTCCTGTGCTCTTAGCTGAAACCTAAAATGCCCCACCAAGTTATTTTAAACATGACACTTGTGCAATGGAAATCTTGCTGATATGCCAGAAATAATTGAGAGGGGCCTGTAAAAATGCCATTTTAGTTGTACGATAATTTATCTGAAATTGGGGTTCTTTGTTATTTGGGACTCAAGATCTTAGCATCATCCATGTAAGAAGAGCAAGGAAACACCTCCATTCAGATTTGGATGAAGATAATCTGAATTATACAACTGGTTAACTAAATTATGATGTAGAAGTTAAACAAGAGAGGAGCTAAAGTGCAGCCTGGTAAGATTTCCAGGAAAGAATTCCTACAGAACGGGATGGTTGACACTCTCATGGATGTGATGTAAGGAAGACAGGCAAGATTGGGCATAAACACCCAGTGAGAAATTGGGATATCTGATACACCTTCTGTTTATGGACATTCCAGATGTATCTGGGTAATTATTTTGTCATGAAGACCAAGCACTGGCCTGATCCAGAAGACCTTTTCTTATCTTCTTAAAAAGGAACTTTGCAAGGAGATCCTATTCAAAAAAGAAGCCATCCCGAAATCATCACATTTACTCTCAAATATAGCAGAAATACATGAGGCCGTCTATATCTTTCTTATTGGGTGTATCCCAGCTGTATCTTCATAACATCAAAGAAATGTGTGATCAGCTTTGTTGGGAGCAAAAGAAAAGTTGTTGCAAAGATAGTGATTGTTATGAAGAAGTAAGTGATAGAAGATAGAAATGAGGGCAGCAGGAATGCTCGTTCCCTCAGCTGTTGCATCTCTTCCTTCTGATCCCCACAGTGTATGAAACAGGCTACAGAACATTATGGACATGTCTGAGGGATTCTGTAGGTGGAGAACAGGGTGGCCATCTCAGAGGAGATGTCAGTCTCAGTCCTTTCAAGAACAATGGATAAGGTATTTCTGCCTTCTACAACTAAAATTAGGAACATGGGCACTCTCTGCTAAGAGAGAGAGAGGTAACATGGGAAATCATTGGGGACCTAGGGCTCCCCCAATTTTCATAGGACTTAATTTTATATTTTTTAGAAAACGATACCCACGTTTTCTCCAAAATAAGACCCAGTCTTGTATTCTTTTGGACTCCAAAATAAGCACTAGGGTTTATTTTTGGTAGATGTCTTTTTTCCCATGTACATTAGGCCCACTTCTTCTGCTTGCTCACGGTGGGGCAGGAGGCCACATGGTGTGCCAATACAGCACCATGAGGTGGGGGTGTGCAGCTGCCCCATGCACCTTACACTGGCTTACCTCAGGGACCCTTTAGCCAGGTCACCCATTCCCTGACACATGCCTCACCTCATGGAAGTGGCTCCAGAGCCTTATCCAGCAGAACCCCACATGGCTACCAGTCCACTTCTTCTGCTTGCTTGTGGCCGCAATGGATCAGAAGGTCGAGTGACGCACTGGTGCCAGGGCCATGAGGCAGTTGTTGGGGCATGTGTCAATTATGGAAGCCATTTTTCTTCTTGCTTCCTGACTGCCACCTATTTTAGCCTGGGAAATTGGGAGGGGGTTATTTTGTTGGAGCAGTAGAAACTTAGCCATAACAACATTCTTTACTCTAAAAGACAAGAATGTTTGCCTGCACCTGGATGAGACTGCCTGGAGATTGTATCCAGTTGAATGTGAAGATTGGATTGGACCATGTGATGAACCTGTGGGTGTGGGGGCAAGATCTTGAACTTTCAACTGGGTGGGAAAAACCTGGATGCTTTCAGATTCAGGTTTTCCCAGATGTGCCAACATGACATCTCTAATAAAGTGGAACTTTGAGGAACTTCTAGCCTTGGAGTTTTATTTCATTAGGGGTATTTTTCTAGGACCTGGACAAAGTGCCTGGCCTGGTTAAGGGAGCCCTGAGGTAAGCCAGTGCAGGATGTATGGGGCAGCTTCACTCCCCAACCTTGCCTCATGGCCCCAGCACTGGCATGTCACTTGGCCTCCTGCTCTGTTGCAGCCAAGAGAGAGCAGAAGTGGGCCAGCAGCCACGTGGGCTCCTGCTGCACATGGTTGCTGAGTCTGCAACTGTGAGACAGTTGTTGGGGTGTGGATAGCCTGGCTGTGGGGATCCTGAGGTAAGCCAATGCAGGGCATGTGGGGAAGCTCCACCTCCCCTCATTTCACCTTCTCTCTGTGGCACTGTGAGCAACCAGACAGAATGGGCAGCCAGCTGGCTGCACAGGCACTTAAGCAGGGCTTATTTTGGGGGCTAGGGCTTATATTAGGCACATGCATAAAACATGCTAGGGCTTATTTTTTGGACAGGTCTTATTTTCAGAAAAACTAAGTTATTCTTACATTTTTTGTGTGGAGATGAGATGAGATCTTGGAAAATGGTCCTGGCTATCAGCTGCCTACTATCAGCCCAAAAAAGGCATTTCTGGAAAGGTAAAGTATAGGAACCATGCTGTCAAGTCCTGCCCCAGCCAGCCCCCTCAGGAAAGGAAGCCTCTTGAATCCATTGAGTTGCATTAAAATAACTTTTTCTGAGAGAAACTGGATGCAGGAAAGCCGGATGGCATCTGAAGGTCCTACCCAAAGCATAAAGCAATTCTTCTGTTTTCCCAATGCTAATCCCATTGAACAGTCTCCCAGCAGCCAATGCTATATCAAGAAGATGTTTTAAGAATGCTGAGGTGCTAGGCAGATAACAGTTCACACTCAGGGCATGGTGGCCTCGGAACTTAATAAAACCTGTCTGGGAAGGAGTGTGTCCCATCTCCAAAGACAGACTCCCCCCTAATTCCCAAGCAAACAGCAGAAGTGAAAAAATCTAGCCCAGTCCCCAGCATGATGGCAGGACACCAGAGTGACAACACCAAAGGATAGATGAAGATCCATTGGAGAAAGAGCTACACTGAGCTCTTATGTAGTAGATTAGCTATTGAAGAAGGAATGTATGAGCATAGGTAGGAAGCCACAAAGAGTCTCCACTTTGTCAGAAAACTCAACTAGATGGCATACAAAGAGATCAAACAAAACAACACAAAGGGCTAGCACAAGTGAAAGAAACTAACAGTATCAAAGAAGTAAGTGGACTCTTCTCTTTTATAAGTTTACTTACAGGAAAAATCTTGCAGAGACTTTTGAGTAATGAAGCCAGAATTGGCCAGAATGGAGACCTTCTGACTGTAATCTAAAATTTTTGGAGTGGGCACAATAGCTCAACAGTTAAAGATACTGAGCTTGTCATCTGGAAAACCTGAGTTTGAGACCCAAGTTCCACACAATAGGGTGAACTCCCATTCTTGCCCCAACTCTGGCCAACCTAGTACTTCGAAAGTATGTCTATGCAAGTAGGTATTCATTTGGTGAGAAGGTAACAGTGTTCTGTGGATCTTGGAGTACAATCATTCTGGCCACATAACCACTGAAGGCACACTGCCCCATGTGGTCTATCTGTGATTTTTGACTAACATGCTTTTCTTCCTCCTTAAATGGAAGAAGTTCAGGGTCCCAAGAGAAGTTCCTTCTCATTGAAATTATCACCATCCCTGTTTCTGAGACCTCTTCTCCTCCTTCTCCAGTGACTGCCTCTGATGTAAACATCCCATTGAAGTTACATGGAAGGGATCTTGCATTAAAAAAGGATAAATACCACAGGTTATGCTTTTTGTGGCTGAAGTTAAAGGACAGGCAGGAGCTGTGATCTTCAATGTACGTTCTCTCTTTTCCAGGTGAATCTTGCTTTGTCTCTGTTTGAATCAGGAAAGCCATTGGACATTCCATCCTGTGAGAGTGTTTCTAATTCTTTTTCTAATTCTTCTTTAGAAACGGGAAGGAGATTGATTCAACCCCATCAATTATAGACCTTCTGCTTCTGATGCTGCTGGTAGAGTCTCAGCCAGTCTCTGGGACTCTTAGAATGAAGTGCCCACTGAATTTGGATCACCAGGATGGAGAAAAGCCATGGAGCTATTATAGGCAAGGAGAGCTTCCCATTGGTATGCTCATCTCTCCATCACAAATAGAATACGAAACATTACCTTTCAATGAGGTGCCTTCTAGTCAGATTCGGCTGTAAGTCATTCACTGTGATGGAGTATCATTCCCTCCATTTGCAGTTCTAACACTCTTCTTTCTTCTTCTTCTTTTACTTACTCTTGTATTGCTGGACCTGAGTAATTTCTTGAATCCTTTTGATTTTCACAGCCTCTCTCTCTTGTCTTATTTTCAGAGAGAGACTCAAATCCAAAGATGGATTTGACTCAACATTATTTTCCTCTCCCTGTTCAATCTTAAATTCATGATTTTAATACTGGTTTCTTCCTCGAGGTTCCCTCTCAGGTCATTTTAATATTGTTATAAGCTCTCATTGATATACTCTGCCTGATTTTTATAGGAATAGAGAATGAATTGTTTTTAGAAGAGCTTTTCTGGGTCACTCATCAAAAATTATCTTCCTTATATGATTGTTCTACTTTAATGACTGAATTATTCTTCAAACCGGGCTAATGAAAATTAATAGTTCTACAAATAATGGTGTGCTTTTTAATCCTTTTAGAGGACTATCTCCATCCTACCTTCTCCACACAAATATTAAAGGGTGAGAGGTGAATGTCATTTGCCACTGGTTTGGGATCAATACTGGCCTCAGACTCAATTAGCTTGTGGAGAAAAAAATGGATTAAATAGAGAAAAAGCATTTTGTTGTTGCTGATAATGATGCTAATCTTAACATGAGCATGGTTTTACACTAGTTTACCTCATCGAAAGGAAAGAATAATACAAATGATTCTCAATATTGAAGCGTTTAATAAAAATCACCAGCATCTACACAATCTCACTCTTGGCTACAACATCCATGACAACTATATGAGAACACTTGGCACTTCAGAAGCCTTGCTAGACATGCTTTCTACTGGAGAAGCCAATGTACCCAACTACAGCTGTGGAAAGAAAGGCAACCTCTTGGCCCTTGTTGATGGAGCTGACCGTGACATCTCCCTCCAAATGTTAACATTACCAGGCACCTACAAAGTCCCACAGGTTTGTGTTTGTGTTCCCCTATTTGGCAAAGTGAGCGGTGTAGAATTGTTGGACGATTGATCCCACCATATACTCTTTACAGAATTCAAGAGCTACTTTTTACTATGACCATTGTAGGTTTCATGACTGGGGATTGATATAACAGTGGGTGGAAGCAAGGATCAAAACAGAAACATATGCTCATGACACCATCTTCTTTGCTTTGAGTTAAGATTAAATCTTTATTTTTATTCTTTATGCTTATTGTATTGTATTTTTTTTTAAAAATCTACTTTTACATATCGTCCTGCTAATGTTCCATATTTTATATTCTGTATCTTGATATGGCCTAATGATGAATCAACAAGAAATTGTTCTAATATGTGGCTGAGAAAAAAGTTGGATTGATTACAAGGTCAAAATTTGGGCTTGATAAACCCCAAATATAACACAGATATAACACAGAATTCTTCACTGCTTTTTCAGATGAGTGATAGAATTGCTTCAGAGGCTCTGAGTCCCTGTGGGGAGAGGGTGCGGTTTACAAATTAAAAATTATTATTATTATTATTATTATTATTATTATTATTATTATTATTATTATTATTATTATTATTATTATTATTATTATTATTATTATTATTATTATTATTATTATTATTATTATTATTATTAAAAGTCAATTTCCTTTTTTCCATCCGATGCTCCCCAAAGAAGGATTTCACTACCCAAGAATTGTCCAACTGCTCCTTCATTTTGGATGGACCCTGATTGGCCTTTTTACGTCAGACACAGAGAAGGGAGAGCATTTCATGAGAACTTTTACTCCTATGCTTGTCAGGAATAGGATTTGTGTTGTTCTATCAGAAGAGTTCTCAATGACCAGAGATGCAACATTCCTCAGGGACGACATCTCTAAGTGGAGACAAGTCAATGTCTTTGTTCACTTCATAGAATATGCTTCTCTTTGGAAAAGAATTCTTCCTTTCCATTTAACACTTGAACTTTTGCCAGGACCCATTGAAGGGAAAGTCTGGATCATGACAATGCTTGGAGCATATGTAATGAAAAAGAACATTCTTTTCAAGTATGTCCATAGTGTTTGGACCCTTTATTCTCAGTGGAAAAAAAACTGGCGAAAAGATGATGCCTTTAAATATTCTTTCTTTGTGGAACGTGGATTTCAAGATGAATATTTTAACTGTTCTGTTTCAAGACACGTCTTTTCTGTCAAAGGCCGAAGAAGATGCACCCAGAAAGCACCACTGGAGACCCAAGAGAAAAAGAATAGGATGTGGATCACAAATGATGGTGTTACTTATGGCATCATTAAGATGCTAACCCATGCCTTAAATGCTGCATACAATTCCAAGAGGAGAAGGAAGGAGGCAGAAGAGAGGTTGGGGGCTCCAAGGCTGCAGCCGTGGAAGGTATGGGATCCCAACAAGGACCCATCAAACTATCAATTCCTTTCAGGGTCTTTAGTGCTCTCAGAGCCTGGTGGTTTAAGGTCTTAAGCTTCGGTACAACATCTTGTACTTATTGCAAAAGTGCTGCACCTTCCCTTCTACAACTAAGACATTTTGTATATTTGAAAAAATGTTCCCAGATTCCTCCTGATTTTAAGCTCCTGTAAATCAACATGGCTCTTCTCCTTGAAGTCTTTCTTCAAGGCTAAAAGCAGCTCCTTTGATCTCTTGATTGCCTTCTTTGTCCTTGACTAAAGCTGATGAAAATTTTGTGCAATGTCTTCTCTGAGCATGTTTCCTATAAGATGACCTAAAATGATTCCACTGGATCATCAATGGCATTATCATCAAATTAATAATATGGTTTTCATATCACTAAAATATCACTACTACTTTATTATAATCAGTAACCATTCTTTGTAAAGAATAATATGAGAAAAACTACAAATGAAATCTTAAAATAGATTGTTGCTGCCATTCATTACATTCATATTGAGCCACTCTGGTGCAGTGGTTAGAAGGTAGTATTACAGGCTACTTCTGCTGACTATCTGTTGCCAGCAATGTGACAGTTCGAATCTCTCTGGTTCAAGGTTGACTCAGCCTTCCATCCTTCCGAGGTCTGTAAAATGAGGACACAGCTTGTTGGAGGCAATATGTTGACTCTGTAAACCACTTAGAGAGGGCTTTCAAGCACTGTGAAGTGTCATTTATGTCTAAGTGCTATTGTGATTGATACAATCGTATACCATGTCGTACATGCTAAAAATTAGATAGTTTCCTATTGAATTTTACTTATATACCTCTCTATCACAACACCTTTTTTTAAAATTTTCTGGAAGCTGGGAATTTTTTTAAGGAAATCAAAATAATTTGTCCAAGCATTATTATAATTTTTGCATAACAAAATCATGATTTATCTACTTCCTTTATTAATGAAAATATAGAAGAATCAATGACCAATATCTAATTGTTTTTCATAACTCCCAGTTTTGTCAGTAAGATTAAAATATATTTGAGTATGTTTTATTTTTTTATTTTTTTATTCAAATTTATACCCCGCACCTTCTCCAAAAAGGACCCAGGGCGGCGGTTTTAAGACCATTGTACCCACTTAACTCTCATACCATCCAGTGCTCAGTTAACTAGTTCCCCACTCATCACATCGTGAAGCATTTTGTTAATTCTTTGCTAAAAACAAATTATATCACCAGCATTCACACAATCTATTAAGGACATGGTAATGACATGTGGAACCATAGAAAAAGGTACAGGAAAGGATCAGATAAGATGGTTGGGTGGGAGGGGCAACTCACAGCTATGTAACAGGCAGAGAAAGAAACTCAGAGAAGGTCTTTTTTTATTATCAAAAAGGTGTTGAAAGATTTGTACTTTCACACTTACAAGATTCTGTTAATGTAGCCTTACAATAAAATAGTTCATCTGGTCATTTTTCCTATCTTGTACTACCTGAATGAAGATTGCAACTTTCTTCTTAACAAATGCTTGCTCTCTGGTAATCACCCAGTTGTTTTCAAGGATTTTATGAATACACTACTTATTTGGGGGTTTTCTTCAATTGATTGATGATCTTTCCTAATGTTCCCTATAATTGACCAATTATAGGGAACATTATAATTGTCATTATAATTCTCAATTATATTTTCTATACTTTTGGTCAATATACTATATGATTGAGAACTATTACTGAATCTTTGTTCTTGAGTTTTGAAGATAGTGGCAGCACTTGTTCTCACCTCACAACATTTCTAAGTTAAAATAGAATAGACTATCAGAGTTGGAAGGGACCTTGTAGGTCATGTAGTCCAACCCCCCTGCCCAAGCAGGAGAACCTACATCATTTCTGACAGATGACTGTCCAGGCTCTTCTTGAAAGCTTCCAGTGATGAAGCTTCCACAACTTCTGAAGGCAACCTGTTCCATTGTTTGTTGGTTCTCACTGTCAGAAAATGTCTCCTTATTTCTAATTTTGATATATTTATAAACAACGTACAAGAAAGATTAAATTTAAAAAGAGATAAGAAACCAAGATTTCTGCTTTTAAAATTCTTGGATGTTTCCATTCTAGTTCCATCCATTTCTCAAGAACAAAGAATTGTACAATCTTTCCCTGGTGAAAGTGTACTTGGATCAAAATGGAGTCCTAGCATCAGATCTATGGATTGATAGTAGGTTGATTGTTCCTGAGAAGGATCCCATCCACAAGCGATTGGGGAGTTTTGAAAGGCAGAGACTGAAAATCAACCAAGATGCTTTGTCACAGCTAAAGTTGCTCAACAAGGTGGGGAAAATATTGATGCCTTTTTTCATTTTTCCAAAGCCTTGGGACCTATAAAACATCTAATTTTCTCAGACAAATAGGGAGGCTTCACTTCTAATGACCAAGGTATGCTTCAGATGCTATAATGCTGATTCATCTATATCTAAAATGAGATTTGAGGTGATTAGTATTTAGGACACAAATCATTGCCATTTAATGTCTCTTCTGAAATCTATCACCATAGAACTGGTGAGAGAGGGCCTCACATGCTGAGGATTTTTGTGCTAATAGCTTCAGGTTCACTTCTTCCTTGTCTTCAATTATCAAAGATGAAGACAATTCTGTTGATCAGTTCCGGGCTTCAGGTTTGGACTCAAAATCATGCCTATATGAAGAGTAGAGGAATGCATGTTAATTCCACTGTTAGGCGGAACCCCCTGGTTGTCACTTGATGCTTAAATGTTTTCCCAATTTCATCCCTTCAGACTTTATTGAGTAGAAAGGTCCCATTTTTTGCTATCTGATACGTCCCAAGAAAAGGAGGAACTAAATGAGGCATCTGCCTGCAATTGTATCTCCTGCAACCATTTGGAAGTATCCAGAGATTTCATATCTGTCTAAGTGAAGCCCAGAGACTTCTTGGGTAATGTTCATGTCTACCCCCATCCTACATGAATGATGAACCTCAACATATTTTCTTTGGCGTTTCTTCTTTCTCTTCTCAGTCTCTGCCTCAGTCCAAATGTGCGGATAAATGTCAGCCTGGATTTGTCAGGAAGGCTCAAGAAGGAGAGCCAGTTTGCTGCTATGACTGCATTCCTTGTCCAGAGGGGACTATCTCCACTCAGGAAGGTGGGTCCCACCATAGGGAAACCTACTGGGTTCATCCAGAGAACTTTGATCAATATGCATATCAAAACACATATGTTTGATGGTTTTGTTCTTAATTTTCATGGTGTCCAATTTCTTCCCTAAAGGGAGGGAAAAGAGGTTTGAAGGATAAGATAGGAAGAAGGAATAGAATAGAATAGAGCTGAAAGGAACTTTGAGATCTTCTAGTCCAGCCCTGCTCAAGGAGGAGAACTTATACCATTTCAGCCAAGTGACTGTCCAGTCACTGTCCAATCACCTTCAGTGATTAAGTGTTCATGATTTCCTAAGCAAGCTGTTCCACTGGTTAATTGTCTTCACTGTTAGGAAGTTTCTCTTTAATGCTAGGTTGCTTCTCTCCTTGGTTAGTTTCCAGCCATTGAATCACAATAGAGCTGGAAGGCACCTTGGAGGTCTTCTAGTTCAACCCCCAGCTCAAGCAGAAGAACCTAAACCATTTCAGATAGGTGACTGTTTAATCTCTTCTCAAAAGCTTCCAGTGATGGAGTGCCCAAGATTTTCTGGTGGCAAGCTGTTCCACTGGTTAATTGTCCTCATTGTTAGGAAGTTTCTCCTTAATGCCAGGTTGCTTCTCTCTTTGGTTACTACATGGACACATCTGGGCAACATTTTTGGAAGTGTCCACTTTTTCTCAGGGCCAAGAGTGGGAGAGAGAGACTGGCCCAAGGTCATCTGGCTGGTTTTGTGCCTAAGATGGAAATCACAGTTGCCCTGCTCCTAGTCTCTAGCAAACCAAAGATAGATTCCCTTGCTTTGCAAACTCCCCTTTTGGACTATTTTGCATACCATTGTGTGTGTGTGTGTGTGTATAGGTAGTTCTCAACAAAACATTCATTTAGTGACCATTCAAAGTTACAACATTACTGAAAAAGCAACTAATGACCATTTTTCACACTCATGTCCATTGCAGCAACTCCATAGTTATGTGATCAAACTTCAGTCATTTGGCAACTGATTCACATTTATGATGAGTTCAGGATCCCAAGGTCACTTGGTCCCCTTTTGAGATCTTCTAACAAGCAAAGTCAATGGAGAAGCCAGATTCACTTTACAATTGTTTTACTTCACGGCTGCAGTGATTCGCTTAACCAATGTGTTTGTTTGGGTAGAAAATCCCTCTTTCGTTTTGCCAGTTTGGATGTTTCTTTCCGTATTTCGATTTCTTAGAAACATCTTCATTCTTTGTAACGTGGGGAATGATTTTAGATCAATGCACTTTGCTCACCTAAAATAACTTTACCGGCCAAAAGATACATCAGTCAATAATTCAATCAATCATTTAATCTTTATAAAAGTCATAAATCCTCATAAGCCAAAATATCTAATTGAGAGAAACAATGGAGGGAGAAAAATTGGGTTGAAGGAGCAAAAGAAAACCAAACAGAGGATTCACCATAAAACCATCACATGGGTCAGTGATGGCAAACCTTTCTGGCACCCAGTGCCCAAACTGGAACGTGTGCATGCCGGAGTGCTGGAACCCAAACACCAGCTGGACAGTGTGTGCATGCCTGTTGTTTGGTTGATTTGTGTGTGTGTGGGGGGGGTGTTTTTGACTTGAAAAATGGCCTGCTTTTTGGGCATTTTGGGGCCATTTTCAGGTTATTTTTCAGGCAGTTTTTCAGGGCATTTTCCGGTTCTTCGAGGCTTGTGAAGACCAGCTGGCTGGTGCATTGGAAACCAAAAGAGCAGTTGGCAATGGTGCGCATGCCCACAAAAAGGGCTCTGCGTGCCACTTGTTTGCCATCACAGACATAGATAATACTTTCCCTCTTTTTCTTATCTTTTCCATTTTCTTTGTTGTTAAATAATGAGATGCAAACAATTATAACACCAACAAAAAGGAATGTAGTTGTGGTTCTGAAAGGGAAAAAAAAGTCTAATATATATTGTTGGGATCAAAAGGAATAGAAAGGAAAGGGAAAAAGAACTAATAAAAGACCCATTACTTAATATCCACAGATCCCAATGTTGAATTTATTATCTCTTTAAAATTGTTGCCAAATCTAGAGAGTTTGGAAATATATTGCTTCATCTTCTCCTTTTTATAGAGTAAAATGGTTTTGCAGGTAACAGACTGAGTTTCTCTTCTTGGATTCCTTCATGAATTAATCTTCCTCAAGATCAACAAAAACGAAATGCACAGGTACAGTATAGGTGGTACCTTGCTCAATAGTAGCAACTGTGAAAGGGATCTTGGAGTCCTAGTGGACAACCATTTAAATATGAGCCATCCGTGTGCAGCAGCTGCCAAAAAAGCCAACACAGTTCTAGGCTGCATAAACAGAGGGATAGAATCTAGATCACGGGAAGTGTTAATACCACTTTATAATGCCTTGGTAAGGCCACACTTGGAATACTGCATTCAGTTTTGGTCACCACGATGTAGAAAAGATGTGGAGACTTTAGAAAGAGTGCAGAGAAGAGCAACAAAGATGATTAGGAGCCTGGAGACTAAAACATATGAAGAATGGTTACAGGAACTGGGTATGTCTAGTTTAATGAAAAGAAGGACTAGGAGAGACACGATAGCAGTGTTCCAATATCTCAGGGGTTGCCACAAAGAAGGGGGTGTCAAACTTTTCTCCAAAGCACCTGAGGGTAGAAAGAAACAATAGGTGGAAACTAATCAAGGAGAAAAGCAACTTAGAACTGAGGAGAAATTTCCTGACAGTTAGAACAATTTAATCAGTGGAATAGCTTGCCTCCAGAAGCTGTGAATGCCCCAACACTGGAAGTCTTTAAGAAGATGTTAGATAGCCATTTGTCTGAAATGGTATAAAGCTTCCTGCCTAGGCAGGGGGTTGGACTAGAAGACCTCCATGGTCCCTTCCAACTCTGCTATTGTATTGTATTATTGTATTATCTCTTTGTTTACAAACCTATTCATCAAATTCACACAAAGTGATTCTTGGTGGCACACAATTGGAGGAAGTTGATTATCTAGACCCGCGCCAGTCCGGCTTCCGACCCGGTCACAGCACCGAGACGGCATTGGTCGCGTTGGTTGATGATCTCTGGAGGGCGCGGGATAGAGGTTATTCCTCTATCCTAGTCCTATTAGACCTCTCGGCGGCTTTTGATACCATCGACCATGGTATCCTATTGCACCGACTGGGGGGGTTGGGGCTGGGAGGCACCGTTTTGCGGTGGTTCTCATCCTACCTCTCTGGTCGGTCGCAATATGTGTTGACGGGAGGGCAGAGGTCGACCTCGAGGCCTCTCTTATGTGGGGTTCCTCAGGGGTCGGTCCTCTCGCCCCTCCTTTTCAACACATATATGAAGCCGCTGGGTGAGATCATCCGTGGTTTTGGGGTGGAGTACCACCTGTACGCTGATGACACCCAGCTGTACATATCCACCCCAAACCACCCCAACGATGCCGCCGAAGTGCTGTCCCGGTGTTTGGAGGCCGTACGGATCTGGATGGGTGGTAACAAACTCAAGCTCAACCCTGCCAAGACTGAGTGGCTGTGGTTTCCGGCACCCCGGTTCAGCCAGATTACACCAACTCTGGCCATTGGGGGCGAAACACTGGCCCCCGTGGAGAGGGCGTGCAATTTGGGTGTCCTCCTGGATTCCCGGCTGTCCATGGAGGACCATGTGGCGGCCGTGGCCAGGGGGGCGTTTCATCAGGTACGCCTGATGCGCCAATTGCGCCCCTTACTGGACCGGGCTGCCCTTCGCACAGTCACTCAAGCTCTCGTGATGTCCTGACTCGACTACTGTAATGCTCTCTACATGGGGCTTCCCTTGAGGTGCACTCGAAAGCTACAGCTAGTCCAAAACGCAGCCGCGCGGGTGATTATGGGAGCCACTAGATGCTCCCACATAACACCGATCCTGCGCGAGCTGCATTGGCTTCCTGTGGTTTTTCGAGTGCGCTTCAAGGTTTTGACAACTATCTTTAAAGCGCTCCATGGCTCGGGGCCTAGTTATATGCGAGACCGCCTCCTGCCCCATACATCCCTTAGACCGATACGCTCCCACAGAGAGGGCCTTCTCAGGGTGCCGTCGGCCGGACAATGCCGACTGGCGACACCCAGGGGAAGAGCCTTCTCTGTGGCGGGCCCAGCCCTTTGGAATGACCTACCCCCTGAATTACGTACCATCACCGACCTCCGCCTCTTCCGCCAATGTCTTAAGACATATTTGTTCCAACAAGCCGGCCTAGCCTAACCTCCCATGGGGACTTTTAGGTAGTTTTAAATTGGGTTTTTAAAAAAAATTGGTTTTAGCGCAGGATAGATTTATTTAATAGTTTTTTAAATTATATTTATTGTATTTTGTATGTTTTTAAATTTTCCTGTGCGCCGCCCTGGGTCCTTTGTGGAGAAGGGCGGGATATAAATTTAAATTAAAAAAATAATAAAATAAAATAAACAATTAAACCACTAATTCAAAATTACAACAATGGGATATAAATGCTAAAAAGTAAGAGACAAATACATCAATATGCTATCTACAAGGCAACCAGTGCACAAGGCACTGTTACCAGGGGATCCTGTTGAAACGATCAAATTCTAAGGAATTTCTAGAAGGCCTCATTGTTTGGAGATACTGTCAAAAGTCAGGGTAGTTAAGGATGTTTTAACTGGAATGGGCTCCCCTGAGGTAGGTACTATTGAGAGGAACTCCATGGATCCAACCATCCTGCATCCAATGTTTTGGTTTATAGTTTATTGAGAGCACGGTAAGTGGGTCAATCATCAATAACTGAGTTTAAACATTTTTGGGATAAACATATGCCCATCACCTGACAAAAATTAAAAAATAAATAAAAACAATAAATAAATAAACAAAATAAACAAATAAATAAATGAAATGAAATAAATCAAGGTGAGTCAGTGAGAGATAAGAATCTTGTGGATTACCTCAGAGAAGGGAGTTTATGGCACCAGATATTTCTTCTTTTTATTTAATACTAGCCGTTCCCGGCCACGTGTTGCTGTGACCCAGTCTAGTTAAATGGCCAACCAATCTGTGTGTAGATAGACACCTGCACACACAAACACATACCCACAACCACCATATAACCCCCAACCTACCTACCTACTGTATTTTCTCCCTCTCTCTATCCCTCTACCTACCTACCAACCTACCTACCTACCTACCTACCTACCTACCTACCTACCTACCTACCTACCTACTGCATTTCTCCGTCGCTCTCTCTATCCCTATAGCTGCCTACTACCTACTTATCTTACGGACAGAGTATTTTATGTCATAAAGGATAATAATACATAATACATTTGGCCCACTGCTCTCTCTGTATCCATATACCTATCTTTTTTTACAATGTTTTACATTTCCGTTGCATGTACCTGGCACAGGTGTGACATCTACACAATCTATATATATCATTGGTGCCATATTTGAAAGAAACGTGTGAAAATTTGGAAGGGATCGGTGCAGTACTTTTGGAGATTACCTGTTTTGAACAAACTCTTATTACATTTGTATTTACAGTGGTACCTCGGTTCACGAACGCCTCTGTTCACAACCAATTCGGATTGCAACCAAAAATTTCCCAAAAAATGTGCCCCGATTCACGAACACCGTTTCGGTTCACGAACGGAAAAGTTCGTAAAAATACGCTCCGCTTCACGAACTCCGCCTCGCTTCACGAACTCCGCCCTCACATCACGAACAGAAAAGTTCGTAAAAATGCTCGGATTCACGAACCCCGCCTCGCTTCACGAACCGGAGCCGCGGACATTTTAAAAACAAGGTCAGAACGGATTAACCGGATTTACATTGAACCCTATGGGAAACTGTGCCTCTGTTCACGACCAATTCTGTTCGCGAACAGAGTCAGTTCAAGAATCACAGCCAAAAAACAAGGTCGAAAACGGATTAACCGGATTTACATTGAACCCTATGGGAAATTGTGCCTCGCTTCACGACCAATTCGGATCGCGAACAGAGTCAGTTCACGAATTAAGTTAGTGAACCGAGGTACCACTGTATATAGATTGGGGTCTTTTGTAGTTGTATATATTGGGTTTTTTTTTTTTTGCTGGAATGTATCTACCTATAATTTATTGAGGCTTTCCTGTCCCTCGGTATGAAATCTCATTTAAAGGTTTTCTTGAAATTTGAAAGACTATGAAAGAAATGTTACTTTGTTTTCTCAGATACTGAAAAATGCATGAAATGCCTAGACGATCAATATCCAAACAAGAATCGAGTCAAATGTATCCCAAAAAGAAAAACCTTCCTGTCCTATGAAGAACATCTGGGCATAATCCTTGTCTCCTTTGCTCTACTCTTGTTCCTAACCACAAGCCTTATTTTAATCATATTCCTTAAATATATTGAAACTCCCATTGTCAAAGCCAACAACCGGGACCTCTCCTTCATCCTCCTGATCTCCCTCCTGCTTTGTTTTTTGTCCTCCTTCCTCTTCATTGGCCATCCAAGGAAAGCCACCTGCCTTCTCCAACAAACAGTGTTCAGCATTGTCTTCTCAGTAGCTGTGTCTTCTCTGTTGGCCAAAACAATCACGGTGGTGCTGGCTTTCTTAGCCTCAAAACCAGGGAACAAGATGAGAAGATGGTTGGGGAAGAGCTTAGCCAACTCCATCATCCTTTCTTGTTCTGGTGTACAAATTTTCATTTGTGCTATGTGGCTGGGAGTTTCTCCCCCATTCCCAGATTCTGACAAGCGCTCCCAGTCTGGAGAGATCATCCTTCAATGCAACGAAGGCTCTGTTGCCATGTTTTATGTTGTCCTTGGCTACATGGGTTTCCTAGCTGCCATTTGCTTCACAGTGGCTTTTCTGGCCAGGAACCTGCCTGGGGCCTTCAATGAAGCCAAGTTGATCACCTTCAGCATGCTAGTCTTCTGCAGTGTCTGGGTCTCTTTCCTGCCCACCTATCTGAGCACCAAAGGAAAGTCCATGGTGACAGTGCAAATCTTCTCCATTTTGGCCTCCAGTGCTGGATTGCTGGGCTGCATCTTCTTCCCCAAGTGCTACATTATCCTCCTGAGGCCAGATCTAAACACAAAGGTACAACTAATGATAAAAGCACGGACCTGATGATGAAAGTGGTTCTTCGGATTATAACATTTAATTTTTGATTGCAGTTCTTGGTTTATATGCTTCATTTGCCTCTGTTTGACAACTCATGTTATTTAAAACTGAAGGAGATAAAAAGTAGTTATTTTAATCAATATAATGATAATATAACAATAAATAAACAATAACACAACTTAACCATTAATATTTACATTTTAAAACAATTGGTAGCCCTCTTTTTTCTTAGCACACAGGTTAGCCAATATTTGGCTTAAGCAATCCTTTAAGAGAGGAGACATGTGAACCAAGTCCTGAGCTTTGGACTACTTTAAGATTGATAGGTATAATACAATAATACAATAGCAGAGTTGGAAGGGACCTTGTAGGTCTTCTAGTCCAACCCCCTGCATGGGCAGGAATCTTATACCATTTCAGACAAATGGCTGTCTAACATCTTTTTAAAGACTTCCAGGGTTGGGGCATTCACAACTGCTGGAGGCAAGCTGTTCCAGAGGTTAATTGTTCTTACTGTTAGGAAATTTCTCCTTAGTTCTAAGTTGCTTCTCTCCTTGGTTAGTTTCCACCCATTGCTCCTTGTCCTGCCCCCAGGTGTCTTGGAGAAAAGTTTGACTCCCTCTTCTTTGTGGCACCCTCTGAGATATCGGAACACTGCTATCATGTCTCCCCTGGTCCTTCTCTTCATCAAACTAGACATACCCAGTTCCTGCAGCCGTTCTTCATATGTCTTAGTCTCCAGTCCTCTAATCATCTTGGTTGCTCTTCTTTGCACTCTTTCCAGAGTCTCCACGTCTTTTCTACATCGTGGCGGCCAAAACTGTATGCAGTATTCCAAGTGTGGCCTTACCAAGGCACTATACAGTGGCATTAACACTTCACGTGATCTAGATTCTATCCCTCTGTTGATGCAGCCTAGAACTGTGTTGGCTTTTTTGGCAGCTGCTGCACACTGCTGGCTCATATTTAAATGGTTGTCCACTAGGATTCCGAGATCCCTCTCACAGTTGCTACTATTGAGCAAGGTACCACCTATACTGTACTTGTGCATTTGGTTTTTCTTGCCTATATGTAGGACCTTACTTTTTTCACAATTGAATTTCATTTTATTAGACAGTGCCCAATGTTCAAGTTTGTCTAGATCCTTCTGTATCTTAAGCCTATCTTCTGGAGTGTTGGCTATTCCTGCCAGTTTGGTGTCGTCTGCGAATTTGATGAGTTCCCCATTTATCCCCTCATCCAAATCGTTGATGAAGATGTTAAAGAGTACTGGGCCTAAAACAGAGCCTTGGGGGACTCCACTGCATACTTCCTTCCATGTAGATGCAGTTCCATTGAGGACTACACGTTGAGTGCGGTTGGTCAGCCAGTTACGAATCCATTTGGTGGTGGTGCTGTCTAACCCACAATTTTCTACTTTATCTAATAGTAGGTTATGGTCTACTTTATCAAATGCCTTACTGAAGTCCAGGTAAATTATATCAACAGCATTCCTCTGGTCCACTGATTTTGTTACTTTGTCAAAGAATGCAATTAGATTCGTCTGGCATGATCTGTTTTTGACAAACCCATGTTGGCTTTTGGCTATTACTTTGTTTGCTTCTAGGTGTTCACTTATTTGTTGTTTAATTATCTTTTCCAGAATCTTTCCTGGTATTGAGGTCAGGCTGATGGGTCTATAGTTTCCTGGATCTGTTTTTTTTCCTTTTTTGAAGATGGGAACCACATCTGCTCTTTTCCAGTCTTCTGGCAGTTCCCCGGTGCTCCAGGATCTCTGAAAGATATAGTTCAGTGGTTCTGAGATCTCGTCTGCCAGTTCCTTCAGAACCCTGGGGTGTAATCCATCCGGTCCTGGTGATTTGAACTCGTCCAGGGCAGACAGGTGCTCACTTACCATTTTCTTCTCTATTTCAACTTGTGTTCCTAATCTGATATTTGTGGTGCTGTTTTTGATTGATTGGACTGTTTTATCCCTTTGTGTAAAGACAGATGCAAAGAAAGAGTTAAATAGTTCTGCTTTCTCCCTGTTGCTTATCATCTTCTTGCCATTTTCTCCCAGCAGTGGACCAATTGTTTCCTTAACTTTTTTCTTATTTTTAACATGTTGGAAGAAGCTTTTTTTGTTATTTTTTACTTTTTTGGCAAGCCTTTCTTCATTGTGAGCCTTAGCTTTCCTCACTTCATCTTTACAGGCTCGGGCTATTTGCTGATATTTTGCCTTGGTTATGTCCCCCTTTTTCCACTTTTTATATTTATCCTTTTTGTCTTTCAATTTGTCAGAGAGTTCTTTATGCAGCCATGCTGGTTTCTTTTGGGAACTGTTATTTTTCTTCTTCATTGGTATTGCGCTGGACTGGGCTTTTATAATCTCATTTTTCAAAATTTCCCAAGCTTCTTGAGTTGTTTTCCCCTTGAGGATTCTCATCCATGGAATCCTTCCCAAGCTCTCTCTGAGTTTGTTGAAATTAGCTCTCTTGAAGTCTAAGACTCTAGTTTGACTTTGTTCAACTACTTTTGTTTGCATAATGTTGAATTCCAGTATTTCATGATCGCTTGCCCCCAAAGTTCCTGTAGCTTCTACACCTTCTATCATTTCCTCTCTGTTAGTGAGAATTAAGTCCAATATTGCTGATCCCCTTGTTCCCTTCTCTACCTTTTGGGAAACAAAGTTGTCTGCTAGGTTTGTTAGGAACCTGTTGGATCTTCCACTTGGTGCAGAGTTTGTTTCCCAATTGATGTCAGGGTAGTTAAAATCTCCCATTACTATTGCAGTGTGCTTCCTACATACCTTAGTTAGCTGGTTAGCAAAAAGTACATCCACTTCCTCTGCTTGGTTGGGTGGCCTGTAGTATAGACCTATGACAATATCATTCCCCCCCCAACCTTTAATATTGACCCAAATACATTCAAGATAGTTCTCATCGTTGTTGTGCTCTATTTCTGTAGAGATGTAATTATTTCTTATATATAGTGCAACTCCACCTCCTCTTTTATTTGGTCTATTTCTTTTAAATAATTTAAATCCTTCTAGCTGTATGTTCCATTTGTGGGTTTCATCCCACCAAGTTTCTGTAATGGCAACAATATCGTATCTGCCCTCATTTACTTGAATTTCTAATTCACCCTGTTTATTCCTCATACTCTGTGCATTGGTGTATAGACATTTGAGTCCATTTTGATTGACCCTGTGTTTTCTGTCTACGAAACCTGTGTTATGCCTGACTATGGTTCTCTTTGCCCCTATTTCTTTGCCACTTGTATGGTTCATGTACATGGTATGGCACCCACTGTTAATTGTTTGGTTTTGCTTGACAGCAGTGTTGATAATATTACCTGCACAATTATCTATGTTACACGCACTGATAACCCTATGAATTTTAGTTTGCTGGGGACAGAAATATTCTTTATCTATTGATTCTCTGTCCCCACTATTCAGTTTAAATGTTTAGCCAGGAAATCTGTGAATTTAGTGCCAAGTAACTCAGTCCCTTTCTTGGATGGGTGCAAACCATCTCTTTTGTACAGTTTATCATTGGACCAGCTGCAGGCATCATGACTAATAAGACCAAAGCCTTCCTTTTTACACCACTCCTTTAGCCACACATTAAACTCTGCTATGCGCTGGCCCTTTCCTTTTTGTTCCTTGTATACTGGTATAACCTCTGAGAAGATAAGCCTACAACCTGTACTACTAAGTTCGTGCCCCAAACTCTGGAAATCATTCTGCACAGAAGCTACATCTTTTTGGGACAGATCATTTGTGCCAAGATGTATAATAGCATCAACTTCACAGTCCTTACTTGCATTCGTGACTATCTTAAGAATACGCCTCTTGTCTCTGCTGGCTGTAGCACCCGGTAAACATCTGACATCTTTCAAAACCTCCATATCCTTACCTAAGTTTACATCTCTTACGATTGAGTCACCAATCAGGAGGTGACTTCTCTTTTTGGGTACCTTGCTCTTGTTGTGTGACTGATGCATGATCCCTGGTTCACACTTTTGCATTTCTGAAGAAATGTATCTTCAGAGTTAGTTAGGATCTCAACCTCATCTCTTTCACGGTTCTTTCAGAATGGGAATTTCAATTCCCCCAAGGTCTGGTTTTATTGGGAGGAGAAGAGTTAATGTAGATAATACAGTGTTGCAACTTCAACAGTTCTATTTGGGTTTGGTGCTCTTTCTCAGGAATTTCCCTTCGGTTAAGCTCCAAATCAATTTTCACTCTTTTCGTGGCCTCCCATTCCAGCTTCTCTAGGCTGAGGGGTTGAAGAGACTTCCTGCCTTCTGGTGAGGAATCTTTTGTAGCAGAGATCTTCATAGCTTGAGCCTTTCTGAGATGGTTCTGAGTCTTTGTCACTTGTCAGCTGTGTGACTGTCCTAGCGCTTCCTAGCCTGTCCATCATTGTCAGTTTCTGGGGGGGGGGGGAATAAATAAAGATCTATGGTTGGTATGCGACCTTTGCTTATCAGAGGAAGATTTTTTTTTAAACCCTCTTGATTCCCTGGATACCCCCTAGTGTTCAATATCTCTCTTCTACCATCCTATAATAATAGAAAAGGTGTCTTCAAGGGCAAACAACATTCCCCTCCTCTGAGCTCCTTCAGTTCTGAAGAGACCCATCTATGGGAGAACAGCTACTGCCCAATTTGCTCTCCTTGTTCCTTCCCTTCTTCCTCTCCAGCCCTCTGAGGTACCAGAAGAGGATTGAAGAGGAAATCCTCACCTCATCAGAGAGTGTGACCTCTGATGATTGGCAGTGGAAACAAATATATTTTTTCTTTGAAAAGGGAAGATTCCTCTATTCTCTGGTACCTTCTACTGTTCCCTATTCTACTGCTTGGGAAAATCAGATATAGGGCCCAAAGCAAGCAATGAACTCCTAAAGGTAAAAGTTCCACTCAAAGATAAGTGCTAGTCATTCTCAACTCTAGGGGACGGTGCTCAGATCCATTTCAAAGCCAAAGAGCCAGCACAGTCTGAAGTGGTCATGTTGCCAGCATGACCAATCGTTGAAGGCGCACGGAACACTGTTACCTTCCCACCAAAGGTGGTTCCTATTTTTCTACTTGCATGTTTACATGCTTTCGAACTGCTAGGTTGGCAGAAGCTTAGACAAGTAATGAGAGCTCACTTCGTTATGTGGCATTACGGATTTGAACCGCCAAATTGCTGACCTTTCTGATCAACAAGCTCAGCATCTTAGCCACTGAGCCACAACATCCCTAATGAACTCCTACTCCAGAGTTTATTTGCATGCTTTGGTGGAACTCCTTCAAATAATATTAAGACGGCTCCCACACAACTAAGATGATTAAGGGCCTGGAGACAAAAACTCCTTCAAACAAAGAGATACAGTCGTATCATACTCTACCATCCCAACTCATAATGTGATGTGTTTTTTACGAGTTTTCATGTTGTTATTGTCAGGCCTGCAGTCATCTTTTCTTTTGGATCTTTGGCCTGCCACACTTTTTATTATTCTACTTTGCATTTTCTATTGTGGGAAAATGGGAGTGGGGAGTCACATACTATGTAGCCATAACAAAATTCTTTCTAGAAAGCCAAGGTCATCCATTGTCTTTGGATCTCTGCACCTGACCAGAACTGGATGGGTGGAACTGCCAGCATGGCAGTGGGAGATTGGACCATGTGTTGGACTTGTGGGTGTGGGGGCAAGATCATGAACTTTCAACTGGGTGGGGAATACCAGGAAGCTTTTAGATTCAGGTTTTCCCAAATGTGCCAACATGGCTGTCTTAATAAATTGGAATTTGAGCAATACTTTGCCTTGAACTCTGATTTACTTTTGGATGCTATTTGGAACCCTGGCAATTATGTTTAAAGTTATAAGCCATCCAAAGTCACTTTTATGTGGGGTGCTCATTTACATTTGTTTCTTAGAATCAGAACTGTATAGTTGTGTCAATTTGAAATAAAAGGAAATGTAACAACACCTATTCAAACTACATAGAAAGTTACAAGATTTGGCAACAAGAAGACAAGCAGCAGAAACGATAACTGGGAATAAAAGGACAGGTAGGCATAACTATAGGGGCAAAATCACTCAAGCAAGGTGCAACTCCATACATAAACAGACATATAGACTGAAAGCAAGGTTGAACCCCCCAAAAAGGTAACAGCTTTGTGGAATTTACTTCCCTATTTCTGAAAATCAGATATATGAAAGATCGTGTTTTGCTGTTGTTCAGGGTCTCAGCTCCTTTAGGCAGCTGGGACCCTTTTTCTGAAGCACTTCAATACCATTTTTGTGAAAGTCCATCACTCACGTCTGGCTCTGTTGTTTTTTTTGTGCCAGGCTGAACCAATTTTGGGACAACAACATAATAAATCTCAGGTTAATTCTTGTCCTTCTATTATCTGCAAAGAAAGAAGATATTAGATACAGTGATCCCTCGTTTTTCGCGCCCTCGTTATTTGCGGCTTCAGTCCTTCGCGGATTTGTAAAAAATACCAAATTTTTTTTTGCATTGGTAGGAGGCAAGCGCCACCTAGTGGTTGCTTTAAACATGTCCACCAATTCAAGTTTCCTAGCGAATCCTATTTCGCGGAAATCCGGTTTCCGCGGACGGGTCCGGTCCCGATTACCCGCGAAAACCGAGGGATTACTGTATAAGAAATATTTGCATCCTCAGATTCCGGGGTTCCTATGGAGACGTTATGATGAAACTTACCATAAGTCACTATGAGCTGCAAGGTCACTTTCCTTATGTCTCCATTTGCCTATTTAAACAGTCACATTCATCTGGAAACTGGTTTTACCCACACCACCATCACTCAAAGTGAGACTTGGTGTATTATTACTGGTTTCTTTAGGAATATCAAAGAATATACATAAAAGTAACTTTAGGAATAGGAGGAATACCTCCTCCCCATGTCCATCTTGCTCCCTTCCCGCTCATGTTTGTCAATTTTAAACCAATTTGAATGCTACTATTTATTATTTTAATCTTTTCTTTTGTCTTGTAAGTTGTTTAGGGTCATCTCTAGCCAAGATCATCAGTATTTAGATTTAATAAACAAACAAACAAATAATCAAAAGCTGATAATCATGCCTACTAAATGACATTTTTGAAAATAATAGATTTAGGGTTTTTTATTTTTTTATTTTCAAACATACAAAATACACAAAAACAAAACTTAGGCATAAACTACATTTACACAATATATTGGAACTTCATCTTCCTTCTTATAGCTGTTTCAAATTGGTACAATTCTCCTTATGTTATTTTCCCTTCTAATATATTTTGTTTGAGTTTCACCATTTTTAACCCTTTTATTTTACTTATCTGTCTGATATATTGGGTGATTACCTCTAATACGTTTAAACTCTCTTGAGTGCATATCTACATGGTAATCCCCCTTAACCTCTATTTTATTGGGCTTTATTGGCTACTTTCATTGACCTTCGTTTCTTTCCTCCAACCTCCTATACCAGTGGTGGGCAAACTCATTAGTCAAATATCAACAATACCACGATTGAAATTTCTTTTGAGAGCCGGAAGGTGTGGTCTGGTTTGTGGGAGTGGCTCAGTGACTGGGTGGGCGTGGCCAACTTGGAAAATGTGAAACTCACTTAACAATGTCCTTGGTTAGCAACCAAACTTTTAGGCTCAATTGTGGTCATAAGTTCTTTTTTTCTTTCTTTCCTTCTTTCTTTCTTTCTTTCTTCTTTCTTTCTCTTTCTTTCTCTTTCTTTCTTCCTCTCTCTCTCTCTTTCTCCATTTCTTTCTTTCTTTCTCTCTCTCTTTCTGTCTCTTTCTCTCTCTCTCTTTCCCTTTCTCTCTTTCTCTCTCTCTCTCTTTCCCTCTTTCTCTCTTTCTGTTTCTCTTTCTCTCTCTCTCTTTCTCTCTCTTTCTCTCTCTCTTTCTGCCTCTCTCTCTTTCTCTCTCTTTCTGTCTCTCTTTCTGTCTCTTTCTCTCTCTCTTTCTCTATTTCCCTCTTCCTCTTTCTCTCTCTCTCTTTCTGTCTCTCTTTCTCTCTCTCTCTCTCTTTCTCTCTTTCTTTCTTTCCCTCTTTCTCTCTCTCTCTTTCTCTCTCTTTCTTTCTCTCTCTATCTGCTTCGTCTGCCCATGTCTGTCACTCTGTGTTTGTGTGTCTGTCTGTCTCGCATTCAAGTACTTAATCACTCATTCTGTGTCTCTGTCTATCTTTCTCTCCCTCCCTCCCTCTCTCTGTCTCTCCCTGTCTCTCTGTGTGTGTCTGTCACTCTCTGATTCCCCCCTCCCTCCTTGTCTCTCTCTGGGTCTGTGCCTCTCTCTGTCTGTCTGCCCCCCCCCCCGCGGAGCCTCCTCAGCCCAGCCCGCCGCGGTTACTCACTGGCTCGCCTTAGCCGGACCCACCCGGCCGGCCGCCATGTTCGCTTCGCCCGCTCAGGGTACTTCCAAGGCTCGGTGTGGGGTGCGGAAGGAACAGCAACCCTCTGGACGCCGGTTCCCTCCAATCTCCCTGGACGGAGCCGGGCTCGCCCGCCCGCGCTGCTTCCAGGGCTCGATGTGGGCTGGGGAAGGAACAGCGACCTTCCGGACGCCGGTTCCCTCCAATCTCCCTGGAAGGAGCCGGGCTCACCCGCCCGCGCTGCTTCCAGGGCTCGGTGTGGGCTGGGGAAGGAACAGTGACCCTCCGGACGCCGGTTCCCTCCAATCTCCCTAGACGGAGCCGGGCTCGCCCGCCCGTGCTGCTTCCAGGGCTCGGTGTGGGGTGGGGAAGGAAAAGCGACCCTCCGGACGCCGGTTCCCTCCAATCTCCCTGGACGGAGCCGGGCTCGCCCGCCCGCGCTGCTTCTAGGGCTCGGTGTGGAGTGGGGAAGGAACAGCGACCCTCCGGACGCCAGTTCCCTCCAATCTCCCTGGAAGGAGCCGGGCTCACCCGCCCGCGCTGCTTCCCGGGCTCGGTGTGGGCTGGGGAAGGAACAGCGACCCTCCGGACGCCGGTTCCCTCCAATCTCCCTGGAAGGAGCCGGGCTCACCCGCTCGCGCTGCTTCCAGGGCTCGGTGTGGGGTGGGGAAGGGACAGCGACCCTCTGGATGCCGGTTCCCTCCAATCGCCCGCGGAGCCTCCGTATCCCCTGGAAGTAGATGAGTAGCCGGCATGCCGCCTCGGGAGGCTCCGCGCGGGGAGCGAGGGAGGGAATCAGCCGCACTCGAGGGGCCAAAGAGCCGCATGCGGCTCGCGAGCCGCGGTTTGCCGACCACTGTCCTATACCATTTCCCCCATATCTGTTTCTTCTTTTCCCTGAATTTCTTTTGTTAATTTGTCCATTTCGGCACAGTCCATAACCTTTCTTATTATTTCATATTTGCTTGGTATCAATTTATTTTTCCATTTCTGAATGAAGGCAATCCTCATCGCCATAATTATATGTAGAATTAAATACTGGATTTCTTTTTTTATATTTGATGGTCATTATTCCTAATAAAAACACTTCTGGTTTCTGGTTTGACTCCTGTTATCAATTCCAACCAATTTTTAATCTTTTTCCAATACTTTTTGGCTTCCTCACATGTTCACCATATGTGACAATACGTTCGTGTGCTATTTCCCATTTCCAACATTTTGGTGATATACTTGCTGAGATTTTTGCTAATCTTGCTGGTAGTAGGTGCCATCTGTAAAACATTTTGTACTGGTTTTTCTTCTATGCAGCTGATAGTGTCATTTTTAAATTTGTCCCCCCCCAATTTTTCCCATTTTCTTAACTCAATATTGTACCCAAAGTTATGTGGAGGCTTAGCGTTATCAGACTGAGAGATATCCTCACAAGCAGTAACATTAACATGGTTGAAGGACTGGATGGAGTTAAAAAATAAAATAAAATAGTAGATTTGTTACAGTCATTTTTTTCAATTTTATTTGGACATGAGATGTTCTTTGGTATTCAGATCTGGCCTAAAAGTAATAATGTAGCATTTAGGGATGAAGATGCAGCCCAGCAATCCAGCACTGGAGGCCAAGATGGAGAAGACCTGAACAGCCACCATGTACTTCCCTTTGGTGCTCAGGTAGGCAGGCACAAAGGACGCCCAGACACTGCAGAAGACCAGCATGCTGAAGGAGATCAGCTTGGCTTCGTTGAAGGCCCCAGGGAGATTCCTGGCCAGGAAAGCCACCGTGAAGCACACAGCAGACAGGAAGCCCATGTACCCAAGGGCAACATAAAACATGGTGACAGAACCTTCATTGCATTGTAGGATGATCTCTCTAGTTTGGGAGCGCATGTCAGAGTCAGGGAATGGGGGTGAAGTGCCCAACCAGATGATGCAGATGACAGCTTGGAGACCAGAGCAAGAAAGGACAATGGAGTTGGCCAAGCTCTTCCCCAACCATCTCTGCACCTTATCCCCTGGTTTGGTGGCCAAGAAGGCTAACACCACTGTGATCGTTTTGGCCAAGATAGAAGAAGTGGCAATGGAGAAGACAACGCTGAAGGATGTTTGTCGGAGGAGGCAGGTCACCCTCCTTGGCCGGCCAATGAACAGGAAGGAGGTCAAGATGGAAAGCAGGAGGGAGACCAATAGGATGTAGGAGAGGTCTCGATTGTTGGCTTTGACAATGGGAGTTTCCATGAATTTAATGAAGATTCCTAAATCAAAGCCTGTGGTTAAAAAGAGGAACAAGGCAATGGAAGTCAGGATGATCCCCAGATTTTCCTTATAAGAAAGATAGCTTTTAATCTTGGGAATACAGTAAACTCGCTTGGTGTTTGGATGTTGATCATCTGGACATTTGGTACATTTTTCTGCATCTGAAAAAGAGCAAGAGTAGAATCTCCCTTTAATATGTCCTTTAATCAAATGCATTGTTTGGTGTGAATAGAGATAGAGATGTAAAGATGAAGGCAAAATGTTTCTTCATTTCCCTCCATGTAGAACATCTTAATATTACTTTTTTGATGCCACCATTTCCTCAATGAACATTGAGAGAGAAGGAAGGAAGGAAGGAAGTTCCACCATTTTACCTTTTTACTACTGAACCTCTTGAAAATTGGAGCCCAGCCTTTTGTCAAAGTTTTAAGGCGCCAATGAGATCCTGCCTACAATGGAATGAAGTACATGTGAAGGGTTGCTTAGTGAAGCTTATGACAGCTGAAGTGGATAGATGCTACTTTTGCCATGGAGATGTTAGGTGGAGTTCCCCTGAAGATGAGTTAGATATGGAGTGGGGACATCTAAATGGATTCCTCTGTTTATATAAGCAGAAAGAATGTCATCTTCCTTAAAGTCAAGGAAAAACTGTTGATTCTTCTCTCCTTTCCCCTCCCTTCCCTCTTTTCCCCTCCCCTCCCCTCCCCTACTCTACTCTAATGTGTCAGGACTCAGATGATGACTTTATAGAGGAGCCTCCAGCAGAACCTGTGGAATGTCAGCCTCAAGAAATACAAGTAGGAGTCACTTGAGGCTGAGCCAAAAGGCTGCTCAGGCTGACCATCTGAATAGATAGAGCAGTCAAAGGATTATTATGTAAGGGTGCCCAGCCCCTTCTGTTCTCAGAAAGTAGAATGAAGAGCAGAGCCAAGACACCCTATGACACAATTTCAGCAAAAACGTAAATCCTTTGATTAAAGGCAGGTGGTTGCAACCTGAAACTGTGGCTGCCCAAAATACCCATCAGACATGGATACTTGCAAAAATCTGATAAATCCTTCCAAAAAAAAAATCAAATACCAGATTAATCTCCAAGATCTGTTCTTATAATTCACTATGACATAAATGCATATCTTGATCAAGACTCAGAGAGGTGGGATCTACTCTGGTTAAGCCTTCCAAAATGCATGTTCATGGAAAGCCTCAGGATCTCTGATCCTTCCCAAAGTCTTCTCCTTTCTCCTGCTGTCACCCACCTTCCATGGTAGAGATGGTTCCTTCTGCACATGGACAACAATTGAAGCAGCAGATGGGCTTCCCTTCCTGAGCCACCTCCATGAACCCAGCAGGGCAGCTTTCCACACACCTGGAAGGAGGCAGGGGCTGGCCAGAAGGAAAGAAAAAATAACATCCACAGCATAATTTATTTTACTTCCTAAAGAAGGTAAAAGGAAAAGTTTGGACATTTTCAGTTCAAGGTTTAGCTAAATTGGAAGATTCTAAGAATCTTGGAGCTGATCAAACTGGCTGTTTGTCTATTTATCTTCTCTTCTCATTCTTCTCCCACTACAATTTTATTTTAAGTTCTCAATGTGTGGCTACTGAAAAGAAAGTTGAATAGTTTTCTGCTTTGTCCATATCCACCATTTTGCCCCATGATTTAACTGTAGCTTTCTTGCAGAAGACTGACACACTGTTAACTGGAATAGTTCAGGATATTTTTTTCCTAGACTCCTGAACAACTAACCAAAAATTAAGTTTCCCATCTGGGAGAACTGAGATGACATCCCAGGTCTGTTCCTGCCCCGACTCTGCAATCCTTTTGGTAAATGCTTTAAAAAAAACTATTAAAGTCTTTTCTCCACCTTGTTTGTCATTTCCATCTCTGCAATAGCATTCTGGTTCATCATCAACTTGAAATCCAAGGATCCCACTCTTTCTAGGCTCCCAACAGTCACTTTGCTAAGAGACTTATTGGAGACAACCACCATGTTCACAATGTCCAGGTCTCCTACCAGCTCTCCATTCTCACCCAAATATACCCCCTTGATGGAATTATTATAAAATTGAGAAGTTTGAAGGAAAGGATGAAGCTGGAATGGAAGAGAAAATGGACAATGTTACACATGACATAAAAATGGGCATAAAGATGGAGGAGTCTTTGTTAAGGCTCTTCCATCTGACCTCGTATGAAGGATCTGTACTGAGGAAGATAGAATAAACATCTTCTTAGAAGGACCAAGAATGGCCTGGAAAATAAGGACGGTGAAGGATGTCCTTCATCTCTTCCTTTCATCATTGTCACTGTAGAGTTTGGAAAACCAAAGAGAAGTATGGCAAAGGATACCTCCAGTGTGAACTAATGAGGTCCAAAATTAAAACTCAAAAGGAAATGGATGTTGTGCACAAGGAAACAGAAGGAATTCTGCAAATGAGGCCAAAATGAAATCAGATGACCCACACATAAGCAACTGGTGTACAGGTCAATGGGCAGATAGGCAGAGAAAAGTCTTTGCTCACTTTGAGGATGAGTAAGGAAACCTTTGCTCTACTAGTAGGCTGTGCTTACGAAACTCTGCACTGAAGAGAAGATGAATCACAGGCATGGAGAAAAGGACCCAGATCTTCACTGTGGAAGAAGATCTCTGGTATCATCTCCTTTCAATTTTATGGAACATATGTAAAATAATTATGGAACATTCTTCACTCTTACTGCTTCTAGACTTTTTCCCAGGCCATCCCTTCATCTTCTCACCCAAACTTAGCCTTCTTAGCTTCTTAGCTTCTTCTCCATATGCTACTGCTTGATGAGATCTTTTGTTATCTGTGACTCTACTGAAAGTTTTGAGCCAAGGAAGAAGAATCAAAGGGATTCTTAGGCAAAGAATGAGATCCACTCTGGATAAAGACTGTCCTGGAGCAGAAGGACAGGCCAGGATGTGAGAAGGTCAGAGATTTTAGATAGCTTAATACACACAGCACACTTTTTAGTGTTTGACATGGTAATAGTCCTGCTTGTTTAAAAAAAAGAGTCAAAGAAGAAAGAGGTGTAGGAAAATATTTTTACCCAAAAGCTTGTAAAAAGAAATTGGAAAAGAAATTAGCAAGGTGAAATGAATGCCGAATAGACAGCAATGGAAAATTGGAGTTTAATTTAATTTTTATATTCAGTATAACAGTAAAACTATTGTCAGAATAAAAAATAAGTACCTGCCATGCCTTCAGCATGGGGGTCTCCAAGTTTTTACCACTCATAAATGTCCTCCTGTATCTGGATATATAAGCTGCATTTAAGGCACGTGCCACAGCCCGGATTGTGTTGCAAATGAAATAGTTGTCCCCACTCAGGATTGAATCTATTTCTTCCTTCTTGAGAAACTCCAGGTCTTCTCTCTGCCTGCACTGTCTCCAGACTTTCACCGAAAAGGCATCGTGGGTGTAGGAACACAGAAAGGAGGTCTCTACATAGTGTCTCATGAGAAAGTAAAATTTCAAATGCCCACCATAGTTTCCAACTTGTTTTTTCTTCATAGGAAAGGAAAATATGCTGTGGATGTATTGAGCAGGAAAGGTTATTTCTGTCAAATAACTATTGATGTCCAAGCGGATTGTGATGATTAGGACTTTTCCTCTAAGAGGTTCAGCAAGCCTTTCAAATATTCCAAGCATAAGGTTAATCCCGATAGTGAGTGTGTTCATATCTGCAGCATAAATAAAGACATTCACTCGTCTCCAGTTGCGATATGGTTTGAAGTCTATGAACATTTTATGAAGAGCTGTGGGAAAAGTTTGTGATATAACTGGGCAAATGCCATTTCTGATCAGCAGGGAAGTCAACGTCCTCATGGACCTTTCTCCATTCTCCGTGTCTGGAGCAAGGAGGCCCACCAAGGTCCACCTGAAATGGAGGAGCAACTTCACCATCCCTGGGTACTGCGCTCCTTCAGCAGGGAGCATTGGGTAGAAGAAAGGATTTTCATCACTCAGAACCTGGGAATCAAAACCGTGATTGATCTGAAAATGCAAAAAAAGTTAGTTAAAGATATATACAGTTTACATTATGAGTATATGAGAGAGAATGCATCTCTGCTTGCAGCCTTCTCTTCCATTTGATAGAACCTTCATCCTTATTTCATATAATTCCCATAATAGAACTTTGTTCTTCATTTACAACACTCAGGTAGTAAACAAAGATAAGTTGGTATTTTATCTTGCTGTAAGTTGCATATCTAAAAACAGTCTTCCCAACAAAGACACACCTGGGGGATTTTGTAGGTTCCCAACATGGTCGAAATCTGGAAGGAGATGTCAGTGTCAGCCGCTTCCAGAACAGCCACTGTGTTTCTCTGCCTTCCACAGCTGTAGTTGGGAACGTTGGCCTCCCCCTCCGAAAGCAGGTCCAGCAAAGCCTCCGAGGTCATTTGTGCTCTGAAATAATTTTCATAGATGTTGTATCCCAGGGTGACATTGAACAAAATGTTGGGGTCCTTGTTGATCGCGTGGATTGCAAAAAGAAAAGATAGAATTTTCCAGTACTCTGTTGCTGATTTCCTGAAAGTATGAAACTATTAGAACATAATCAATGGTAGCAATAATTTATTTAACTGTTCTTTCAACCAGTGTATTTCTAATCCATTTGAGGCTGAGAAGTTTGGAGACATTTCATTATATATTTGATGGTGGTGGTTGTTTTGTTTTGAAATCTCCCCAAAATCTCTCACCTATCTGAATAGCATTTCCATTTTTGTTTTGCTTTTTGGATACTGATGGCATATTATATCTGAAGTAATCTACTTATTAAGCTTTCTCTAATTCTTTTTTAAATTTATATTTATTAAGACATTTTACAGAAAATGAAATATTAAACAAAAGAAAAAAGAAAGAAAGAAATCGACAAAGGAAGAAAAGGTGCAAGAAATTAAAGGAAAAAAACCCCATCTTCCAACCTTCTTTTCAACAGTTAATTTTTCATTTTTGCAGATTCTGACATTTTCACAATCTAGTCCTCCGCTGTGAGAATTCCATGATTCCTCCATTATTGTGCATACAATAATTTTGCTGTAGTTACCACCTATAGAATTCATCCACTATGATTTTTACTAAGTCATTATTGGAATGACTTCTACTAAGTCATTCAAAGTCCCAATAAAATGAATGTTGTTTTCTTCACAATTTTTAGTTTTTCAAAATTTTTGCATTATTGTGTCAATTACTGTCTAAAATTTCTTAGCTTTGCCCCAAGTCCTCTCTGAATGACAAAATGTTCCCCCGTGCTTTTCACAATCCCTGCATTGTTTGGAAATATGTTACAAATCATGTGTATCACTGAAAATGGGGAAAATAGAATCCCAAGGATGAAGTGAGACATACAAAAGAGGAAGAAGTAGCAGATCAATGAGATAATTCATTATAAGAGCGGAGGACCCAGTGTGGAATGGAGAGGTTTTAATTCTATGCAGGAACTTTGACATACCAAGAAAATTGAGTCAAAGGAGATTTGTTGAAGCTTAATGGGAGAAGAAACATCCTCATTGCAGAGACAATGCCACCAATGAGAATCTCTCCTGGCTTGAAATAGTTCTGTGGGTGCACTTTGTCCTTTTTCAGAGTCAGGATGCATTTGGCTCTGAGACTTCCCAGAACTTCCTGGGGCAGCAGAAGCAGCAGCAGAAGCAGCAACATGACTTGTGTTCCTGATGAAGTCTCCAGCCTTGCTTTGAAGACACAGATATATGAAGAGGTGGAAGAAACCAAAGCCCTCTTCCAAGACAAAAGCTCCAGAGGTTTCCTTGTTCACAGTCCAGCCAGGCTTTCACATGTGCAGCCCCTGTCATGAAAGCCTTCAAGGTTTGTTCTTTTTCCAGGGCCATTTATGCCCCCAAGATTTTCCAGTGCAAAGACAGTGGCTAACAAGGCTTTGATAAGTGAACACATGCTATGGCTGTGTTTGTGTGATGTCTGAAAGCAATCCAAAATGCCTTTTGAGATTTAGCACCAAGAGAAGAAGTAAATCACTATGTTTGGATAATGGCCACAAGGAGAGACATCGTCTCTCTAAACTCTGAGTAATTCAACAGGCAGGTCTGCCCAATGGAGGGACTAACAAATGGGGTGTAACTCTGAAGATGAACCAAGGAGGGAGGGAGAAGTTGCTCCACAAGTGTATCATATTAAAAAAAGTATTGATACATTCCATCTTCAAAAGAGAATATTAGCATGAGTCTGAAATATCAATGCTTAATATAGTTACAGTTGATCCTGATTTGTGATAGACTTTGGATGCCTTTGTTAAGAGATGGTGGTTGCTTTGACCAACCATTTGACCAATTCTTCCCTCTTATACTGTACCAAACCAGAACAAAATCCCTGAGGATTACTTTTATTTGTTATGGTCATCAAACGTTTGACTGCAGGTTTTATTGTTGGGGGATTTCAATTTTGAAGAAAGTAGCTATTCTTCTTTATTGTAGAAACCAGAAGAGGATTATCATCATGGACCAGTACAAAAAGAGAAAATACAGCAAAATGGGGATATTTTTAGAGTAATTAATACATAGGTAAAATTAGGATAGTATGTAGATTTTAGATGTAAAACCTATGAAATCTGTTGAGGCAACTAAATTTAGTAAAATCTATCATCTAATAAAATATACCATCTATAAAACCTCTGTACTTTATTTCCTACTCTGCAACTTGGCAGTTCAAATCCCACCAGACTTAAGGTTGACTCAGCTGTCCATCCTTCTGAGGTGGGTAAACTGAGGACCCAGATGGTAAGGGCAAGAGGCTGACTCTGTAAAACTGCTTAGAGACGGCTGTAATGCACTGTAAAGCAGTATACAATTTTAAGTGCTATTGCTGTTGCTATTAGAATGACAACAACGAAGCCGAGGGAGGATTTAGCAAACCGAACTTTATTGTAGTCTTTGAACTTTACTGTGATGGTCCCAGTTTTATCAAAGTGAGGGTGAGAGAGGCAAGGCAGGATATGCAGTCACTACACCACATTCCATCATAGAAGCTGAGAGCGTTGAGCCTCCAGTCTCGGCACAAGGAACAGAACTCACAGCTTTGCATCTCCCTAGTCCAAGTAGAGACCAAATCAGCAAATATGAATACAGATTCAGAGTATGCTGGGGGAATTGCCCAAGAATATGGACAGCTGCGAAGAAAAACAGAGGTTCTCAAAAAACAATAGAACATAGCCTAAACATGGACCATGATAGTTCCTGTCTTCTTTTGTGGGGGTTCAGTACCTTCCTCCATGGAGGGTCCCAATCAGCATTAATAGGGAGCAAGAAGTCCAGCTGATAGTCCCTGCTTTGTGGTGTGGCACAGAGTTGATCTCTCCACTCCATTTCAACATCTACATGAAACTGCTGGGTGAGTTCATCTGTCATCGTGAATGAGGTATCACCAGTTTGCTGATGATAGTCATCCCAAGTGAGTGAAGTAGACATTCTTTCATAGTGCCTGGAGGCTGTGGGGCCAAAAGGGGAAACAGCAGACTTCTATTGAACTTTGATAAGACAGAATCGCTGTGGGGGGAGCCCTCTGTAGCCAGGAGTTTATCATTTTTGGTCTTGGATGAGATTTCATTCCTCCAAACAGATCTGATACATAATTTGGGGTCCTCTTGGACTAATGGCTCTAGTTCAAACAGTAGGCGGCAGATATGGAGTAGGGGGGGCCTTTCCTCAACTTTACATTCTGCTGTCAGCTCTGGCGAGTCCACAGGCCCAGAGCTGCCATTCAGGCAGGGGAAGCTGCGGGAGCCACCGGGAATCATGTTTACCAACTGGGGATCTCCCTCCTCCACAAGCAATTGAGCTGAGAACTCTTCATAACTCTCCATGACTGATTGCTGGGTGGTTTTCATTCTGGATCATGAGGTGACGGGTATGTGCATGCGTAGGGGTGGGGTTATCCTAAATATCACATAAAGTATAAAAGGTGGTTGGGAGCACCGGCTGTCAGCTCTGACAATTTATTTATTTATTGCTTTTGTGCTTTGCTGGACAGTTCGTACAGTAGGAGATAAACAGCATTTTCAAACTGTATCTGTGTTTGGCTGTTTTCTTTAACCCTTCGCAGCCTGATAGTTTTGTCAGTGCTCCCATCAGACCTCCCATCATGGCTGAACCCCAACAGGCAGGGGGAGTCATTGGACTGTCCAGGGTAACCAGTCCAGAATGGTACAGTGCCCAAGGGACCCCAGGATTAGAAGATCAGCAGCCCAGACTAGGAATACCCCAAACTGCCAGGGACATCTTCTGGAAGCAAGCAGTGAGAGATAGCTATGCAACCCACACTCTCCTTACCCAGAGGGGGTCTCCAGCTGGAGTGATGGGATGCTGGGACCCACCAGCAATACGGGCTAGCCCATAAAGAGTGACCCTCTCCTTAGGCCTGGTGTTAAATCATTTGGGCCGTTATGGTCATATGTACATTTTGCAGTGGGACATTGTGATGGCTGTGCAGCACTGATGGATGGAGGGGCTGCCGGCTGAGTGGCTGATTTATATGGGGATCATGCTGAGACATTGGTCTGTTCCTGGCAACACTGCAGGAAAGGTTCAAAGATGCCACCAGGATCCAGCAGGCAGAAGCAGAGTTGGTGGCTGTAAGACAATGAGGGAGGCTAGTAGCCAAATACATCAGGGAGTTCTGGCATTTGGCCGGCAAAGTGAGAGGGTGGCCGGAGAGGTTGGTGGTGCACAACCTCAGGGTCAGTCTTGACTGAACACTACATCGGGCCTGTGTCAGCAGAGGGTTGCCACCTAGACTGACTGCATGGTTCCAGGGCTCCATGGAAGTAGCTCTAGGAGATAAGCCAGGAAGGAAGTGGGGCACACGAGGACAAAGACAAATTCATCCTATCTGCTTTGAACCGAAAACCCCGCAATCCACAGAGATCCCCACAGTGAAACCTCCTTCCCTGATGGCAGCTGGACAGACAACACCATCCAGCCACCCATAACATGTTTTTGATGTGGGATGCTGGAGCATAGAGCGGTTGTGAGCACTGCAAGCATGAAAAGGGGAATGGATAGGAAAAGTGTGAAGGTCAGCCAGAAGTCACATGGGGTGAGGCAAACAATTTCTACACCCATTGACTTCAGCCCATTGGGTGATACGTTCAATCACTGGTGAAAGTGACAGATAGGAGGGTTCTGACCCGATGGTAAGTAAGCCAATCAAACCTTTTGAGAATGGTGGAAGTGGCTAGGTGACAACAATGTACAACCCTGGTTGACTCAGGGTACACTTGTTGCTCAATGAACACCACAGTGGCTGATAGTCTGGGGGTTGGCCTCAGGAAGTTGGATAGTGCGATCTGTTTCGAACAGATGGATGGGTCATTATTGGGGGGCCAACCAGTCACATGTGTAACTGATCGGGTGGCATTGAAGATAGGGCTCCATCAGGAGGTCTTGCGTTTTGTAGTGGTTCCAAAAATCATGGAAGAGATTGCACTGGGCCTGGCATGGTTGGACAAGTGTGGGGTGGTGATAGTAGGCATCTAAGAATAGGGCTCAGTCATGAATCTCCTCCTCATGAGGAACAAAGCATGGCCCAGGAGCCAGTGGGATTGCAAGCTACAGTGCCATCGGTACATGCAGTTGGAGAGGAGCGATTCCCTCAGGTATATTCAGACTTAAAGGAAGTATGCAGCAAATGGGAATATGATACTTTGCCCCCTCACTGCCCCACGGAGGGGCTAAACTGCCAAAGCCACCATTGTATTCTATGACCCCACAATAGCTAGTAGAAATGAGGGCATGCATAGAAAAGAACTTGAAAAGAAGATTTATTCAGCCAGCTAGATCAAGGGTAGCTGCACCTGTTCTTTTCCAGAAGAAAAAGGATGGCGGCTTCCCTTAACTCTTCGGAACCTGACACACTGCAGTGAGATCCTGTGTTTTGAGACTGGTGCTGGAAGTAGGATTCACAATTTTTGATCAGGGGTAACAGGGCACATGGATGTGTTGTAGTGAGCTTGGTCCCATGTCCTTTCCTGCTGCCAAAAAACCAGAACCATTTAGGAGTATATTTAAGGCAACAGACTGTCTCTAAATGTTTACTTTGACTCGTTAATTCTGAGAGGCCTCTTTTTCATTCCAATTCTCAGTCACCATCGGCCATGGAATGAGCAATGACTGGAGGTCTCTGGCAAGGGGGATTTGGCTTTGGAGGGCTCAGTGTGACCCTTCTCTGTTTCATGGGTCATTTTGAGTCTCAGGCAAAGATGACAGTCAATCATGCTGTCTCTGCTGTCAACCTTCAGAGGACTTTATGAGAGCCGACTTAAGGATTTAAGAGACAAGAGAACTCGGAGCCAGGAAACAGGCCTGCTGCCTTTGGCTCCCCTCCTGGGATGGTGACTTTGACCAGGACAGTCTCACCAGTCTAATTACACTGACGGTGTTGACCAGGGTGAATGGGGGTTTTTTTCACCCCTTCCAAAGGAAATATTTTACCCTCCCAAAAAAAAAAAATGTTACGTGAAGTTTTATTTATTTATTTATACACTGCCCACCTTGACAAGAGGTGACTCTAGGTGGCTTACAATTAAGAAAAACTAGATCAAATGTGCAACATTAAAATAAAAAATAGCAATAAAAATGAGTTTTATAGTTGGATCACTTGCTTTCTGATGCATTTCATACACCAAATGAACTGCATGTAACATTTGTTTCTGTCCCCCATAAATAGAACCCGCCTGAATAAACTTGCAAGTTTTAAGTTACCTGAAATCCCTGCCAGGAAAGAGTACTGTAACCCATAAATCTGTCCCTTGGAGAATGTTCTCTACTGTAGAATCCATGTTGTCCATTGTTGAAGCCTCAAATGTCATCGGAGTCTTTTATTGTTTGATCACTTGCTATATTGCAAATGTGTGTATCATGTATTTCTCTAACCTATAAAGAGACTTGACTCCCTTCCCCTTTTAATAAGTGCTTTTTGCTTTGCTTGAATTACGTGATGATTTGTATTTTCAGGTGGGCAAAGAAGCCACTTAGCAAAGGTTAAATATCTCTTCAAGGAGCACTCTTCCAATCAGGTCATTATTAGATTATCAGAGTCCAAATGAGATGGGAGGACCTGTGATCAGAATGGATGGTCACCTTATGCTTTTCCAGTTGCTCTGTTGTATTCTGGAATCTGAGTAGACACTTCAAGGTCAACCGTGCAAGAGCTAGGAAGACCCTGTGAAAGAAACACTAAGCCACTGTGACATCCAGCCAAGGGAAGTAGAAGCTGCATCTGCTAATAGAACCTCTGGCAAGCCCTATGCTATGCAGCCTCCATTGGCTTTGCAGGCAAGCACCACCTAAAACTGATAGAAAACCAGCATCACAGAACAACACTTACAGCTAATGTAACAATGGGCGTTCAGAGCCCCCCCCCCCCTTGTGCTATACTCTGAGCCTCCAGGCTGGGACTGAAGAGCCAATCCAATATCCACAGATGAGCTGCACAGCAGTTCTTCTTCAAACCCAAAGGACTATTGGAAAGTTCTCTCATTTCTTTAAGCCATCTGAGATCAACCAGGTTCCCTAACTTTTCCCAATGTCCACCTGGGTTGCAATCTCAGTAACAATTATTTGAACCTAAGAATGACTTGGAATGCTGTGCTGGACCTGCTCTCATCTGGGAATGTCAATGTTTCCAACTACAGTTGTGGAAAGCAGAAGGACCTTGTCATTTTCATTGAAGGGACTGAGACTGAAATCTTCTCTCAGAATGCCACCATGTTAGTCACCTGCAGAATCCCCCAGGTATGTCCATATCATTCTACAGCATTCTTCCCATGTTGTAGGTGTCACTAGGAAGAAGTGAATGGCTGTAACTAATGAGAATATTAGCATTTCCAGGACTCAAATTTTAATCTGCAAGAAGAGAAATTGCTTGCTTCTCCATAACAACAACCATCTTTATAATAACTTTATTTCTCTGAGAAAAAGGCAGCTCACATTATGGAATGCTATTAATGTCATATTTCCATTCCCTCTTTTGGAAGAAAAAAAACTAGTGACATTCAGTCTCTTTCTCTTTATATTAAATAATTGATAGATAAAGCATTTAACTTTTCTAATTGCAAAAAACAATTTTCAGAGGAAGGCTGGACAAGATTACTGCAGAAAGAAGACTTGGAATCTCTCCCTTGAAGAGAAGGATAGAATCCTGTCCCTAAAGACCACATTCAAAGTAAAGGAATATTTAAAGATCCCCACCAACTATATATTTCTGGTATATCAACAAGATTCCCATTGCACAAGAGTCACGTTTTAAAAACCTGGTTGTGGCATCTCAGGCCTCAGATAGGCTACAGGTACTGGACAGACATGGTGCCTTAAGGATCCCCAAAAGCTCAATGGACATTAGGGAATTTTACTGTACAAGGTTGGTGACCCTTTAAATAGTTTAAGTAATATGGATACTAATGTATGGAGACCACCTTATATACGGAGAACAATACTTATGTGGGGATCAGTTTGTATCATTTTATAGATGCGGATGTTGGGAAATGTTAAGACTTCAAATTCCTCTGTTTCACATATCTACATTTCTTCTTGTGGTCAGTTGCTCTTTTGTATTCAGGTTTGGCTTCAGGATGATAATGTAGCACTTGGGGATGAAGATGCAGCCCAGCAGCCCAGCACTGGAGGCCAAGATGGAGAAGACCTGAACAGCCACCATGAATTTCCCTTTGGTGCTCAGGTAGGTTGGCACAAAAGTCACCCAGACACTGCAGAAGACCAGCATGCTGAAGGTGATCAGCTTGGCTTCATTAAAGGCCCCAGGGAGATTCCTGGCCACAAAAGCCACTGTGAAGCAGATACCAGCCAGGAAGCCCAGATAGCTGAGGGTGATGTAGAACATGAAAACAGAGCCTTCATTGCATTGCAGGATGATCGCTCCAGACTGGGAATGAAAGTCAGATTCAGTGAATGGGGGAGAAACTCCCAGCCAGATGGAGCAGATCATAATTTGTAAAGTAGAAGCAGAAAAGATGATGGAGTTGGCCAAGCTCTTCCCCAACCATCTCTTCACTTGGTTTCCTGGTTTTGTGGCCAGGAAAGCCAGCACCACTGTGATTGTCTTGGCCAAGAGTGAAGAAATGGCAACTGAGAAGATGATGCTGAACACTGTTTGTCGGAGAAGGCAGGTGGCTTTCTTTGGTTGACCAATGAAGAGAAGAGGACACAAGAAGCAAAACAGGAGGGAGACCAGGAGGATGTAAGAGAGGTCCCGGTTGTTGGCTTTGACAATGGGAGTTACTCGGTATTTAATGAAGATGATTAAAACAAAGCCTGTGGTTAGGAAGAAGAATATGGCAAAAGAGACCAAGATGATGCCCAGATATTCTTCATAAGACAGGAAGGTTATAACTTTGAGGATACATTGGACTTGTTTTTCATTTGGATATTTGTCATCCGGACACTTGGTGCATTTTTCTGTATCTGAGAAATCCAAATATATATATATGTTTTAGCATATTTGACCTTTAAAGGGTGACCTTCTTTGGCAAAACCTCATAACAGAAGAATTCCCCAAGTTGGACTTCATAACATTTCCATGCAAAAAACCTTAGAAGGATATCATTTTCTAAAATATATATATAGGGAGAGCTAAGATCTATGAAATTGGGGGAAATCCTAAGATCTGAATGACTTGTTTAATGTGCTAAACCTCTATGGAAATCTATATTATTAAAAGTAAATAATAAATCAGTTAATGATTCTAGGTGCACTTTATTAGTTCTACTCAAATTCTCTGGATTTAGAGATTACCTAGAGTTCATGAGATCTAGTTTAGCTGTCTGGAAATCCTAGCACTGCAAGTAATCTGCAATGGCTACTGGAAACAGTGGTGATATAGTGTGGTACAACCATAACTGCCCCATTGTGAACAAGTGACACCTCCTTAGTTATCCTCAAGGGGAAGCCCAGGCAGAAGACATTTCAATAATCATTCCAATATGTCGACCTGAGACAATTCCTCACATTTCAAAGAACTCACAAGCTTCTAGAGATGTAAAAGTGGAAGGACACATTCCAATCAATGAGCAAAGGAGACATCTTCTCTGAAAATAATAAAGCTTGCCCAATCTGCCATTCCCTCCTAACTCTTCCCAGACTTTCTTTCAAGGTCTTTTTGATATGCTTCCTTTCTTTGATAAGAAATAAAATAAAGAAGAAAACACTTGCATTTCAATGCATCCTTTCATACGGACCTCCATGGAAAATGCTCTGGATAAACCCACTTCCATAGAGGCCTCCCCTTTTCTTTGGTGTCACCCACCTTCCTGAGTGGAGATGGTCCCCTCCGGACAAGGAACACAGTCATAGCAGCAAACTAGCTCTCCTTCTTGAGGCCGTTTGACAAATCCAGGATGACAACTTTCCACACATTTGGACTGAGGCAGAGTCTAAGCAGAAAAACAAGGAATGCCAAAGAAAATGTGTTAGGACTCACCATCCATGGAACATGGAGGTGGACAAACACATGAGCCAAGTAGTCTAATGGGTTCACTTTGGGAAATATAACATCGTTGATTGATTTTAACAGTTATATAACTATAACTATATAAGCTTCCCTCTGTGAGGGAAAGGGGTGGTTAAGTATGAAGTATAAACAAATGAACTAAGTAACTGACTAACTAAGGCCCAGCCAGTGGGCAAGATGTCTCCTGTGCTGGCCACCCTCACATCTTTTCTAGTGAAGGAGAAAAAAAGTCTGATATGTCACATGACACTGTGAGTTTGACACCCCTGAACTAAGGCATATTAATTTGCAATAGAAGACTTTTGCATTTAATAAAGCCTAGAGGGATACAATTGAAAAAAAGATTTAAGCATTAAGCAAAAACCATTGGATTCCTCCTGATGACACTATTAACATCAATTCATCCACTCTTCCTACACCCATAATGTTAAAGTATGATGATCTACTCATATTAAAATTTAGAACAAAATGTATTGTAAAAATCATTGTTATTTTTATCCTATTCCATTTATTAAAATAGAACAAAACTGTGAGGAAAAGAGAAGCCTCAGATTTGGAAACTTTTATGCTGGTTTATAGCACAGGTTCTTTCCTTTGAAAATAGTCCAAAACCTACTTTCAGTTAAGACATCAAAGAAAATTTCCTTACAAATAAATCAACCTTGAAATAGATGTTCATAGTTTAATTATATATTTACTAATTCAGATCACTGGTAATCTAGGAATAAATTCTGCCCAGTTTCTACAACTATAATATAGGGTAAGTTGCTGCACAAGGGACATGAGTAGGAGTCCTTTGTCAGAAGGAGATATTTGAAAGGCCCAGATGGCTATGTCCAAGAAAAGATCCTTTCTGTTCAAGAACTACACTTAGGTAAAACCAAGTGGTGTGTGAAAATAGTTGAAGAGCTGTTATTCTATCTGGTAGAGTTTCTACTAGCCACATTTAATTTTTAAAGGGAATTCTCAAGGGAAATCATCCATCTTAGGGAGTAGACTTAGTTCACTTGAAACAGGTTCTCAGGCTATTGGGGGGTGGGGGGAGAAAAGACAATAATATGTCACCCACTTTGTTCAGCAACTTTAGATGTGGCAGATGATCTTTCTTGATAATAAGTCTCTCTCTTACAATATCAGCCACGTGCATCCTGATGGGATCCTCTTTGGGTACAACCAGGACGCTTGCAATGCCCAGGTCTCCTGCTACGTCTCCGTTTTGGTCCAAATAGAGTTTTAAATGGGACAAATTGTAAAACTCATTTTTCTTCAGAAATGGATGAAACTACAATGGAAATATGGAAGAATATTTAAAGTTGAACTTTTGGCTTCTTAGACCTTAAGGACCTTTCACATTTGAAATTTTCTAACTTTCAGTTTCCTAACTTACAAATATGCTTAATTAGTAGAACAAATCTTATTACTATCTTCATAAGTGAATGAAAAATGTTTAGCAAAATTTGTCAATAATGTATTGATTAAACAGGTTGACAAAACACAATTAATGCAATTTGTCACTTATAGGGAACATGCCTGGGCAGGTGCCAAATAAATTGAACAACAAATAAAAGAGATTAATCCTAAAATCAAATAAAAGAGGATGTAGAGTTGAACTATGTATGAAATAACTAAATGTCTACAGAAATAGAGCACAACAATCATGAAAACTGTCTGGAATGCATTTGGGTCAATGTAAAAGTGGTGTGTGACTGCCATAGGTGTAAAGTATAGGCTATCCAACCAAAGAGAGAAAATAGATGAACTTAGTCAGCAAACTATGTTATGTAGGAAGCACATCACAATAGCAATGGAGGATTTTAACTACCCTGATATCCACCGGGGGACAAACTCTGCACTAAGTTGAAGATCAAACAGGTTCTTGACAAACACAGCAGACAACTTTGACTCCCAAAATGTAGAGGAGGAAACAAGGGGATCAGCCATATTTAATGTAATAAAACCAAGATCACATGAAGTGTTAATACCTCTTTATAATGCCTTGGTAAGGCCACACTTGGAATACTGCATTCAGTTTTGGTCACCACAATGTAGAAAAGATGTGGAGACTCTAGAAAGAGTGCAGAGAAGAGCAACCAAGATGATTAGAGGACTAGAGGCCAAAACACATAAAGAATGGTTGTTGGAACTAGATATGTTTTGTCTTATGAAAAGAAGCACTAGGGGAGACATCATAGCATTGTTATAATTTCTCAGGGGTTGTGTCAGTCTGCCTCTGACATTAACCAAGAAAGAAACCACTCAATTCCATTTTGAAGAATTAAGAGTACTTTTACTGGTTATGAAAAGATAGCAGCTAAGTAAAGCAAGATCTGAGAATCAAGTGCAATTATCATACATATCAATATATGTCCATCTCCCTCCCCCGAACAGTCCCCCCCCATTGTCCAATCCAAAATTCCCTTAGGTGCCATGTGGGTTGCATCTCCAGGAGCATCATCAGGTTGGTATGAAGGACAGTTGGCCTTGACCATCTCAAGGCACGAGCCATCGGTGTGCAAAGTAGATGATGAGAACATACTTCATTCTCCAAATTTCCCTCCTGCACCATATAGTCCCATTCCCAAATACCATAGCACCTCTCTCCCCATTTCAATTGTAGCCGAAGCAAGCAGCAAAGCAGAGGCTGACAAGTTGCCGCAAAAAAATAGGGAGGGGAGTCAAACTATTCTCCAAAGCACATAAATGGGTGGAAACTAAGCAAGGAGAGAAGCAATTTAGATCTAAAGAGAAATTTCCCGACAGTTAATACAATTAATCAGTGGAAGAACTTGCCTCCGGAAATTGTGAATGCTCCAACGCTGGAAATTTTTAAGAAGATGTTGAATAACTATTTGTCTGAAGTGATGCTGGGTTTCCTGCCTAAGAAGGGGATTGGACTAGAAGACCTCCAAGGTCCTTTCCAACTATTCTATTCTATTCTATTCTATTCTATTCTATTCTATTCCATTCCATTCCATTCCATTGTATTCTAAATTCTTTGAAAACAACAGGGTGATAAATAGAAAGCATGGATTGTTCAAGTTGAAAGTTTCCCTGGTTAATCTTTTCCTTGGTAAAACAAACAGGAAACCCAAGCAGATGGGCTAATTCTACTTTATTGGAAGGCTACATTAAGAAAATCTTGCATGGGAGGTAGAAAGTGGAAGCCAAGAAGAGTTACAGGAAACAGAGATGATGAAGGAACAGAAAATATTAAGTGAACAAAAGGAAGACCAAACCGCAGGAGGCTCGGGACTCCAGATGGTGACAAGGCAGAAAAAGAAACTGATTGTGAGAAAAATATCCCAGATATTTTATTCAGCATATAAAAATGATCACGGAGACTTATGGCAAAAGGAAACAGCAATTTAATTACGTAACATTAGCTAATGGATTCTCTAGAACAGAAATAGAATAACCTCCAGACACAGAGTTCCACCTTATATACATGAAATTACGTATAACATGCGTCATGACTTGAATACAAAAAAAGCAACATTGAGTGTGAGAAGCAACATATGAACAGAACCTGGAAATATTCCGAGAAACATATTTGTTCCGAAGCCCCAACAGACCTTCCAAAACTGTTCCCAGAATTTAACAATAAGATCATTACCGGCTTCCTGCAAAATATTTCCTGTTATTCCCTGTTACAGAGGGAGCGGCTATTTTCTCATCAGGTCACTATAACCTTCTGATTCTGCTCCAGCCTGTGATTTTCCAGAAAGGCGTAATTGCCGGCAAAAAGTTTTGACCGGGGAAGGGGAGCCTCCAGCCTCACTGAAGCTAAAGGAAATCCTGCAAACTACCCATTAAGAAAAAATGTTTTGGTCCTCCCCGGCCTCCAGGAACACTCTGTAGGCTTCAGCAGGGATGGGGGGAGGCAGAAACCCGCTCTATTTTTGCAAAACAAAAACAAAAACCCATCCCATCCCTGGGACCTCTCTAGGACTAGCATGCGCACACCATTAAAAAAGAGGAAAATTATATTTTTTCAGTGAAGATTGTTCTGAGCATGTGCAGAACAAACAATAAAGATGGTGGTGCCCAGGTTAGAACCGGTATGGTCAAATGTCTTGCCAAGTTACTACCTATTGAACCGAACTAGACAGAACCAGTAGGAACCCACCTCTGGGTCATTCCCTCTGCAGCATCTCTTCTTCCCTTTCCAGAAGTCATTTTCATATAACATTACACTTCCTCAATAGATTGTGGGAGTGATAGTCCTATAACTTCATTTCAGCAATCTATAGAGAAACTGCTTAGTACTGATTAGGAACATAGTTAAGTGAGGTTAGATGGTATGATAATTAAGTGGATGAAAACTTTCTTCAAAATTGTACTATTTTTTTAATCATTTAGATGTTTCTCATAAAGCTGGGAAGATACAAAAAATAATTTGTCCTGTCATCAACTTTTCTATGTTTTCATTGATACAGTAGAGTTGATCAACTTCTGTGATGCAAGGTTTGATGCAGGATTCATGCCAGTTGTTACAGAAAGATAATTTGATTTGATTTAAGCACTACCAAGTTTCAAGAAAAAATATTTATGATGTCCTCAGAGAGAGAGGAGTATGACTAAAATGCAGTAGAAAAATATCTGATTTTTAGCAAATAAGACTTATCAAATGATAGCATCCTTGAAAGGAACATTAAGCAAGCACTGAAATAAGGGGGACCCAACTTGTAGGAATATGCGTGGAAAAGATCATAAAACACTAGATGATTGCAAGCCAACTTTGAGTCAGCAGTGTGATGCTCAAGGAAAGGAAGCAAGTGCATCCATAAGAATCTCAGGAAGTCCATTTGTGGTTTTGGGAGACCCTCACTCAATACCAAGTCCTGTTGCAGGCACCATATTTGGGGAGAATATTTCACAAAACCTGGATAAGCTTTAGGGAATGGCAAAGAAGCCAAGGTGGAGATCAAAGGAGCTGCTCAGAGCCTCAATGAAAGACAACAATGAGAAGAGCCAAGTTAATCTATGGGAGTGGAAAATAATGAAGCTGGCAACAGCATCTTCACCTTACACAATCTCTCAGTTGGAGAAGGGAGATTACAGCACTCTTCCAATAACTGAAATATGGTACAAAGAAGCTTAAGGCCTTTTTGCTGTTATCCCAGTGTCTGGTATGTATTGAATGAACCCAGTGACAAATGAGGATATTCTGGCTGAATGAAAGGGAAAATATCCCAGGAGGGGGAGAAGTTTCAGAACTGAGCTAGTAAAGGAGGGAATTTCAGTCTCTCTTCACTGATTAACTTAATGCAAAAAGCAAGCAAGCATCGGTCAGAAAAGCCTGAACTGGGATTCCTGCAGAGAGGAAGGGTTGGGCTAGATAGTCTAAGGTGTCCCTTAATATTCATAAAGGCAAAATTTTATGATGCTAATCACAAACAGATGCATATAAGAGTTTATTTAAAATGAACAGATCCTTTTAAAATTAGCTGTCTTTATCAAAATTAATCTGTCACAGTCCTGGCTTTTTGGAACATTGCGCTCTGAGCGGTTGGATTGGTAAAATCTGTTGTCTTTTTGTAGTTCAAGGAAGATGAGATGGTTCCCCTCTTCCTCTTTTGGATTCCTCCTCCAAGGGAACTAATGTTGATGGATTCTTCTAGGAAACCCTTACCTGCCATGGCTGCAGCCTTATAGCCTCCAGCTTCTCTTTACCCTCCTTCCTTCTCCTGGATCTGAAGGAATACGCAGCCTTCAAGACATTTGCCAATGTCCTAAAGATACAATCCATATTGAAGCTATGTTTTATTTTGCTCCTATTCGATCCCGGTTGGGACTTTATTGTCATTTTCTGGGAGCATCTTCTCCGGCCTTTGACAGAAAAGACGTGCTTTGAAAAAGAACAGGAAAAACACTGAGCTTGAAAGTGGGGATCCAGAAAGAAATAAGCTTCTAAGACATTATCTTTCCACCCTTCTTTTCCCAAAAGACCAAAGGACCAAATGCTATGCACATATCTCAGAAGTCTGTGCTTTTTCGTGCGATCTGCTCCCCAAACAGTGGTGAGCCAGACTTTCCCGTCAATGGGTCCTGGTAGACGCATAAGCGTTAAATGGAAGGGAAGAATTCTGACCCAAAGGCCCTCAAATTCCAAGAAGTGAACAAAGACATTGACTTGTCTCCACTTAGAGAGGGCATCCCTGAGGGGTCTTGTATATCCAGTTGTTGAGAATCGTTGTGACATAACAATACAAATTCCATTCCTGACAAGCATAGGAGTAAAAGTCCTCATGAAATTCTCTCCATTATCTGTGTCTGAAGCAAAGAGGCCAATCAAGGTCCATCTGAAATGGAGAAGCAATTGGACCACTCCTGGGTACTGGATCCCTTCTTTGGGGAGTAATGAATGTAAAAAAGGGAAATGATTTTTCTTATTCAGAGCCACCGAAGGCGATTTTGGACTCATCTGAAACATCAACAAAGAATACTGTGTTATATTTGGTGTCACATAGCATCCAAAATATGAGCTTTTAATAAATCTATTTTTGATGTACATGTTAAAATACATTATAGTTGATTAACCATTAGACCATCTCAAGATACCAATTAATAAGCACAGAATAGTGGCAACCCTGTGTATATAAAAGGAATAGAAGAAACAAATGAAGTAAAAAGTAATAAAAATGCAAATTTTATTTATTTGCTGCTACAATTTACCGCAATCAGATCAATATCTGCCAATCTCAAATGAATTGTTTTCTTCTAATAAAGGTTCTTATTATATGTAATTTTTGAATTCTGACCACAGAGAATATATGTTGTTTAAAAGGGATCCCAATTGATGATTCTACTAATATGGTCGAAGGTACTGATCTCTCTCTTTCTTATACAACTGACATTGAAATAATAGAAGTCCATTTTGTATCTGTGGAGCCTCACAAATATGACTCTGTTCATTACAAGAGACTTGGTTGTATCTTCCATATTTAACCATTGTGTTCGGCTGCTCAAATCTTGCTGAAAGAAACATCACTCTAAGATGGTTTGACATTTCTGCATTTCAGTACTTGGTAATTTGGAAAGTCTGTAGCCGCTCTTCTATTTCAATATGCTAAAAATACTGAGGATGGCTATATCTTCCTCTGCCTCCATATCCCAGATTCTATGTGCAGCAACCTTTTAATTATTTAATTATTTTTATTTATTTGTATTCCATCTTGATTATTTTTTAGCTTCTTCGCCAATTGTTCATTGGAGACGACAGCTCCTAATATAATCTGTCAATTGTCAATTATGAGAATTCATTAAATAAAATAGTGTCTCTTCCAAAAGACAGAATTTGGGAAGTTTTTCAGATTCCATAACTATATTCCTTGATTTTAGGCAAAGAGTATACTTGCATACATTCCAAAATCAACTCTCAGAGCAGTAGCTGAAGTCCTTTAATCTGCTCCCAAGACACTTCTGAGATTCTGTGTTTCGGTTTCTCTAGTAGTGATATATTTTAAAATCCAAACAGTTGGGGGTATCTATGGTAGCTGTGATTTTTTTATGCAGCACATTCATTACTACTTATTGTGTATTTCATGGAAATATTATAATTTTGGTTAAGATCAAGAGCAAAATGTGAGCTTTCCATCAGTGCTGCACCTTCCAATTTCACAGAAGTCCCTTTGATTGAACACAAAGCCTCTCCTCACCTTCACCACTGTGTTAGCAGAAGCCCTCGAAGCAACGGGGATGGTGTCATGTCTCTTTGGATTCTGGTTTCTTCCCCACTGTGTATCCCAATCCCAGCCATGAAACCTATGATGGCTGTACTGAAAACCAGCTCTTGAATTCCATAGGAACAATATAGTTTGGATACATTGCTGATGCCCAACCTCTGCATGCACATTACCAGATAGAGAAACACACACAAACCTGTGGGACTTTGTAGGGGCCTCCTAATGTTGATATCTGGCTGGAGGCATCCCTGCGAGTTATATCAAAAAGAGTCAAAATGTTGTCCTTCCTTCCACAGCTGTAGTTGGGAATATTGGCTTCTCCAGTCGAGAGCATGTCCAGCAAGGCATCTGAATTGCCGAGAATGTTCAAATAGTTGTCATGGATGTTGTAGCCAAGGGTGAGATTGTGCAAGAGTTTTGGGTTCTTGTTGACCTCCTGAATGGCAAAAATCATTTGTGCCATTTGATCATGACTAACATATACAGATCTGTAGAATAATGGTCATATTATCATAAACATCATCTGTCACCATTTATTTCTTATTAATATTGAGAAGATTGGATAGAGGTAGTCCTGTATCAGTTAAGAATCACAAATACACCATTATTTGTAATAATGTTAAACTGCCCATTACCAGGATTTAAAATAATTGAATCACAAAAAATTGAATCAATGTAAAAGAAAGAGGATGTTTCATAAGTGACCCAGAAAAGCAGCTCTATAAACAAGTCATCCTCTATTGATATAAAGATCAAATATTCAACATCAATCAGCATTTATAATAATATGTAAATAGGATGGGCAGAGGCATCTATGATCCTTTCCATAAATACTTTAAATAAAAGTCATCATTGAAGTGTTGAAATCAAAATTTGTCAGGAAGTGGAAAATAGTCTGGGCTTCTTTCAAGATTTTTTCTATCCAATGTCTCTCCCACAAAATAAGACAAATTAAGGAATCTATATAAAAGTAATTCAGGAAAAAAGAGGTCCTGCTATTAGGAGTAAGTGAATGAGAAGAATAGAGGGAGAATGCTAGAACTGCAAATGGAAGGATTTGCAATTCCATCTCGCTGAATGACTTACTGGCGAGACTGACTAGAAGGAGACATGTTGAAAATCTGCATTAGAGGTGATATCACTGTCATACTGTTCAGGAAACTAATGAGATGGTCTCCTGGGCTGTAATAGCTCCATGGTCTTTGTCTATCCTGAAGATCCAAACTCAGTGGGCACTTCATTCTCAGCTTCCCAGAGACGGGCTGGAACACCAGCAGCATCAGAACCAGCAGCTGGAACTCCATAATTTATGGGGATGAATCACTTTCCCTTCCAGGTTCTAAATAAGAATGAGAAGAGGACTTTGAAGAATTCAAGGAATTCTCACGATGGAAATGCCACTGGTTTTCCTCATTCAGTCATAGAGAAACTGAGTTTCTCCTAGAAAGGAGAGGAATGTAGGTTTGAGAACATAGCTGCTACCCCAAAATGTGTATCTCTCATAGAGCAGGACCTGAAGCATTTATACTTTTCTGATGCAATATTGTTGCTTGAGTCTGAGGTTTACATGAAAGTCCATCCATGGAGAAGTGGCTTAAGAGGTTTTCAAAGAGAAAGATGGTGATAATTACAGTGAGAAGCAACTTCTCCTCTGAGGATTCTGAATTTCATCAGAGCTGCATGTTCAGAGGAGCTGTGTGAGAAATGCATGTTAGGGAAAAGTCACAGAAACACCCACAACAAGTTCAGAAAGTGATGCTAGAGAAAGAAAGTTTTAATACTCAGGGAATTGACTTCTGTCATCCTATGTGGTGTCATGTCTCCCAGTGTGTTCTGAGTAAGATCCCTCAGAATTTAGTGACACTCTATGTCAGGGATGTCAAACTCACATTGTCATGACATAATCATGTGACATATCACAATGTCCTCCCCCCTTCGCTAAAGCAGGCATGGGAGTGACCAGTGTGTGATGCATCTGGCCCATGGGCCACAAGTTTGACAGCCCTGTTCTAGGTTGTGCTTCCTGTCTTCTAACACTAAGAAAGCAAACAGTTACCTTGAACCCTGCCTAGTGTTAAGAATGGGGCCTATGGTTTTAGTTCATATTTGATTTCATATATCAATCCTAATTTGGGCTGATTTTAAAATTGGTTGTGCCTGAAGAGAAATGCATTTCTCATCTGTTCTAGAAATGTTAATTTTTGGATGAGAGCCGACTAAGAGAAAAGAATAGACAAGCTGTGGATTGTGCCATTTGGATGAAAGTTGTACAGTGGATAGAAGTTGTTATTTTATTTCCTTAAAACTCTCTGAGATCCTCTATATTTTCAAGGGTCTTCGCTTATTAAGTAAACTCTCGGCTGCGAGGTCTGAAGTTGTGATGGCAGCAGTGTCCCTAGTAGGGTGAATGAGGAGACCTGTTTTCTGGATACATTAACCCAGAAGCTGGTTTGGGGGATATAGGTGATATCTCTTATTTTTGTGTAGAGAGACTTTGTGTGGTGGGGCCCATCTCTGGGACAGTGTGTGAGCATGCCCCCAAAGATTGCCAAGGGTTTGGTAGGCATGATTAAAGGACCCAAGCCGCCCTGGGTCCTTTTGGAGAAGGGCGGGATATAAATCGAAATAAAATAAAAATAAATAAAATAAATGATTAAGACTCCCTGTGTTCATGACATCTGGGTATAGAATTGTTGGGATAATGTTTCTTATCTGGAGGAAGGGATATTGATATGTACACCTTGGCCTATAAGGATTGACGTGTGCTTTGAATGAGAGAGGGGAGCTGTTGCAATAGATAGGACCATTCTGAGAGTGACAGAAGGAAAGCTGGCCATGCTTGTTGGCATCTGATCTGTTACTCAAAGCTTATCCCACTTGCTACTAAGTTCTGATTGTTGCTTTTGAATGACAATTTTATGCATAAAAAGATTCCTTTATTGGATTTGTGAATCCAGGTAACTCCTTAACCACTACCTGGATTGGGCAGTTGAACTGGGCCTTGGATCACATCCCCCATATGGTAATCCTTGGGATAAAAAATGAAAAACTTGAAGGAGTCCATTGAAGGAAAACATGAAGGGAATCTAACCGAACATGCTAGGATTATCCTTTCAAATTTTATGGAGAAATGGGCCATGGAACACCAGTATTTTCCAACCCTCATTGTGTCTGTTAATAGTAATGCAGCAGCTATATCTAGGGTGACCTGCTTCTTATTGGTTAGGGAGAGACCTTCAGACCATCTGCTGGGCCTCAGGGAGATTTGTTCAGGCTATCTAGAGGATGAAATTATTGAGATTTATGCTGATCTGGACAGGGAAGGTCAAGGCACAAGGGGCATGGCCTGGTGCTGTGATCCCGGACATATTTGTTCTGGTGACTCCTAAGGAATTGGACAAGTCTTGTTTGTTTATTATTTATTTATCAAAGTTCTTAATCACCCATCTCCCTTGTAGAGGGGCTCTTCTCTGAATGATCCAGATACCCACCCACCCACTCCACCCTGGACATTGACCAGGTGACTGATGAGCTTCCCTGGATTATGTGGGTTCCTTTTCTCATTCCTACCCTGGTTTTGTTCTTCCCATTTTTTCTTTTTAATCCACTTTTCTTGGGGCTAATGTTTGACTCTGTGAAGCCTGCAGAGTCTTTGGGGCATGGAACCATCTACATTTAAACATATAAATAAATATAAAAACACATTTTTTGTTGAAGCACGTGGAGCTTTAGGTTGATTTAGATTTTATTTAGGTTTATTTTGGACTGAAGAAACAGATATGTTTCTGAAATCAATTTGGGGGGAAATTTTCCTTCTAACTGTATAAAATGTGGGGACATTTGGGATTCCAGTTCTAAGGCAGTGTTTGATGGACTAAAATGTGGTGCTTGCAGATGATTGGGGTGAAAATACAGCCGGGAGGGTTGAGAGAGAGAGAAAGAAGAAAGAAAGGAAAGGGAATGGATATGGGTGAAGGGAAGGAGTGGGGTAGGGAGGAGAAGCTGATCTTTTAAAGATCTGAGAACTAAGGAGAAATTTCCTGACAGTTAGAACAATGAATCAGTGGAACAGAAGTTGCCTCCAGAAGTTGTGAATGCCCCAACACTGCAAGTGTTTAAGAAGTTGTTGGATAGCCATTTGCCTGAAATGGTATAGGGTTTCCTGCCTAGGCAGGGAATTGGACTAGATGACCTCCAAGGTCCCTTCCAACTCTGCTTTGTATTGTATTGTATTGTATAAGCCAGCCTTATGGGCTCCATAAGAGTCAACTAACCAGAAAGCCAATAATGGAAAACAAGGTGGAAAGAGTTTAGGGATCTTTTGAGAGACTTTGAAATACTGAATAAGGAGATGAACATGGGAGAGATGAAAACTGAGTTGTTTCAATTGTGTTGGGTTTTCAAGGTTCTTCTAAAATTCTTTTTGACGATGTTCCATTTGTGAAACATTATCTTCTTTCAACACCTTTAGTAATGTTGATTTTCATTTAAATCCGGGAGTTGACCCATGGCCATCATGGACCTGCCTCATTTTAAATATATTTTTGAATATATTTTCAAATATATTTTTCCTCCTCAAGGCTGCCTCTGATCAGAGTTTCCCTGAAAGAGAGAAGATTTTCCCCTTCGGCCCCTCCAGTTCTGAGGGAAGACAGAAGCCCCGCCTCCTTCTCTTTCCCTAGTGGCTGCCTCTGTTCCTGCCCTGCCCCTGTCGTCATGGCAACCCAGCAGCAGCCAATCAAACGGGAAGGAAGAGACAATTGTTGCCTGGCAGCACAGCCACCAATCAGCCTCCTGGAGAAGAGATTGAACAGACAAAGACAGAGGGGGGAGGGGAGAGAGTTTCAAATGAGGATGAAATAAAAAAAGGTTTTTAACTGTGATGAGAAAGAGAAGAAGAAAAAACAAACTCAGAGAGAGAAATGCAGAGGGAGGGGAGGCTGAAGTCCTGGAGGAGCCTTTCCCCTCCCCCACCTAGAAATGGCTGCTCTGGAGAGCTTCTCCTCCAGTGGAGGCTCTGGGGCAAGTGGGAGCAGCGGCTGCCCAGGAGAGCCCGGCCGGAGGGTCTTCAGGGGCCACCAGGGACCCCCAGGATGCCCCTTCCTCAGAGCCCCCAGAGGGTCCCTCCAAGGAGACCCCCCCACCCTCGCCTTCCCCTCCCCCAGCAATGCCGGATCCCCCTTTGGAGACCAAGGCCCTGCATGGCTTCCCCCAGACAGGAGCCTCCCCTGGAAACACACGGAGGGAAACCGGAGCTTCACAACACCCCGGTGGCTGTGTTCCCCATTATATACAACTCCAAAGCCCATAAGCCACATGAGTCTCTTCCCAGAATAAGGGTGAAGGGTTCCCCCAGATTCCCTCCTCCTTCCTGGTACTTTTCTATGGGCATCGTGAAGAGTCTGGGCTCTGCTTTTCCCCCTCAGTGCCCTATGTGTGGAAGAGAGTGGCAGTGGAGCATGGGTCCCCCTTCCCTCCCTTCCTTCCTTACATAGGGTGAAATCCTTTATTTCTCTAATGTTGTGCTTTCTCTCTCTCTTTCTCTCTCTCTCTCATTTTCTCTAACTCTCATTCTCTGTCTGCAGGTGTGATATTATTTTTAACTATGCAAATTCCTGATGACTAATTTTTGGCATAGGTCAATTTTGTCATATGGACTGGTAGTCCTCGAGTTATGTCCACAATTGAGCCCAAAATTTATGTTGCAAAGTGAATCATTTGTTAAGGGAATCTGTTCCATTTTATGACTTTTCTTGGCACATTTGTTAAGTGAATCACTGCAGTTGTCAAACTAGCAACACCGTCGTTAAGTGAATATGGTTTCTCCATTGACTTCGTTGGTCAGAATGTCACAAAAGGGGATCACATGATTCCGTGACCGTCATAAAGGTGAGTCAGTTGTCAAGCATCCAAATATAAATCACATTTTATGGCAATGCTACTACAGTCATAAGTGTGAAAAATGGTCATAAGTCACTTTTTTCAATGTCATTGTAATTTTGAATGGTCACTAAGCGAATGGTCATAGCTCGAGGACTACCTATATTGCATCAAACTTTTGTGGTGGAGCCCGTCAACATTATCTTTCAAAACAAAGTAAACTTTGGCTCTAACTCAGTAGGAAGCCAGTTCAGTTCTGTGACATGTTCAGGCATGAAATAATCCCCAGGGTTTTCTCTTTCACCTCCATGCCAACAAATATCCCACTTCTTCTCCTTCAGCCACAGGTGCCGTGTTTTCCCTCTGGGCCAATTTCACGCATGGAGCTTTCAAACCTCTCAATTCTTGGTGACCCATTTAATTCCATCTCTACCCCATCATTTTGAACCCTGTGGGGATTGTTTCCCTTCCGTTTCTCTCCAGAGAAAAGCCCCACAAACTCTGAGTCCAAGAACCAGTTGAATTAGCCAGGGATCTCTAGTGAGAAGGAGAATTATTATCCTCAGAGTTTCCTCTCTGCTCTTTGGCCGGATCCTCCAGGGGAGACTTTGGGCAGAGACAGAGGGAGTCAGCTGCAGTTCACTTCTCAGACTCACCCAGAAGGCCCTAAATGGAAAAAACTTTCCTCATGGAGAACTTGGCTTTAGGCAAAAAGTGTCACTGGATGATTTCAGACTTTGGACTTCCCTCCCCACTAAAGATCACGACTGTCTGTCTTCCTTCACATCAAAGTGTTTTACCCTGGGGAAAATAAGACCTGAATACAAATGCAGCCATGTTTCTGCTTGCAGGAGTCACCCACCACCACAAGAGCCCCCTTTGCCATTTCCTTTCCCCAAATGTGAGCTCTGTCTTCAGGGGGTTCAAGCCTCCCCTTGACATCCTTGCACCCCCATTGAGCTCTCTCTCTGGTGTAGAAGTGTTGGGGGTCCTGTATCTATGCATATGTGGTTTGGTAACATCTTCCCCTCTGGCTGGAGGCCTCCCCTCCTTCACTCTTGCCCCAATGGGACCCTGCACTGCTTGGGCCTGATCCCCATGGCCTCCTGGAAGTGGCCCCCATTTTCCATACTCTGACAAGACCTTGTAGAAATGGCAGTGTTTTGTTTGTAAAACAAAGGGAACTGGAACACAGGCTGCAGTTAGAACGTTTATTAACAGAGATTAACAAGAACTGAGGAACAAGGCCGGAGCCACCTGACAGCTATTTATAGAGACTGCTGACAGGCAGAGAACCAATCAACAGTCTGTATCAACGTGCGCGAGCCAATCAACTTCCCAGGCTTGAACTCTGCCAGGCACCGGTCGCAAGTCTGGGGACTTAACAGGCAGCTGTTTTGGAAGCTTCCCACCGTGATCCTCAGGCTGTTGGGAGACTGCAAACCTCTCCTGGCTCTTGTTAGTTTTGGGAAACCAGACACTCCATGCCAAGGCAGGTTCAGGATAAGCTTCCTAAAAACATTCCCTTCCCCCTTTGACTCCCTTCCTCCCCCCAACACCCACATTTCCTCAATAAAGAAACACAAAGGAAACCTGGTAGAAACAAATGTGCTCTTATTTCACTTCTCTCTCCCCCCCCCCCAAGAATTAGGTGCTAATACTAAACCCTTCACCTCTATCCTTAAATCTCTGTCCCCCTTAACAATTTGCTAAAAATACAGAATGCCTGAAACAGAATAAAAGTTGGAACGAACTTTGGAGGACTTCTAGTCTAACATCCTGCTCAAGCAGGCAACCCTCCCATTAACCATCTCAGACAAATCGCTGTCCAATCTCTTTCTAAAACTCCCCAGTGTTGAAGCACCCATAACTTTTGGAGGCAAGTCCTTCCACTGATTAAATGTTCTCATTGCCAGGAAATTTCTCCTTAGTTTTAGGTTGCTCTTAAGTTTCTTATTTTGATTACATAAAGTCAAAGAGAAAAGGAAAGAAGCAAGCAAAAAAAAAATGTTCTGTGTTGACAATGCTGAGTGAGTTTAGTGTTGGCTCAACTGCTCCACCACATGTGAGGAGGCCCCTCCCTCAGAAGAGAGGTTTCTAACTACATCTAAGGCTGCCCTGAGTGGATGGGTTGAGGGCTCCATCCGCCTTCCTCTTTTCCAGCATGCCCTCCCTTCCTTTGACAGGAAGGGACATCCACCTCTTGCATCCCACATGGCCTTCTGAGACTTTTGCTATCAACCTCCCTGCACCCTTCATGATATTTGAAATTCATGATAAAAATTGGAGCTTTCCTGCTATACAGACCAACCTGCCTGAGCTTAGCAACTTGAAACTCCATTGGCTGGTCTTGCAAGGCTGAAGCCAGACGCAGGAAGGTCAGAGCCTCAGCCGGTTGTATGTGAAAGTTGTCAGAAAGACTGTAGGTGGAAAGGTTCATCAGAAGTGGTTTGCCATTGCCTCTTTCCTAGAGCATTAGAGATTGGCTGGCCAAGGTTTACCCAGTTGGCTTTGTGCGAAAGGGAGGAATAAAATTCATGGTCTCCTGGTTACTATCCTGAAGTCTTGACCATAGACAGGCTCTGATCATAGCCATACAACCCACTTAACCTGTTCACTTCACCAATGGCTGCATTCACACTTGCAACTTTTAACTGTGGTTTATTTTCTAAGGTTGAAGCTGTTGGCCAATGGGTTAGTGAATTGTGTGTATTAATTCAGCAGGGATTAGCTGAACAGTTATTTATAACAGAAGTAAGATGGAGACATTATTTTTTTATAAGGGCCACATTTACACAACATACTTCACCAGGCTGAGGAAATGTTCTTGCAGCCACCCTGGGAGAAAAGACAGCTCTAGATGCAGCCTCCTGAAAGGCTGTAATAAACCATGGATGACCACTGCCACCTCTCCTCCACTTCCCTGGCTTCTCATCAGAGGCAGACCCACAAATAAGGTGGCCACATTTCCAACTGAGGAGAGTTTTCCTTCCCTCTGGGCTCGGTTTCAATGAGACATGGCAGGAACATGATGGACAGGAGAAGCCATGTTACACATCAACCTGGAACTCCAATTCACAGACAAAAAATTGGAATCTGGAGCCACCAGCAGACACTGAGAGTGGAAGCTGAGGACTCTACAGTAGGACAACTTTCAAATAATGGAGCTGGGATATTGGTCATCCTTTGCTCCCCATTGTAAGGATGGACCTGCCTATTCCTTCTGCTTCCCCTCTCACTCAAACTCCCCTCCCTCCATTTCTCCCTTCAAGACCAGGCTGTAATATTAACATCCCCCCTCCAGATAAGAAACATAATCCATCAACCATTGACCAAGTTAAACCAGAACACAGGAACTTCAGACTGGCCCTTTGAAGCACTTGGAAGTCTTCTGGAACAGAGTTTCAAATAAAGCCTCAGAGATGAGAATTTCACAGGAGTTGCACCATCTACAAAACCAGATAAAATTCCACCAGGTCCTCCTGAACCAACTACTGAGTGGTTATGGCAAAAAATAAGGTTACATCATCCACCACACTCTGGGTGCTGCCACCCTCTCAGCTGCAGATCTCACAGCACACGGTGGTTGTTAAGAAAATTTAAAATTTAAAGGCTTTAAGGATGGAAGAGACAATTACTAACACAGAAAAGGAAACTGAAACAAAAACCTCCATCCATTATTCTACAATCATCTCTCTATTAGCCAATGATGCAGTTAACAGGCCTTCCCTTTCTTATCTCTGAGTCTGCTCTCACATAAACACTTAAAACTCTAGAAAACATGATAAATTAAATCACTTTTCAGTAATAAGGAAAACAGATCCATGTTGGGATTAATATATGGAAATCCCATTGAAAAGAAAATCCCAAACTCTTAACATTAGGTTGGGTTCAAGGATTGCTTCCATAGCCTTATAGCACAGGAATTAAGTGGCACCAATGTAGAGTGGCATCAAAGTCCTCAGTAGTCTCTGGAGGATAAAAAGCACCATGAAGGACAGCAGAAGTCACTTTTCTGGCTGTTGAGGTATCTTGCTGCAGCATCACTTTTTGGACATGTCCTAACAGGAAGAACTGTGACCACTAAGCTACACTGTCCCAAGGGGTCTATCTGATTTTTCACTAATATATTTTTCTCCACCTGCCCCTCATCAGATGGAAGAGGTTCAGGATCCCAAGAGAGGAGAAGTTCCTTCTCACTGTAATTATCACCTCACAGGCCTTGAGACCTCTCCTCCTCCTCCTCCTCCTCCAGTGACTGCCTTTGATGTAAACATCCCATTGAAGTGACATGAAAGAGATCTTGCATCAGGAAAGGATAAATGCCACAGGATATGCTTTTTGTGGCTGAAGTTACAGGACAGGCAGGAGCTGTGATCTTTCTTCAAGGTGAATCTTGCTTTGTCTCTGTTTCAATCAGGAAAGCCATTGGACATTCCCTCCTGTGTGACTGCTTCCAATTCTTCCAATTCTTTTTTTAGAAACGGGAAGGAGATCGATTCAACCCCATGAATTATGGACCTCCTGCTTCTGCTTCTGATGCTGCTGGTGCCTCTGTCAGTCTCTGGGAAGCTTGGAAAAAAATGCCCACTGAATTTGGACCACCAGGATGGAGAAAAGCCATGGAGCTATTATAGGCCAGGAGATCTTCTCATTGGTGTAGTCATCTCTGCATCAGCAATGTCACCTGCAATATTTCCTTTCAACATGGCTCCTTCTAGGCAGATTCGGTTGTAAGTCATTCACTGTGAAGGAGTTTCATTCCCTCCATTTGCAAGTCTAAAACCTTCTTTCTTTTTTCCTCTTATTTTCATTACTCTTATATTATATGACATGAATTTCTTGATTCCTTTTGCTTCCCACAGCTTCTCACTGTTGACTTATTTTCTAGGAGAGGCTCAAATCCAAATTATGGGGTAAATAAAACTTGAAAGAAACACACATTATTGTTCTCTTCCTGTTCAATCCTCACTTCATGACTTGAATATTAGGTTTTTTTGAAAGTAGTGATTGTTGTAGTTTCCAGATAATTTCTATATTTTTATAACTGTAGATTGATATTCAATCCCTTATTTGTTTAGGAATAGAGGATGACAGGTTTTAGAACATTATCTATTACAAGACTTGATTATCTTGTATAAAAAATAGAATTAAAAAGAAGAAAATGTATTTAGTTGTTGCTGGTCATGATGCTTATATTAACATGGACATGGTTTTACACTAGTTTACCTTACGAGAAGGATCAAATAATACGGATGATTTTCAATATCGAGGTGTTTAACAAAAATTCACGGCTCCTGCACAATCTCACTCTTGGCTACAACATCCATGACAACTATTCAAACACACTTGGAACTTCAGATGCTTTGCTGGATATGCTGTCTACTGGAGAATCCAATGTTCCCAACTACAGCTGTGGCAGGAAGGACAACCTTTTGGCTCTTCTTGATGGAGCCCTTGAAGACATGTCCCTCCAGATGTCAACATTAGGAGGCCCCTACAAAGTCCCGCAGGTTTGTTTTTGTGTTTCTCCATCTGGTATACTGAGTGTGTGTTTGTGTGTGTTTGAGTGAGTGAGTGAGTTAGTGATAGATCCAACCACTTCATCTCTATGGAATTCAAACTCTTGTTTTTCACCATCACATTTAGCTGTCGTGGTGTCAGGATTGGGATAACAGTGGGGAGGGAGCAATGTGGAAAACTGAAACATTTACTCATGACAGCATCCCCATTGCTTTGAGGGCTTTTCTTGCATGATTGTGAAGGTGAGGAGAGGCTCTGTGTTCAATCAAAGGGTCTTCTGTACAATAGGAAGCTGGAGCACCAATGGAAATCTAACTTTTTTCTCATTATATGAACCAATGTAATGATATTCTCAAACATGCATTAACCAATTTATAAATAAATATCTTATAATTATATTATCCGCATGGTGCTCAAGAAACAATTTACATCTAAATACTAGCAAGACAAAGGAGATGGTGCTAGATTTCCGGAAGCACAGAGAGGAACCTGCCCCACTGTATATTGAGAGGGGCTGTGTGGAGAGGGTTTCCTCTTTTAAATTCGTAGGAGTGCTTATTAGCCAAGATCTCACCTGGAAAAACAACACGTCTCTGGTGATTGGAAAAGCTCAACAGAGACTTCATTTCCTTAGAGTCCTGCGGAAAAATCAGGTGGAACAACGGCTGATGACCTCTTTCTATCGGTCCATCATAGAAAGTGTCCTCACATATTGTATCACAGTGTGGTATGCTAGTTTAACAGTTGCGGAGAGGAAGGCACTACAGAGAGTGATCAATTCGGCACAAGAAACCATCGGTTGCCCTCTGACATCACTGGATAACATCGCCAGATCTCGCTGCTTTAGCAGAGCAAGGAAGATTCTCAAAGAGGATTCACACCCTGGTTGGTACCTCTTTGCCCTTCTACCATCAGGCAGAAGATATCAAAGTATAGCCAGCCGAACGAACAGGTTTAAAGGTAGCTTCTATCCATGGGCTGTGAGACTTTTAAATTCAACCGCAATCACTCCATGCACATGCTAGTTTTTTCTTTTTTCTTTTCTCTCTTTTTTGTTTCTGTTATAATTTTGCACCAGTGAAGTTAAAACCAATTTCATTGTAATTTTTACAATGACAATAAAGATTATTATTATTATTATTATTATTATTATTATTATTATTATTATTATTATTATTATTATTATTATTATTATTATTATTATTATTATTATTATTATTACTATTACTATTACTATTACTATTACTATTACTATTATTATTATTATTATTATTATTATTATTATTATTATTATTATTATTATTATTAACTAATTCTACAAGATGGCAATTTTAATTCCCATATTTTAAAAAAGGGAAGAAAATGGTCCCTGACAATTCCAGGGCCATTTCTCTAACAGATGTAAGTAAAACCTATGTTAGCTTCCCCTTGAATAGAGTTGAGAGGAGGTAGATGAAAAGGGCATTTCTTGTAGAAGAACCAGCAGTCTTAAGCAGATGTGACCCACTACTGACAATTGTTTTGTCTTGAAACATCACACCATCTAAAAAAATATCAGTCAGAGGAAATAATGCCTCTGTTGCCTTGATAGCATTTGACACAGTAAACAAAGGAATACTGTATTACAGAAGAAACTGATTGCTTTTGCAATGGAGCTCAGAATGTTGACCCTGCTCAAAGCCCTTTATGCAAGCACTGACAGAGAGAACTATTAACCAGTGGAACTGCTTGCCTCATGAAACTGTGTGTGCTCCATTACTGGACGTTTTCAAAAAGAGCTGGACATTTCTTTTGACTGGAATGGCATGCAGTCTGCTCTGTGAGCAGAGGGTTGGACTAGAAGACCTCCAAGATCCCTTCCATCCCAATTATTCCATAGTCTATGCTCATTTGTTTGAGAGTGTGCTTTAGGACAGAGTTCCCCAATGTTTCCAGTTTTGCACACCAGTTGTGGGGGGAGGAAGAGGGGATGGTTCCATGCTGTGGCTGGCTTAAATGGACTGTGAGGATGTGTGTATGCACATGCACACTTGCTGGACATTTCTGTGGTCTGGTTGCAAACCCCTCAGGGCCCACTAATGGGCTGTGGCTCATAGGTTGTGTAACCCCTGTTTTAGAAGGTAAGACAAAAGTGCTGCCAATATGACATTAAGTGGTGCATTTGCTGTTAAGACAAGTTGGCTCCTTCTCCCATAAGAATTATCTGATTATGGATGAACTGAATCAAAAATTACAGTCTTTGGAAAATGACAGTATTGCCAAATACGGCTATTTGATGAGGCCCAACAGAGCAAGTTCACCCCTTACCTTACTTGGGGTATTTTTCTTTGTGACTGGATCTTGGCTCCCTCAACATCAAAGGAGCTCATTTAGACCAAAGTGGCAACTGTTATTTTTTCTTTAAAAAATTCATTGCTATGCAATATTTTGTCTAAAATATTAAAGCACAAAAGGCCAACATTACCACCATGCATTTATTTTGAGCTGAGCTCTGTGATTTAATTTATACAATTACTAAAACTGAGAAGTATCTTGAGGGTCGATAAAAGGACTTCAGCTGTTGCTATGAGTTTGGAATTGGGAATTTATACAATATACAAAAATTAGGGCATTTTCAAAATGAAATTAATGATATGGAACTGTTGGAGTCCCAAAACTCTGTCAAACCAAACAAATGTACATTAAAAAGATCTTGAAGTGTACAATTGACAAATTATATTACTCTGGTCTCCCTGTCTTTTTACAATTGGAGACAAAACTAAAAAAAAAAATTGCTTCAGAAAGAATCCAAGATTTTCAAAACAGAGAAAAATAGGGTCATCCTCAGTAAGATTGGCATATTTAAATGCATGAACTGCTAAATATATGCCTTCCAAATTGGCAAGTATTGAGTTAAATCTTCCAAATCCCTTACAATGAATGAACTTGTTTTTATGGAGTTCCAGAGATAGAAGATGTAACACATCTATTACTTGATCTATTGGGGTTCTAACATATAAACACCATATATCCTGTGTGGATCAGAATCCAACACATATATATCATACAGCCCTTTTTGGGAGGAAATTGGCTCAGTTGAGAGCCTCACATGCAGTCTGATTGTGGTAAATTTGGGGAATGATAAAAATGCTATTTTTATTCTTCATGCTTATTCTATTTTACTTTTAAAAAGTCTACTTTTACACATGGTCCTGTTAATGTTCTGCCTTTTATATTCTGTATCTTGGTATGGCTAATGACTAATCAACAAGAAACTGTTCTAATATGTAGCATGATCAAAAAATGGATTTATTAAAAGATAAACATTGGGAGCCCAAATTAACACAGCACTCTTCATTGCTTTTTTTCAGATCAGTGCTAGAATTTCTTCAGAAGCTCTGAGTGATAAAAGTCAATTCCCTTTTTTCCATCTGATGCTCCCCAAAGAAGGAATCCAGTACCCAGCAATTGTCCAACTGCTCCTCCATTTTGAATGGACCCTGATTGGTCTCTTTGCTCCAGACACAGAGAAGGGAGAGCATTTCATGAGAACTTTTACTCCTATGCTTCTCAGGAATAGAATTTGTGTAGTTCTATCACAACAATTTTCAGAAACTGGAAATACAGCAGCCCTCAGGGATTCCCTCTCTAAGTGGAGACAAGTCAATGTCTTTGTTCACTTCATAGAATTTGAGCCCATTACTCACAGAATTCTTCCTTTCCATTTAACATTTATGGGTTTGCCAGGACCCATTGAAGGGAAGATCTGGATCATGACAATAGCTGGAGTATATACAATGAAAAAGTACAGGCATTACAAGTACATCCATAGTATTTGGACCTTTCCTTTTCAGTGGAAAAAGAGTTGGAGAAAAGATGATGCCTATAAATCTCCTTTCTTTGTGGAATCTGCATTTCAAGCTGAGTATTTTAACTGTTCTGTTTCAAGACACGTCTTTTCTGTCAAAGGCCAAAGAAGATGCACCCAGAAAGCCCCACTGGAGACCCAAGAGAAAAAGAATAGGCTGAAGATCTCAAATGAAAGCTTTCCTTACAGTGTCATTAAGATTCTGGCTTATGCCTTAAATGCTGCATCCAAATCCGAGAGGAGAAGGAAGAAGAGAAAAGAGAGATTGGGGGCTCCATGGCTGCAGCCGTGGAAGGTATGGGGGTCCCAACAAGGATCCATCAAAATATAAATTCCTTTCAAATTCCTGCTCTCTGAGTTTGGTTGTTTAAGATCTTAAGCTTTAGTTCAACATCTTGTGCATAATGGAATAATGCTGAATCCTCCGTTCTACAATTAAGACGTTTTGTACATTTGAAAAAAAAAATTCCCAGATTCCTTCTGATTTTAGGCTCCTGCAAACCAACATGGCTCTTCTCCTTGTTGTCTTTCCTCAAGGCTAAAAGCAGCCCCTTTGATCTCTTCCTTCTTTGTCCTTGTGTACAACTGATGGATATTTTGTGCAACGTCTTCTCCAAGTGTGGTTGCCACAAGATGACTGTGAATGATTCCACTGGATTATTAATGACATTATGTTCAAATTAATAATATGGTTATTCTCATATCTTTAAAATATTACTACTGCTCTATTATAGAATAGAATAGAAAAAGAGAGTTGGAAGGGACCTTGGAGGTCTTCTAGTACAACCTTTTGCTGAGGCAGGAAACCTAAACCATTTAAGATAAATGGTTATCCAACAAGTTCTCAAAAACCTCCAGTATTGGAGCATTCACAACTTCTGGAGCAAGTTGTTCCATTGATTAATTGTTCTGACTGTCAGGAAATTTCTCCTCAGTTCTAAGTTGCTTCTCTCCTTGATTACATAGTTTCCACCCATTGCATCTTGTTCTACCCTCAAGTGCTTTGAAGAATAGTTTGACTCCCTCTTATTTGTGGCAACCCCTGAGATATTGGGACACAGCTGTCATGTCTCCCCTAGTCTTTATTTTCATTAAACTAGACATACCCAGTTCTTGCAACTGTTTTTCATATGTTTTAGCCTCCAGTCCCCTGATCATTTTTGTTGCTCTTCTCTGCACTCTTTACAGAGTCTCCACATCTTTTTTGACATGTGGTGAATAAAGCTGAATGCAGTATTCCAAATATGGCCTTACCAAGGCATTATAAAGTGGTATTAACATTTCATGTGATCTTCATTCTATCCCTCTGCTTATGCAGCCTAGTGTTGGCTCTTTTTGGAAGCTGTTGCACAATGCTGGCTCATATTTAAATGGTTGTCCACTAGGACTCCAAGATCCCTCTCACAGTTGCTACTATTGAGCAATGTACCACCTGTTCTGTACCTGTGCATTTTGTTTTACTTGCCTAAATGTAGAACCTTACTTTTTCACCATTGAATTTCATTTTGTTAGATAGTGCCCAATGTTCAGGTTTGTCAAGATCTTTCTGTATCTTAAGCCTATCTTCTGTAGTGTTGGCTACTCCTGCCAGTTTTGACAAACCCATGTTGATTTTTGGTTATTAATTTTTTTGCTTCTACTATGTTTCCCCAAAACTACCTCATGTCCTACTAATAAAGCCATACCACATTATTCCTCATGGGCAAAAATATAAGCCCTCCCCTGGAAATAATCCCCCTGGACAACCCCCCCCTCCAGCCAGGCAGAGCACCTGTCATCGACCTAACAGTATCCCAAAGGCACCAAGCCATGTGACTCCACCTGCACCCCAGCTCCCGTGGCTTGGCACATTCAGGATACCCCCTAGGTCAATGCATGGAGCTCTGCCTGGCTGAAGAGGGGGTTGTCCGAGCGCCTGCTCCGCCCCCAGCTCATGTGCCTCCCTGCCTCACCATGCCCTTGGCCAGCTCTCCTTGCAGGACTAGGGCACTGTCGCTGCTGCTGCTGCCATCGAGCTCCAAGTAAAACTTCTTCTCTGTTTTCCAAACTCTGGAACTTGGCTTCCAATTCTTCCAGCAGCGGCCACTCTAGGAGTGTGTTCTATGGTTATGGATAGGCTGCCGGAAGACAGGAGCAGCTGCCTTACAACCCTAAAACAATAAGCCCTCTCCCTCTAATAAGCCCAAGGCCATATTTCATGTCAAAAAGATATAATACCCTGTCGTATTTTCAGGGAAACATGGTAGGTGTTCTCTGATTCGTTGCTTGATTATCTTTTCCAGAATCTTCCCTGATATTGAAGTCAGACTGATAGGTCTATAATTTTTTCCCCCTTTTTTGAAGATGGGAACAACATCAGCTCTTTTCCAGTCCTCTGGCAGTTCTCCGGTGCTCCAGGATCTCTGAAAGATATAGTTCAGTGGTTCTGAGATCTCGTCTGCCAGTTGCTTCAGAACCCTGGGGTGTAATCCATCTGGTCCTGGTGATTTGAACTCGTCTAGGGTAGGCAGGTGCTCACTTTCCTATTTTAACTAGTGTTCCTAATCTGGTTTATTTTTTTTTGCAAAAATGTTTTATTTTAATTGAACAAACAGCACACACACACAAAAAGAATCATCTTCATTACATCATTTAGAACAGGGGTCCCCAACCCCCGGGCCACGGACCGGTGCTGGTCCGTGGCTGGATGGGAGCCGGGCCGCAGGGCTAGAGAGGAGGAGGAGGGAGGAGGAGGCAGCCCCCTGAGCACAGCGCGCGGGAGAATGCAGGCACGGCTGTTCGCGCCGTTGGAGTGTGCCTCTTCCTCCACCCTCGTCGACGGAAGGATTCCTGGACGCCGCCGGACCGGCCACCGATTCCCTCCCCTGCTGGCATGCCGGCCACTCATTTTCTTCCAGGGACTGCGGAGGCTCTGCGGGCTGGGGAGGGAACTGGTGGGTTGCTCCGGCGGCGCACAGGAGTCCCTCCGTCGACGAGGGTGGAGGAAGAGCCCCCACCATCCTCCTGCGTTCTCCCATGCACTCTGCCCAATGGGCTGCCCCCCTCCCTCCTCCTCCTCTCCAGCCCGGCACCTATCCAGCCACGGAGCCTGAACGAGCGAACGAGCGACCAAGCGTGGCAGGTGGGATGAGGAGGCTGGGGGCGGGGGGACGGGACGACGATGACGACGACAGACACACATAGAGAGACAGAGGGAGGGAGAGAGAGAAAGATAGACAGAGACACAGAACGAGTGATTGAATGAATGCAAGACAGACAGACACACGCACACACACACACACAGAGTGACAGAAATGGGCGGATGAAGGAGAGACACCAAGAGAGAAAGAAAGAAAAAAGTGGGAGAGAGAAAGACAGACAGAGAGAAAGAGACAGAAAGGAAAGAAAGAGATACAGAAAGAGGGAAAGAGAAAGAGAAAGAAATAGAGAGAAAGGGAAAGAGAGAAAGAAAGAAATAGCGAGAGAGAAAAAGAGAGACAGAGACAAAGTAAGAGAAAGAGAGAGAGAGAGAGAAAGAAAGAAAGAACTTATGACCACAGTTGAGGCCAAAAGTTTGGTTGCTAACCAAGATCATTGTTAAGTGAGTTTCACATTTTCAAAGTTGGCCACGCCCACCCAGTCACATGACTGCTGAGCCCCTCAGCCGGTCCGCAGAATTTTCTTTAAAATGAAACCGGTCCCTGGTGAAAAAAAGGTTGGGGACCCCTGATTTAGAAAGTGTGTCAATTAGTTACATAACTTTGGTGCATCTCTTCCACTATCCTCGCTTATAATTCATATCAGATTATGTGTTTTAAATTCTTTATAAATCTTAATGTCAACATAATATAGTTCTCCTTTGATTAAAGTTATTTTAACATCTTTTTGCCTAGAATAACCCACAGTTAAAAACACAACCACAAACTGACATTACCAAATTATTACTTACTAATTATAAAACTTAATTAATTTTTGCTATCAACTTTAAAATATCAAATAACCTTACACCTTTATAACACATTCAAAATATGGATTAATTAACAAAATGTCTAAGCCTTTTTCTCAAGTCCCTGTTTACAATCCTTTAATTAAACCAGTACACACACACACACACACACATCATTAGCTCAAATGGAAATACATTTGTAATCTTCAAGAGAAAAAGATTCTGTTTTTTTCCCTCTCATGCCAATAAAACTCTCAAAGGACATCTGTGTAAACTCTCTGACTCCTTGGCTACAGAGCTTTGAAGTACAGAGTCACTAAGATCAAAGGGGAAACAAGAGCAAGTGCGTAATTAAAAAAACTCTAGCCTCTAGCCTCCGAGTGACAGTTTTGCTTCCTTTCACTTTCTGATATTATCTTCGGCTTAAGGGAAACAGAGTTCTTGAATGAAATTTAATAGCCAATAGTAGAAGCTTTGTTAAAATAACTAAGAAGATTTAGTCCTTAGGTTAAAAAATAAAAAGTAAAGCCACAAAAAATAGAAGAAAAATCGGTCTGTTCACTTTAAAAAAAATGTTGAAAGCACTTCAATCCACAAAATATAATTACAAAAAAAAGAATACTTTCCAAGGCAATCCACTGCAGGTAAATTTCACTGCTTACTTCTACTTAAGGATTTAATTATTTTTTAAAAAAAATTGGAGGGCAGTCTTTTTCAAAACAGAAAAAATTCTCACCAGATGGACAAACTTTCTCTTTCTGTTTTCCTTCCATTCCAGAGCTGTCCCAACTTCATCAGCTTAGGCTGCCTTTTGTGGCCATCAATCAGGGGCTCTGTGGGGCCCCTGAGATCAGCAACATGTAGTTTTCCTGTTCACTGTCTCTTCGGGATGGTTTAGGTCCGATTGGACCACTCAGTGGCAATAGTATTGGTGGCGGTCTCAGAGCTTCAAGGCCGCACATCTGTGTCATCGCAACGTTGGCTCTTCCTTACTAATCTATTTTTTGTGGTGGTTTTTTTTGATAGGTTGGACTGTTTTTTTCCCTTTGTGTAAAGACAGATGCAAAAAAGTGAGTCAGGTAGTTCTCCTTGGTCCCTGTTGCTTGTCATCTTCTTGCCACTTTCACTTGGAAATGGACCAATTTTTTCCTTGACTTTTTTTCTTGTTTTTAACATGTTGGAAGAAGCTTTTTTTGTTATATTTTACTTGTTCAAAGCCATTCTTCATTGTGAGCCTTAGCTTTCCTCACTTCATCATTATATTATATCCATTACAATCAGTAACCATTCAACATAAAGAATAATGTGAGAAAACTACAAATGAAATATTAAAGAAAGATATAGATTTGTTGTTGCCATACCTTTATGTTTTGAAACATACACTGATGTATCATTTCCTAGATCAGGCATGTCAAATATGCAGCATAGGCAAAAAATACCACAATATGACCCATGATGTGATCGTGTTTGACATCCCTGTCCTAGATGCTAAAAGTTACTTAATCGCCAAGTGAATTTTACTTATGCGCCTCTCTCTATCATGAAATCACTTTTTTTTATTTTGTGGAAGCTGAGATTTCTTTAAAAGGAGATAAAGATAGCTTTGTCCAAACATTATTATATGTTTGTCATCATAAAATCATGATTTATTTACATCCTTTATGAATGAAAATATAGAAAAATCAATGACCAAGATCTAATTGTTGTTGTTTCTATATTGCGGGATCGGATCCTGCCTCATACATCCTCACGGCCAATTCGCTCCCACAGAGATGTTGTTTTGATTGTATTGTATTTATGGTTTTAGTTTTCCCTGTGCACCGCTCCGAGTCCCCGTGGGGAGAGGAGTGGTCAAGAAATTAAATAATTATTATTATTAATTATTATTATTATTATAAATCCCGAATTTTATCAGTAAGATTAAATTGTATTTGGGTAGAATTTTAAGACAGTTGTATCTACTTAGCTTTCTCATACCATCCAGTGCTCAATTAACTAGACTCCCATTCATCACATCGTGAAGTGTTTTGCTACTTCTTTTTTTAAACAAGTTGTGCCACCATCATTTGCAAAATCTGTTAAGGAAGTGAAAGGATATGAGGGAATGGGTTCAGAGGAGCAGAGAAAGAGATGCTGCATTGGGAAGGATCAGATAAGATGGGGGGAGGAACGAATGAATTGACAGCTGTGTAACAGGCAGAGAAAGAAACTCAGAGAAGGTCCTCAGTAACTTTTTTGACTGTCAAAAGAGGTGATGAAAGATTTATACTTTCACACTTGCAAGATATTGTTAATAGTCTTACAATAAAATAGAATTAGTTCATCTGGTCACTTTTCCTATGTGCTCTAACTGAATGAAGATTAGCCTTGCAACTTTCTTCTTAACACATTCTTGCTTTCTGGTAATCACCCTGTTGTTTTCAAGGAGTTTATGAATACTCTAGTTAGTTGGGGGTTTTCTTCAATTGATTTGTGACCAAAAATATCTGCTAAAATTGACAATTTCTGTCAATTATATCTTTTCACTATATTGTTTGTCAATATACAATTGAGAACCATTACTGAACCCTTGTTTTTGAATTTTGGAGATAATGGCAATACTTGTTCTGCCAGCTGACAATATTTGCAAGTTAAGCAACTGTAGAAGAAAGATTCAAATGTAAAATGGGTATATGAGATAAGAAAACAAGATTTCTAACTTTAAAATTCTTCCATGTTGTCATTCTAGTTCCATCTCTTTCTAAAGAAGAAGGAATTGCACAATCTTTCTTTGTTGAAGGTGTACTTGGACCAAAATGGAGATGTAGCAGCCGATCTAAAGATCTATAGTAGGGTGATTCTGCCCAAGGAGGATCCCATCAACAAGTATTTGGGGACCTTTGAAAGGCAGAGACTAATAATCAAACAAGATGCTTTGTCACAGCTAAAGTTGCTGAACAAGGTGAGGAAAATGATACTCCCCCACCAAAACTTACAATCCATTTCAAGCAGTGGTGGGATTCAAAAATTTTTACTACCAGATCCATGGGCGTAGCTTGGTGGGCATTTCAGGGGAAGAATACTGCAAAATCCCCATTTCCTCCCCATTACTTGGGACTCGGGAGGCAGAGAATAGATGGTGTTGGGGCCAGTCAGAGGTGCTATTTACTGATTCTCCGAACTATTCAAACAACTAGTCAGAACCTGCTGAATACCACCTCTGATTTCAAGTAGACCAAACCTAGTCAAAAGGGTAGGTAACCTTGACTGAGAATTGAATGTGTGGAGTAAAACATTTATTAGTGTCTTAGATAGGGAGGCTTCAATTCTATTGACCAAGATATCTTTCAGATGCTATAATGCTGAATACTGTTGTAAGGTGATTCAGCTATATCCAAAATGAGATTTGGGGTGATTATTACTTAGGACACAAATCTCTGCCATTTTATGTCCCTTCTGAGGTTTACTATCTCCATAAAACCGGTGAGAGAGGGTGTCATATGCTGTGGATTTTGATTGCTAGCTTCAGGTTCACTAGTTACTTGTCTTCAAATACCAAAGATGAAGGCAATTCTGTTGACCATGGCGTGAGTTCAGGTTTGGTCTCAAACTAATAAAATGGAATCAAGATTGGATTGAAGTTCTGTTGTTCCCAATGAGGTGGAGGAGCCTGCATCACGTCGGCACAACGCTTTGAGACCTCCGTTGACACTTTTGCCTCCCCTTGGTCCATTCGGACCTAAACCGTCCTGGAGGGACAGTGACGAGGAAGACAAAGCCTTGCTGATCACAGGGGTACCGCAAAACCCATTTGACCCAAGGGAAGAGCTTCTACAAGGCAGCAAACTTTAATTCTTTGTTACTTAAATTTTTGAATTTAGGATTATTTTTATGATTCCTCCTATGACCTATCGTTTATTTCTAAAATCCAGCAAGAATTATACTCTCTATTTTTTTTTGTCACAATAAAGTAGAAGGATATATTAAAAACTTCTGGATGGGGAGGAACAAGCTCCGACTCAACCTGTCCAAGACTGAGTGGCTGTGGTTTCCGACGTCTCGATATAGTCAGCTTGTTCCATCGCTGACTATCGGGGGCGAGTCATTAGGCCCCGCGGAAAGGGCTCGCAACTTGGGCGTCCTCCTGGATTCTCGGCTTTCCTTGGATGACCATGTGACAGCTGTGGCCAGGGGGGCTTTTTATCAGGTTCGCCTGATACGCCAGTTGTGCCCCTTTCTAGATCGGGACTCTCTTCGCACAGTCACTCAAGCCCTCGTCACGTCTCGCCTGGATTACTGTAATGCTCTCTACATGGGGCTCCCCTTGAGGTGCACCCGGAGACTCCAGCTAGTACAGAACGCAGCCTCATGGGGGATTATGGGAGTATCTCAATACTCACATGTAACACCACTCCTGCGCAAGCTCCACTGGCTACCTGTGATCTTCCGGATGCGCTTCAAGGTGTTGGTGACCATCTTCAAATCGCTCCATGGCACGGGACCTGAGTATTTGCGAGACCGCCTCCTACCACATACCTCCAACCTGTCCGCTCACACAGGGAGGGCCTCCTCAGGGTGCTGTCGGCCAGTCAATGCCGTCTGGCGACTCCCAGGGGCAGGGCCTTCTCTGTGGTGGGCCCGGCTCTCTGGAACGACCTGCCCCCGAATATCCGCACTATCACAGACCTACGCCTCTTCTGCCGGGAGCTCAAGACATATTTTTTCCATCTGGCCGGCCTGGTTTAGACTTTAGACTTCGATTTTAGTAAGTAATTTTACAGGGTTGTAGTGTTTTAAAATTTTTAGCACAGTTCTTAATTTAATTTGGTTTTAGTGGTATGAGTGTATTTATTCAGATGTATGTATTATGTGTATTTTTATCTGCTGTGCACCGCCCTGAGTCCTATCTGGAGAGGGGGCGGTATAAAAGTCTAATTAAATAAATAAATAAAATAAAAAGTGAAAATCTGCAACACTGCCACTGAGAGGTAAGAGGCTTGTCTTTATTAAACAATCTATTTTTCTTACTTGGAGCAGCTGGTTGAAGGCTGTGAAAATTGTTTATTGAAACTCACAGAGCATGAATTGCTTTTAATAGGTGCTCTTTGATAACTGATAGTAATATTTTTTTCTTTGGAGAACACAACATGAACTGTATTTCAAAGTAACCCAATGAAAAGATAAAATAGGCCCGAGAACAGGGTGGCAGTGAGAAACAAGTTTCATCACTTTTTGATTTGTCAACATGGTTCCATATCCAGAAGAGGAAACTTTAGAAAATAATAATAATAATAATAATAATTTTAATTTGTTGACCGCTCCTCTCCCCATAGGGACTCGGAGCGGTGCACAGGGAAAACTAAAACAATAAATATACAAACACATTAAAAACAAAATTAAACATATACCTGTGCTAAAATACCCCATTGACATACTAAAATTCCCAGTTAAAACAACTAAAACCCCATAGAGAGAGACTACCCTAGGCCGGCCAAGCAGAAAAGATGTGTTTTTAGTTTTAGACGGAAGGAGCGGAAGTCCGTGGTCGTTCTAATGTCGGGGGGAAGGTCATTCCAGAGGGCTGGGCCCGCCACAGAGAGAGCCCTTCCCCTGGGCGTCGCCCGTTGACAGAGTCTAGTGGACGGCACCCGGAGAAGTCCCTCTCTGTGGGAGCGAATCGGCCGTGAGGATGTATGAGGCAGGATCCGATCCCGCAGATAGCTAGGTCCCGAGCCATGGAGCGCTTTAAAAATGATGACTAATACCTTGAAGCGCACCCGGAAGACGACAGGCAGCCAATGCAGCTCGCGCAAGAGCGGTGTTATGTGGATAAACCTGGAGGTTCCCAGAATTGCCCGCACGGCTGCATTCTGGACCATCTGAAGTCTCCGGGTGCACCTCAAGGGAAAAAATCAGAAGGCTTTGGCTGGAATCTTAAATCTTTTGGAACAATATGGAAGAAGAATCGATAAAAAATTGGATAAACTTTTGTCTATCACACCAAGCTATGAGCAGTTTGAGGCTCCAAAAACGAAAGAGAAAGAAGAAAATGTTGAAGATAAAGAGATACTCATTTTAGTTGAAGATAAAGATATGATAATAGAGAATTTCATTAATGGAACAAATGTGAGAGAAAATAAAAAGAAGGAAATTCTGAAAAGAGAATTTGAGGAAGGTGAGCCTCATTTTGGTCTTCAAAGAAAAGAGGGGAAAAAAGAATTGAAGATGGATGTAAGAGGAGAAATCTCTCCAGAAATATGTCTGATATTTAAAGACAAACAACGTGTAATGACAGAAACTGGGCAGCGGTATTATTTGAGAGCTATATTGGACAATAAAGTGTGAAAAGAAGTTTATAAGAAACCTGGAAAGAAGAATAAAAAGAGACTGGCGCCACAAATGGCAAGAGAATAATAATAATAATAATAAATTTAATTTGTTGACCACTCCCTCTCCCCGAAGGGACTCGGAGCGGTGCACAGGGCAAATAAAACAATAAATACACACACATAATTAAAAACAGATTAAATATTATCCCTGCGCTAAAAATTCCCAGTTAAAAATTACTGAAATCCCCATCTAAAATTACTAACCCCATAGAAGAGAGACTAAGTTCACCTCGCTAGTGGAAAGACACTGGCTGACAATGAAAGTTGCCACCCTTTGATGATTAATAATAGGAAATTTAGTATGTCATAGATTGTTTTAGATTGTCATTGAAGGATTCTTAGTTAGTAAATAATTATCTACAATAAGAGAAACTAACGATAATGGTATAGTTTAATGATATCTATGTATGTATGTATGTATGTATGTATGTATGTATGTATGTATGTATGTATGTATGTATGTGTATGTATGCATGAGTAGGAGGTTGGACATAAACAATAAGACTTTTAGTTAACCACGTAGGAATATTGATGCATCTTGTTTAACAAAATAGGGGAGAATTTTAGCAAACTCTAGATTGTTTTAGATTGTTATTGAAGAACTACCGATTAATAAACAATGAATAAGAGCAATGGAATAATATATATAGATGATATATAGATATATGCGTATCTATGCATGCATGCATGTATGTATGTATGTATGTATGTATGTATGTATGTATGTACGTAGGTATGTAAGTATGGGAATGAGTGTATTTTTATCTGGTTGGATATAAATGGTAAAAGATTTTTAGTTAACTATTAAGGAATATTAATGAATATTGTTTAATAAAAAAGGGGGCTACAAACAACATGATTTCTATTCAGAATACGTTTCCAGGGTGAAATACCAGGGGAGATTTTTTTGGAATAGACAATGAATGCCATTATGAAGAAGATAGACTAAATATGGAATATTAGAGGAGAATTCTGGTATAATGAAATTAAGATATATAATGAATTTTCTGATTTAATTTTTTTTTATTGAAATTTTTATAGTATTTTACAATATTTCACCCAGTGCTGTACAAAACAAAAGGAAGAGTTGGTTTCAAGTATCTTCTATTATCTTTAAGATCTCCAAAATCCACGTTCTCTAGGTACAGGCGTCGAGGCATCCAAAGTTCCAAGTGCATAGTCCACAAATGGCTTCCAAGTCTTCCAAAAGATATCTTTTTTATAAACCCCCTCTCTAAATTTAATATCGCACGTCATTTTATCATTTAAGGCTAATTTCCACATTTCACAGTACCATTTCACAGTACCATTCTTCTATTTTAATATTTACCTCTATTTTCCAATATCTTGCTATTACAATTCTACCCATTATAATCATAATTCTAATCAATTCTTTCTCATGTTTTGTTAACTCAGGTTCATTAATTATCAATAACAATATAGTTTCTGATCTCAGTATTATTATTCTTTTCATCATTTCACACATCGTTCTTTCTAATTGCTGCCAAAACTTTTTAATTTTCACACATTTATACCACATATGTTCATAAGTTCCCAATTCCATATTACATCTCCAACATTTATCACTCATTTTTTTATCTATCAGTGATAATCTTAATGGGGTCCAAAACCATTTCCAAACAACCTTAGAATTATGCTCTTTAATCCTTATAGACAAAGTCCTCATGATTCGACTCTTCCAGTTCTCATTCCAATCCAAATCCAATATTTTAATCTTAAGGTCTTCCTCCCAATTCCTTTTCATTACCATTTGTGGATTTCCATCGAAGTTTATAATCTTATATATCTTACTAACGAGTCCTTTTAACCCAATTTCATCCTTAATAATTTGAGATACTAAACTTTCAAATTTAGTTTTACTTCTATCTATTTTACATATTCCCCTTACTTTCGTGGTCCATTTTTCTACCTGTATTTTTTCGAACCAATTCAACTCCAATTTTTGAATTACTTTTTTTTTCTACTCTCAATTCCTAGAGCTCTTAACCAATTTACTATATTTCCTATATTTTCATCCTCAATTACTTTATCCCAACTTATATTAGTTTTAATCGGCCAACTTTCAGTTGTCTTCCCCAAAAAGGCTATATCCGGGATCAGTTTTTTAACAAATTTATTCCAGATTTTACTCAGCCCCTTTAACCAATAACTATTAATTGCCTTTTTTGTTTTTGCTCTATCTAAAAACCATATAGGCCCAAATCTCTTAATATCTTTTAACTCCAGATCTCCCCAATGACCATCTCCACCTTTAAGTATTTTTATCACGGTTCGAATATTATACGCCCGATAATAATTAAGTAGATTGGGAATTCCCAATCCACCTTCTTTTTGATTTTGATACCACATTTTCTTCATTAGTCTTGGTTCTTTCCCACCATTACAGAATTTATCTAATTTCTTCTGATATTCTTCTATATCTTTCTCTGTCAAATTTAATGGTAGCATCTCAAATAAAAAATTAAACTTTGGTAACAACATCATTTTACACATTGCAATTCTACCAAACCAAGACAACTTTATCTCTTTATATTTATCTATCTTTTTCTCTACTTCCTTCAACATCACCTCATAATTAATTTTTTTCAATTCTCTAACTTTAAGTGAAAGTGTTATCCCCAAGTATTTCAATGTATTCTTAACTCTTATCCCAAATTGTTCTTGCATACTCTCCCACTCCTTACCATCTTTATTCATTAGTAATTCAGATTTTGACCAATTTACCTTTAAACCTGTCATTTCTTCAAATTCTATCAAATGTTTATTTATCCTCTTTAAATCTTTCTCTATATCTTTCAAAATAATCAAGGTATCATCCGCATACAAATTTATCTTATATCCCTTGTACCCTTCCAATTCTTCATCTGCTTCTATCAATTTAATCAAAACCTCCATAACTAACAAGAATAATGTTGGGGACAAGGGACATCCTTGTCTCGTACCTGCTTCCAATTTAATCTCTCCCGTCATTGTTCCATTCACCTTTACCTTTGCACTACTTTTTTGATACAATTTTGAAATAACATGTATAAATTTATTACCAAAGCCTAATGCCTCAATAATTACCTTAATAGTATCCCATTGTACAGAATCAAAAGCTTTAAAAATATCTAACGATATTATACCTATTTCATCACCATTATTTTCAGCTACATCTATAATGTTCAATACTCTCCTAATTATATCACTCATATATCTACCTTTAACAAAACCTACTTGATTATAACTTATATATTTATCTATAAAACTATTTAATCTATTACTTATAATAGCTGTAAATATTTTTGCATCTTGGTTGATTAAAGAAATGGGTCGGTAGGACTCAATCCTCTCAAGATCTTTATCAGGTTTAGGAATTATAGATATTACTGTCTTATTCCATGACATCGGGACTTCTCCACCATGTAAAATTCCATTAAATAGTTTTTGCAGTTTTGGTATTATTAGTTCTTTAAAATCTTTATAGAATTCAGCAGGTAATCCATCTTCTCCTGGGGTCTTCCCTAATTTTAACTCTTGTATTATTTCGTTGATCTCCTCCTGTGTTATATCTCCTTCCATCAAATCTTTATATGTTTGATCTATTTTCATAGCATATTTTCCAAGATGATTCTTCAATTTTTCTAAATCAATTGATTTCTTTAAATATAATTTTTGAAAAAAATTCCTAGCTACTTCACATTTCTCCAATCTCTTATAACACCTTGTACCTTTTTCATCTATCAGAGAACCAATTTCTCTCTTTTGAGTTTTATTTTTCGCCATCTTTGCCAATAACCTAGAATTTTTGTTACTAAATTCAAAAAAATCCCTATTTAGATATCTTAAATTTTTTTTAACCAATTCAATATCCTCTTCTATCAATTTAGTTTTTAATAAGTTCAATTCCTCCAAACATTTTTTATCTTTTGTAAGTGAGAATTGGTTCTCTAATATCTTAATTTGTCTTGTATCCTGATCTATCTTAGTTTTATATTCTCTATATTTCCTGCTTGACAATTTAATACTTTCTCCTCTAAATATTGCTTTCATCGTATCCCAAACAATTTCAAATTTAACCTCTCCATTATCATTCAATCCCCAACTTTCCTCCCATTTTTTGAATATCCATATTTTATCCTCCTCCTTTTTATACAATTTTTCATCATATCTCCAACCTCTTTCCTTTTTCTCAAAATTAAAATCTATTTCCATCGTAACTTCTGCATGGTCAGAATCCTTAAAAATTCCCACATCTACTCTATCTACATTATTCAGCAAATCTTTAGAGACAAAAATATAATCAATTCTTGAATAAGTATTGTGTACCTTAGAGCAAAAGGTATACACCCTTTCAGAACCTTTCAACTCCCTCCAAACATCTACCACCCTGTTTTGAAACATCCATTTATTTAAAATTTCCCCTTTATTTGTTTGTCTAAAGCGGGTGGGATTATTACTATCAATTCTATCCCTAATTAAATTAAAATCCCCCGCCACAATTACTTTCCCTACACTTTCTGTTTCCAAAATCTTAGTAATTTTATCAAGAAATCCCTTTTGTTTTTCATTCGGTAGATATAAATTAACCAATGTCACTTTTTGCTCATTAATATTCCCTATAATTATTAAATATCTTCCTTCTTCATCTCTAATTACTTGTTTTTTCTCAAAGTATACCCTATTTGATATCAATATCGCAACTCCTCTAGCTTTAGAAGTCCCAAAAGATTTTTCATAAATCTGCATACCTTTAATATTCATTCTATTAAAATCCTCAGATTTTTGGTGAGTTTCCTGCAAAAATAATATGTCTGGTGAGTCCCTTTTAATTTTAAGCTCCAATCTTTTTCTTTTTATATGATTGCCTGTACCCTTCACGTTCCATGTCATTATTTTTATAAACCGCATTTAAACGGTAACTTTTTTAATCCTGACCCCTCCTCTTCCTTTATGTGCACACCCAACACCAAACAAAAAAGACATACAAAAGACACAACAAAGACAAACTTAAAACACAACAACAACAAATAACAATTAATCTTCACCCCCCACATCCTCATTCGAGTTACGCCTCTATATAAAGAGTGTGGGGGGGGAACATGCCCATGGTCGGGTCATTTCTTTCGGGTTATTCTTGTATTCCACTTTCAAAAAAAGAAGATAACACTGGCTTGTCCCCGCACTCAGCTTCCTGCTTTCTTCTAAGATCCTCCTCCTTGGCTGACACTCTCTTAGTTTCTTCACGGGTTTTCTTATGTTCGGACATTGCCGGAGAGATTTCTTTCCGTTTTAAACTTTTGGGATCTTGACCACCAACTGCTCCTTTTTCCTCCAATGTTGGGGATTCCACTTGTATTCCACCCATCTTAAGCATATGATCTTAAATTTCTTCTAAATCCTCGTCTTTCTCAATCAGCCCGAGCTCAATACAATACAATAGCAGAGTTGGAAGGGACCTTGTAGGTCTTCTAGTCCAACCCCCTGCATGGGCAGGAATCTTATACCATTTCAGACAAATGGCTGTCTAACATCTTTTTAAAGACTTCCAGGGTTGGGGCATTCACAACTGCTGGAGGCAAGCTGTTCCAGAGGTTAATTGTTCTTACTGTTAGGAAATTTCTCCTTAGTTCTAAGTTGCTTCTCTCCTTGGTTAGTTTCCACCCATTGCTCCTTGTCCTGCCCCCAGGTGTCTTGGAGAAAAGTTTGACTCCCTCTTCTTTGCTCCCGTATCAATCTTATGGCATCCGTTTCCGAAGTGATAGTTTGCATTCTCCCTTTGTAAAAAAATTTCAACTGCTGTAATGGTCTCCAATTATACTTAATATCATTGTTTCTGAGGACTTTTGTAATTGGTTTTAAAAAAAATCTCCATTCTCTTTCTTCTCTAGAAATATCTGGAAACACTTGAATTTCCTTCCCCTCAAATTTTGGGGGTTCTCCCAGTTCCCTTATTTTTCCCATAACTTCTAATTTATCTCCAAGGTTTGCAAATCTCACAAGAACATTTCTATTAGCTCCACTTTGTCTCTTGTAACCAATTCTAAAAACACTTACTAAGTCCGCTGCCGTGTATACAATTGATGCATCAAGTTCATTCAGCCATTTTAACATTCTTTGCTTCAAATTATCCACCCTATCCTCCGAAATTCCACGAATAACAACATTATATTTTCTTGCATCTTCTTCCAAAAGACTGATTCTCCTATCTTGTTGCTGATTTTTCAAAAAAATCCCTTCAAACTTACGATCAGACTGTTCCTCATGAACAAAAATCTGTTTAATATCATCCTTTATAAGATTAATTTCCACGTTTTGCTTTGCAAAGTTAACATTCATGTTATTAATCTCTTCTTTGGTTTTTTGAATCTCCAATGTCAAATTATCTAAATGATCAGTTACAACAGTTAGTTTTTTCCCAATTGTATTTAATGCCCCTATGATTCGTTCAAGTTCAGAAGGCTGTTGAGTCATCGTGTCGAATCAGTAATCTCTTTAAAAAAAAAAAACCTGCCAAGAGGGTCTTTATTGAAGAAAAAGAGCAAAAACCCCAATAAAGATAGAGCTGAGACGGCTTTTAAAACACCAAAGAAGCCAGGACAAAAGTAAAAAGGCTATAATCCAAGTTCATAAAATACAGAATCTGTATCTTTTTAGGCGCTGCCAGAAGCTCACTCGCTACATTCAGCATAAACAACCCACTTAAAAAGTTCAAAAGTTCAAAAGCTTGCAATCCACATAACTCAGCTAATCTTCCGCTGTCTTAATTTTCAAGCCTGTGTTTATGCCTCGTAGCAGTAAAAGAAACTTACAAATCACGTTGCTTGTCAGAACAAAGGCAGCTTCTCCGCCGCTTCGATCAAACCTCTGCTCTCCACGAAGAAACGAAACTTTAAGATTCAAGCAGTCCGGTTTGATCTATCGGTGTAAAAATCAATCTACACAATCCTCCGCCTTTCCAACCCCGTTGTAAACAATCTCGGCTTCTGACGGTGCATTTAATCACTTTTAATCCACATTTTGTTAAAGAAAAACAACCCTACGAAATGGAGGAATGTCCTCTCGCTACTCAGCCATTAGCCACGCCCCTCGAATTTTCTGATTTAAAATCTATAAGTTGAGGTTATTTATGAGCAATGATGGTTCTAGAAATGCACAAGTTATGTGTAACCAGTCGACATGCTTTCAAAAGGATACAATGTAGAATGATGGTTTTTCCTTTTTGTATTTTTGTTTTATTAAGAAAATTCATTACAAAAAAAAGATGAAGGCAATTCTGTTGACCAGAGCCTGAGTTCAGGTTTGGTCTCAATCTAATGAAATGTAATCAAGACCGGATGGAAGTCCTGTTGGTCCCAATGACCTGATTGGAGTCAGAGGTCTCCCACAATTTTGGGTTCAAGGTTTTTAATCAGCCAAGAGCTGGTCATAGCTATACATGCCTCTCTTTAATCCCACTGGGATAGTGGAATTTAGGAAGGAGGTCCAAGGCTGTCAGTTCACACGAAATAATAATGTCTGCTTGAATGTGAGCGTATTTATTTATTGATAGATTAAAATTATTTGCTGCCCATCTCGCCACGATAATGAGCTAAAAACTGAAGTAATGAAACAAGACTTTGATGCAAAAATTCCTGATATCAGAAGTAATGAGGGACAATTTCAAGGGAAATATTATTTGGGTTTCAGCATTACCTTTTAAGAGTTCAATTCAACTGAAAATCCCTTGCATGCAATTGTTCCTCTTGAGTTTTAGCTTCCTTCAGGCACCCTGGGAGGCTCTAAACCAGACTAAATGTCAGAAGTGTTCAGCCCTAGTTTGCCATGAACCCTGGAGGGAGGGGGGAAAAGAGAGTGGGAATGCTTGTGGGGAGGAAGGTAAAATAGTTGGTTGGAACTGTACTAATCAGAGGAAACCCCTCAAGGCTCCAGATCAAATTAATAATGAATATGGGTGAGCATTTTCCTATTAGTTTGTGTCACCTAATTGTATTCTTTCAGCAGAAAGGATCTTGTGTTGGATACCTTGTGTTTTATATCGCTTTCCTACACATGGCTCTAACTCATCACCCACGTGGGGCATCAAAAGATTCCCGATTCACCCTTTTTGATGGACACATTCTCATAGCCTCACCTCCATCTCCCCACACTAAAGTTTTAGAAACTATCCAGTTTTAGTTTTCGTTCACCAGCATGGTCCCATATAAATTGATCAAACAAATATACAAATGAAGAACATCACATTAATTTTCTTCTTTGTACCTTAACTCGGACATAGTTTTGGACTATTTTCAAAAGGAGCTTTGAACACCAGAAGAAACCTTTCCAGATTTTACTGATCAGAAGTTTCTTTCTAAATCAGTTTTAATTAAAAAGAAATCAAATTTTTAATAAATAAATTGATATATAAAAGATACACCAATCAATCATTCAATTAGTACTCCAGAAGAAACCTTTCCAGATCTTACTGATCAGAAGTTTCTTTCTAAATCAGTTTTAATCTATTTTAAATAAATTAAAAAGAAATAAAATTTTAAATAAATTGATATATAAAAGATACACCCATCAATCATTCAATTAGTGACATCATCTTTATAAAGATGAGGAATAGAAATTCAGTACATCTTTTACAATAAAGTTTAGTCTAAAATTTAAAATAAGTGGATATCTTATTTTAAATTCATACCTATAGGAAGAATGGAGGAATGCATGTTAATTCTACTATGAGAATCCACTGGTTGTCATTTAATGCTTAAATTTTTTCCCAATTTTATTCCTCCAGACTTTATTAAGTAGAAATGTCTATTTTTACAATCTGATATACCCCAAGAAAATGGAGGAACTAAATCTGCCTGCAATTGTATTCCTGCAATCCAATGGAAGTGATCAGATATTTCATATTTTTCTATCTTAAGCCCGAGGACTACTTGGCTGTCCACCTCCACATTACATAGATGGTGATTGTAACATCATTCATTTGCCATTTATTTCTTTCTCTTCTCAGTCTCTGCCTCAGTCCAAATGTGTGGAAAAATGTCAGCCTGGGTTTGTCAGGAAGGCTCGAGAAGGAGAGCCATTTTGTTGCTATGACTGTGTTCCTTGTCCAGAGGGGACCATCTCCACTCAGGAAGGTGGGTGACAACATAATGAAATTTTCTGAATTTACCTAGAGCACTTTGATAGATAGATAGATAGATAGATAGATAGATAGATAGATAGATAGATAGATAGATAGATAGATAGATAGATAGATAGAAAGATAGATATGTCACACGAGTTTAGAGTTTAGAGTTTATTGGTTTTTTATACCGCCCTACTCCTGAAGGACTCAGGGCCGTGTACAGCCAAAATAAAAACAAATATATAAATATATAAAAACAAATATATAAAAGTTATATATTTTAAAAAGCTTTTAAAAAACATAATTGAAATATTGGCCAAAACGTGGAAAAAAACCCAAACTAACCCTAATTAAAATAATAGAAATTTAAATTTAAAAATTTTAAATTTAAAAATTTAAAAATCATGCTTTATGCCAGCCCAGCTTGTTGAAAGAGAAAGGTTTTGAGACCGCGGCGGAAGGTGCGTGAGTCAGGGATAGTTCTTAATTCTGGGGGCAATTCATTCCAGAGGGCAGGTGCTCCAACGGAGAAGGCTCTCCCCCTGGGTGTCGCCAGTCGACATTGTCTAGCCGACGGCACCATGAGGAGACACTCTCTGTGGGAGCGAACGGGCCGGTGGAAAGCTCTCGGTGGCAGAATACAATCTCTGTTAACACCCTGTTAAGCCCCAATTAAGGAAGGAAGCATACTGCTTTTCTTTTCTGCCTTTCGGCTCATCCCCAGAGACCATCTAGACAGAAAGCTATGAGTTCCATTGTGTACTTTTTTTATATGTGTGTGTGTTAGGTTTTTTGAGCTGATCAATAAATAAATCAGGGAGACTAGGATAGATCTATTTTGAGCTTTTTAGCTCTCATCAGCTAGCCATACCCTTACTGGGAGTCATATAAGTTTGATAGTTTTGTTTTTAATTTTCATGGTTTCCAATTTCTTCCCTAAAGAGAGACAAAATAAAAAGATTTTCAAGGATGAGTTTAAGAAGAAGGATATTGTGGATTGTTTAGGAAATCTCTCTTTTATTTGTCAATTTGGATGAGTCCATCCATATTTATCTTTCTTAGAAATATATGAATTCTCTGTAACTTGAGGAATGATTTTATATCTACGTGCTTTGCTCATCCAAATCAACTTTACAGGCCAAAAGATACATCAATCATGTATTTAATTAATTAGTCTTTATTAAGATCATAAATCCTTATAAGCTGAAATATCTAACTGGGAGGAACAATGGAGGGAAAGAAGTTGGGTTCAAGGAGCAAATAAAAACCAAACAGAGAATTCAGGATAAAAACATCAAGTGGATATTTCCTTCCCACATTTTCTTATCTTCCACTTTGCATTGTTGTTGAATATTGAGATAAAAACTGCTATAACAACAAAAAGGAATAGAATTGTAGTCTGAAAGGAAAAAAAATGCTAAGATACAGTGCTGGGATTAAAAGGAACAGAAAGGAGAGGGAGAGGAGAACTAATAAAAGACCAATCTACAAATGGATACCAAGGTTGAATTCATTCTCTCTTTAAAATGGTTCCCAAATCTAGAAAGGATGGAAATAAATTGCTTCATCTTCTCCTTTTTATTGGGTAAAGAAGTTTGGCAGATAACAAATTCAGTTCCTCTTCTTGAATTCCTTCACAAATTAATCTTCCTTAATATCTCTTTCTATTCAAATTTATTGATTAGATTTATATGTTTGTATATTTCACACAGAGTGACTTTTGGTGGTACACAAATTAAAAATTTGAAGAACGAGACTCAAGTGCTAAGAAAGCAAAACAAGAGTACTCAGGGCTCTCTTGTCAGGGGATCCCCAGGACTGTTGGAAAATATAACATTTTAAGAGATTTCTAGAAGGCCCCACAGGTTGGAAACTCTCTCAATTTCAGTATAGTTAATGCTTTTTAACTGGAAGGGACTTAACAATCTCCCCTGAAGTAGGCAGTGTTGCAACCCTTCTCAAGAGGAACTCCATGATTCCAACCATGTTACACAACTATCATCATGTGTCCAAACCTTTTAGAGCAGATTATTGAGAGCATGGTTTGAGATTGTGGATCAATTACCCGTAATCGAGTTTAAACATTATTGGCAGAAATAATTCTGTCCATCATCTGACATAAATTTAATAAACAAACAAACATGTTGGGGATTTTTTCTCTGCTGTAGTGTATGTATGTATCATTTACTGAGACTTTCCTATCTCTCAGTATCACCATCTTATATAAAGGTTTTTGTGAAGTTTGAAAGAATATGAAAGAAATGTTACTTTGTTTTCTCAGATACTGGAAAGTGCACCAAGTGCCCAGATGATCAATATCCAAATGAGAAGCAAACCGAATGTATCCCCAAAAGAATAATCTTCTTGTTCTATGAAGAACATCTGGCTATCATCCTTGTCTCCTTTGCTCTACTCTTGTTCCTAACTACAAGCCTTGTTTTAATCATATTCCTTAAATATCTAGAAACTCCCATTGTCAAAGCCAACAACCGGGACCTCTCCTTCATCCTCCTGATCTCGCTCCAGTTTTGTTTTTTGTCCTCCATTCTCTTCATTGGCCAACCAAGGAAAGCCACCTGTCTTCTGCGACAAACTATGTTCAGCACTGTCTTCTCAGTAGCTGTGTCTTCTGTGTTGGCCAAAACAGTCATGGTGGTGCTGTCCTTCCTGGCCTCAAAACCAGGGAACAGGATGAGAAGATGGTTAGGGAAGAGCTTGGCCAACTCCATCATCCTTTCTTGTTCTGGTGTCCAAATTTTCATTTGTGCTTTGTGGCTGGGAGTTTCTCCCCCATTCCCCGATTCTGACATGCACTCCCAGCCTAGAGTGATCATCCTTCAATGCAATGAAGGCTCTGTTGCCATGTTTTATGTTGTCCTCATCTACATGAGTTTCCTAGCGGTCATTTGCTTCATAGTGGCTTTCCTGGCCAGAAACCTGCCTGGGGCCTTCAATGAAGCCAAACTGATAACTTTCAGCATGCTGGTCTTTTGCAGTGTCTGGATCTCTTTCCTTCCCACCTACTTGAGCACCAAAGGAAAGTCCATGGTGGCTGTGCAGGTCTTCTCTATCTTGGCCTCCAGTGCTGGATTGCTGGGCTGCATCTTCATTCCCAAGTGCTACATTATCCTCCTGAGACCAGATCTAAACACAAAGGAACATCTAATGATAAAAGTAGGGAAATGAAAATTAAATCATTTCTTTGCCTCATGACAATTAATTATTGATTGCAATTTGTTGCTGGTTTATTTGTTTCTTTTGTCTCTATTTGACTAGACCATAAAACATTAGAGTTGGAAGTGACTTTAGAGGTCTGCTAGTCCAACTCCCTACTCAAAAATAGATCCTATTCCATTTCAGACAAATAACCTTTTTTAAAGCCTCTAGTGCTGGAACACCCACAACTTCTGGAAGCAAACAATTCCATTGGTTTTATGAGGTCCTCCATCATTGGCTTGGCACCTCGCAAGCTTCCTGCCATGAAAGGATCAGATGATGGAAGGGGACAGATGGGCAATAAACCTGTATGCTTCTATGGTGGGAATCTGGGAGGTTGGAATGACAGTTGAAGGGGTGCAAAGCAGTTTGGATCCAGTTTGTGGTAGGCATCTTCATGGTCCTTTACACTGAGTGAGGAATTTCACCAGTCCAAACATCTCAGCATTTCCCAAAACATATCTGTGATGTTGGATTGGCTAAAGACGGACTAGATCTGGGGGAGGGATGGGAAACTGAGGGTTTCATTTTTGTAATGCTACACAGGAGCTTCAGATTCCTCCTGACTTTATTGCAGCCAACATCTTTAAATAAAAGTTCTTTTCACTGCAGACAAATGGAGTTGAGGGTTTGACTTTTCTAAGGGATCAGACTGGGCCAGGTCTGACATTAGGTGAAATCTGATATTGTGATCAACATGGAGAGAACATCATATCTACTGTGGGGACCATGCACATGGTATTGGACTGGAGAGGCAGAAAACTGTGGCAATCTGCTGAGATCCAGGTGGTCTCTGGCCATTGAACAAAAGAAGGAATGGGAAGAGAAGCCCATGGGGATGACTTTCACCTATAGAAGCTGGGGCAGTTGCTGGTGGGAAGAATGAGTGGTGCTGGAGGAGGAGGAAGAAGAGGGTGAAGAATTCAACCAAGCTGACTGGATGATGGAGCAAGCCATAAAATTCATATGGGTAGCTTTCAAGAACCTTAAGGTATGTAAACACCCATCCTGGGCCATGAAACCTGATGACCTCCAGCCACAACAGGAGCAACAACATCCACCACCATAGCCAGCACCTCCCAGTTACTACTATTGAGTGCCACATATACTGTACCTGTGTATTTTGTTTCTCCCTTTCATCCCAAAAGGTATGTCTAAGTAACCAAGTGAGATATAAAAACATGTTTACCTCCTCTCACACATTCTGGTAGGTGTAACTTAGCCCTGTCCTGTGTAAATACATGAAGTAGGTCATCACAATAATCCAGCATCTGGTTTATATATTTTGGCAAGGCACGGGCTGGGAGAAGAGCGGCCGGCCCGAGACCTCTAGGAGGAGGTGAGACTCTTTTTTTGGGCGGCGGAAGAAGAACAGCTGGAAGATCTTAACAACGTGGCCATGGCTTGTGCGTCCTGTGTGTCATCGTCCACCCACTGGAGCCTCTGGATGGGCCGGATTGGGCCGGACCGGGGGCTTCGCTGGCTGTGGGGAGGCCGGGCCTGGGAGACGGAAGAGTGGTCAGCCCGAGATCCGAGGCCCGAGGTCCGAGGCCTCCAGGAGATGAGTCCTGGAGACCGGGGGAGCTTGGTGATTCTTGGCAGCGGTATGGTCGAGGCCTATAAGAACTGTAGGGTCGAGGCCTATAAGAACTGTTACCCGGGCCTGGCCAGGAGCAGGAGGAACGTCCTGGCCTGGCCTTCGCTGAGAGGACGCAAGGCCAGAAGAGCCCTTTGAAAATCTGGGCTCCAGAGACTGCCCCCTCCCCCCCCAACTATTCCCCAAATTATACTCATGATCCCCCCACCCGGACAGATAGACTATCTTAACATCTGGGATGAATTTTAAGATCAAGCCGGACTATATCTCATTGTGTATGTGAACTATTTAATTATTATTTTTAACACCTATTTTTACCACTCAAATTGCCAACGATGCTCCCCATAATCAACTATATGACCCATTTTATATCTTGTATTCATATTTGTATTATATTTTTATATCTATATATTTATATATTTATGTATTTATATGTGTCTATGTATTTATATATTTATATTTATATAATATAATTATAATCATGGATTCTAAGGCAGATCTTATGCTACTGCGAGAGTCCCCGCTCTCGCAGGTCTGGCCCTCCTCGTTAACGAGGGCCCGCCTTGATGAGGGATTTATTAATCCGGAGAGGTGGGCGAAGCGCGGCCTTAGGGGTTTTTTAGTTAGAATTTTGTTGTTTATTTTAAGGGGTACCAGGGAGGGGGGAGGGTGTAGACAGGTTGAGACGGGCCGAGCCAGCAGACCACGGAAGGAGGCGGACGGATCCGCTAAGAGGGGGGGTACACAGGTCGTTTCCATAGAGGGCCTACCCATCGAGAGGCTGGTGGGGAGAGGCAGATCCGATGGGAGACTTATCCCATCCTCCCGGTTGGGGGCACAGAACCGTTGGCTGCAAACGGTGAAGTGCCACAAACCCCGCAGGCTAGGTGGTCAGGGAGTACAGAGCCAGGGCCTGCGGCTGATGTTTTGCAACGCCAGGTCCGTTGTCAACAAAGCCCCCCTCATCCATGACCTTGTGTCAGAGGGGGAGCCGGACCTGGCAGGAATTGCGGAGACCTGGTTGGGCCACGAGGGTGGACTTCCCCTCATTGAAATATGCCCACCAGGTTACCACGCTTTTCATCAGCCCCGGCCCCTAGGCAGGGGTGGTGGGGTAGCGGTTATTGTAAAGGAAGGTCTTGAGCCAAGAGAGACCATTGTGCCACAGACCACCGGTTGTGAGTCCCTCTGCGTGAAGTGGGGCCTAGGGAGGCAGTTGGGCTTGCTGGTTGTATACCTGGCTCCCCGCTATGTAGCAGCAGCCCTGCCCGAGCTTCTGGAGGTGATCGCTACGGTGGCAGTTGAGACCCCCAGACTTTTAGTCATGGGGGACTTTAATCTGCCATCGGCGGGCGAATCATCCGTGGTAGCTCGGGAGTTCATGGCTTCCATGACGGCCATGGACCTGACCCAATTAATTCAAGGCCCCACCCACGAGGGTGGACATACACCGGATCTCATCTTTGTCTCTGGCCAATGGAAGAGTGATCAGGGTATAGGGGATATAGTCATCACACCCTTGTCATGGTCAGACCACTCAGTTCTCCAGCTCGACTTTCCGACCGCTACTCCCCTCCGCGGGGAGGCAGAACCTGAATCACCAATCTGGTTCCGCCCCAGGCGCCTGATGGACTCTGATGGGTTCCAGGCGGTGCTTGGGCCACTTCCTGGACCCCTGACCCGCGCCCCGATGGAGGACCTCATGGCCGCATGGAATACTGCGACCACGGGAGCCTTGGATCGGGTCGCGCCCTTGCGGCCTCTCTTGCGGCGGCGAGCCACCCTGGCTCCTTGGTTCTCCGAGGAGCTAAGGGTGATGAAACGCCACAAGAGATGCCTAGAGAGAAGATGGAGGTCTACTCGATCTGAATCTGACCGGACACAGGTAAGAGCCCATTTACGGACTTACGTTGTGGCGCTGAGAGTGGCCAAACGTCATCATTGTGCCACTCTCATAGCATCTGCAGAAAACCGCCCTGCCGCCCTGTTTAGGGTGACCCGCTCCCTCCTTCAACAGAGGGTGCGGGAAGCCCCGCTACAGGGTAGAGCAGAGGAATTTGTGATTTTTCTGCAGGAGAAAATCGCTCAGATACAGAACGAGCTAGCCCCCATTGATGGTCCAGTGGGATGCCACGAGACAGATCTTGTTTGGGAGGAGTTTGACTCCGTTGCTTCCAAAGATATGGACAGGTTACGTGGGCGACTGCGAGCCACCACATGTTTATTGGACCCGTGTCCCTCCTGCCTTGTACTGGCATCCTGGGAGGTGACACGAGGCTGGCTCCAAGAGGTTGTCAACGCATCCGTGAGTGAGGGTTCCTTGCCTGCTTCCCTAAAAGAGGCTATGGTGAAGCCCCTCCTTAAGAAGCCCTCTTTGGATCCAGCTTTGTTAACCAACTATCGTCCGGTCTCCAACCTTCCCTTCTTGGCAAAGGTTGTTGAGAGTGTGGTGGCACAACAGTTTCCCCCGTCACCTGGAGGAAGTTGATTATCTAGACCCGCGCCAGTTCGGCTTTCGGCCCGGGCATAGCACCGAGACGGCATTGGTCGCATTGGTCGATGATCTCTGGAGGGCCAGAGATGGGGGTTGTTCCTCCATCCTGGTCCTATTAGACCTCTTGGTGGCTTTTGATACCATCGACCATGGTATCCTATTGCATCGGCTGGGGGGGTTGGGGGTGGGAGGCACCGTTTTACAGTGGTTCTCCTCCTACCTCTCTGGCCGATCGCAATTTGTGTTGACAGGAGAGCAGAGGTCGACCTCGAGACCCCTCACATGTGGGGTGCCTCAGGGGTCGGTCCTCTCGCCTCTCCTGTTTAACACATATATGAAGCCGCTGGGTGAGATCATCCGTGGTTTTGGGGTAGAGTACCATCTCTACGCTGATGATACTCAGCTGTATATATCTACCCCAAACCACCCCAACGATGCCGTAGCGGTGATGTGCCAGTGCCTGGAAGCCGTACGGATCTGGATGGGAAGAAACGGACTCAGGCTCAACCCGACCAAGACCGAGTGGCTGTGGTTTCCGGCAGCCCGATTCAACCAGCTGACTCCATCGCTGGCCATTGGGGGCGAACATCTTGCCCCAGTGGATGGGATGCGCAACTTGGGTGTCCTCCTGGATGCTTGGCTGTCCATGGAAGATCAAGTGACAGCCGTGGCCAGGAGGGCGTTCTACCAGGTTCGCCTGGTTCGCCAGTTGCGCCCCCTATTGGATCGGGACGCCCTTCGCACAGTCACTCATGCTCTCGTGACATCCCGACTGGATTATTGTAACTCTCTCTACATGGGGCTTCCCTTGAGGTGCACCCGGAGACTTCAGCTGGTCCAGAATGCAGCCGCGCGAGCAATTATGGGAACCTCAAGGTTTACCCATGTAACACCGCTCTTGCGCGAGCTGCACTGGCTGCCTGTCATCTTCCGGGTGCGCTTCAAGGTTCTAGTTATCATCTTTAAAGCGCTCCATGGTTCGGGTCCTAGCTATTTGCGGGATCGGATCCTGCCTCATACATCCACACGGCCTATTCGCTCACACAGAGAGGGACTTCTCCGGGTGCCGTCCACTAGACTTTGTCAGCGGGCGACGCCCAGGGGAAGGGCTCTCTCTGTGGCGGGCCCAGCCCTCTGGAACGACCTTCCCCCCGACATTAGAACAACCACGGACCTCCGCTCCTTCCGTCTAAAACTAAAAACATATTTGTTCTGCTTGGCCGGCCTAGGGTAGTCTCCCTTCTATGGGGTTGTTAATAATTTTAGATGGGGATTCTAGTAATTTTTAACTGGGAATTTTTAGCGCAGGTATATTATTTAATTTGTTTTTATTATGTGTGCATATTTATTGTTTTATTTGCCCTGTGCACCGCTCCGAGTCCCTTTGGGGAGAGGGAGCGGTCAACAAATTAAATTTATTATTATTATTATTATTGTTGTTGTTATTATTGTTGTTGTTGTTGTTGTTATTATTATTATTATTATTATTATTATTATTATTATTATTATTATTATTATTATTATTATTATTATTATTATTCAGCCAATCATAAACTAAGAGAGTTGGAAGGGACCTTGGAGGTCTTCTAGTCCTACCCTCTGCTTATGCAGGAAACACTATATCATTTCAGACAATGGTTATCTAATCTCTTCTTAAAAATTTGCCAATGTAGCACTTCTTTTCATGAACCAGGTTGTGTGAACTCACCTAGATTTACCACAGGTGAGATATGTGTGGGAGAATGCAGTTTCTTTGCACACAGGATTGAAAAAAATATTTAGGATTTGCTTTTGGATTTGATGTTCATGGGTACCCAGCATAAAAGCTAAGGCCTCAGTTTGGAGACAACAACTACTCTAAGTTTAATAATTCTCTTTTTAAAGAAAGAAAAACTTAGGCCCATTATCTTAATATTTTGCCTGATTCCCCTATCTCCTCTTTCAGGTTTCAGCCTACATATACACAGTACACAATTTCCTGAGAGAATATGAGCTTTATTTTTAGGTATCAGAGGTGGCAGCAGACTTGGCAGTTAAACACAGCCAAGGCCTCACTGCAAAGTGTACTTATCAAAGAAAAACATGCACAAGAGTGGTCTAACATTGGTCCAAAGGCTCTAGAGAGGGATTCAGGTTGTCAGCCAGTCCAAGGGTCCAAGGGTCAAGAATGAGATTCACACAGGACAATGCCTGAGCTAAACCTTAGTTCCAGCAAAGAGAAGGGAAGGGACCCTGTTGTTTCTCCTTGGAATGCTGCTGCAGTTAACTGTCACTCATTGGAATTTCTATTCTGTTGCTAGGCAATGAACCTAATGGAACCTCCCTTCTGAACTCCCTTCTACAATGGCAATGAAAATTCATCCCTTCAAGAGCCCAAATAAACAATAGAGGGGACAAAAGGCAACCTTGTCATGTCCCCTTCTGGATATCACATGGGTTATTTGGATTACCATTAACCATAATTTGAGCCTTCTGAGATCTAAATTCACTGAAATTTGTAAATTCACAGTCAAAGCCATATCCATTTGATTTGTTTCATTTTCCTTGTTTAACTTCACTTAGTACTACTACTCTAAGTTTAATAAGTCACAATAGACCCATTATCTTCCCATCTTGGCTGATGTCTCTGTCTCCTCTCCCAAGTTTCAGCCTGCATGTACCCAGTACACAATTTCCTGTGAGAGAATATGAGTTTTATTTTCAGGTGTCAGAGGTCGCAACAGTAGAAAGTCAGCACCCACCCCTCTCCTAGAAGAATGAAATATTCTAGGAAATATTAAAAAGACAGAATATTTCCCCTAGAAGAGAAATAAAAACCTTAAAGGAAACAAACTCAGCCTCAGCTCCCTGCCCCACAGCAGATATTTTAGTGCCAATCTACAAGACAAAAAACCTCAACTCCAGGATGATGGGATGATCTTTCAGGGCAAAGCCATTCACCAAATAGGAAGTTGTCCTTCATGGCAAGAGTCAACCACGCCTGGGACTCAGACAGCCTACAAAGTTAGCTAAGACCCCGCCCCCTTGGAGTCTGCAACCAATAGGATACAGGACCTTGCCACAGGAACTGGACGCTCAAGTTCAAAGCCCTTTTTTAATTTTATCCAAAATTATGTACAGGATTGTAATTGTTTATTGTTATAATGATATATAATATTATATTTTGGTTGTTTTTCTTTGTCATTTTCTTTGTTCTCTTTTTTAAAGCACTTACATATTTTTTCCCTTTTCTTTGACAATGAATGTATAATTGTCACCATTATTTTACTATTTTATTTTTATCTTTTTTTCTTTTACTTATTAATTGAAAAGCAATAAAAACAAAAAAACAAATCAGGCAGTTTAAAGCTATTTAATGAAGCAGAGAAATACTTTCAAGACATCATTGAGATGAATATTTTAGTGCTTAAATTTTTCTTAACTTAGTTTTTCCTCTCAGGTTGAACAGAGAATGGAAAGTTCTTAGTCCCAAAGAGGGAGAGGATTCTTAAGAACAAGGAAGAGTTCTAATAATAAGATTTATTAGCAATGTTTCCACCTGCACCAATCTTTATTCTGGATTCTAGGTAGGGAAGAGCAGGTCAAACCAATACATGTGAAATACAATACAAACCATTTTCATTTGATTCATTTCATTTTCTTGTTTAACTTTATTTAGTATCCCTGATCATAAATAAATAAATAAAAATATTCAGATATAATACTGCATGCTTCTGTTTCTGTGTCATTGTGTTCTGAAGTTAGCAGGTAAAAAGAGATAATTGAATTGTAAGTAAATGACAAAGAAAAGATTAAACAAAAATAAACATAATTATTGGGAATGAGAAGTCAAATCCAAAAGTATTTGTAAAGCAGAGTAATACATTTTGAGCTCTATATTTTTAATGATGATGATGATGATGATGATGATGATGATAACCATCATCATCATCATCTTTATTGTCATTGTAATAAAATTGTAATAAAATTACAATGGTTCGAGCGCTGTGCCAACATTTGCATCAGGTGGAATACAGGCAGCAGTTACAGCCATAACATAATAAAAAATCACTTTGGAAAAGCCTCTACTCTGGTTTTGTCACAACTCCATTAATCTAACCTGGGGTAATAGGGAAAAAAGTTGCAGAATGAATTTCTTAAAATGCAAAATACTAAATTAAATTGTTTTGGACTGCAGAATCCTAAATTATCATTTTAGCATTCTTATTTTATTTTTAAAACAAGCTGCTCTTTTGTGTTGATATCTCGTCTTCAGAATCTCTTAGGAATTAATTTAATTCTGAGTTGCATAACTGCTAACCTAACAGAGAATATCCATATTTAAGTGTCCCATAAATGTGGTGTAAAGGAGGGAGGTGTGATTGGGCAGAAATAATTTTTACTAAATTGCTACAATTCGTCCATTCTTCCGATGGGAGATACTCCAGAGTTATATATCAAAGGGACTTTGGAGGTCTTCTAGTCCAACCCCCTGCTTAGACAGGAAACTCTATACCCTATTCAGATAAATGGCTGTCCAGTCTCTTTTTAAAAACTTCCAGTGTTGGAGCATCCACAACTTCTGGAGACAAGTTGTTCCACTGATAGATTATTCTGTCATGAAATTTCTTCTTAATTCTAAATTGCTTCTCTTCTTGATTAGTTTCTATCTGTTGCTTTCTGTCCTGCTTTCTGGTGCTGTGGAGAATAGGCGACTCCCTCTTCTTTGTGGCAGACCCTCAAATATTGGAAGACTGCTATCATTCTTTATATGTTTTACCTCCATATTATGTGATTAACTAGATTTCTAAGATTGATGTTAAATGGTTTTTAATACTTTAATTGCTTATCTTTTATTTCTTTTTCTTCTCTGTGTTCTTCTTTGAATGACATTTTTTGACAGTTAGTCTAAGACTACAGCTGAGCTAAACCTACACAAACAGTGGATTGAATTCAGTTCAATTCCTGCAATCCACTTTCACATCTGTGGCTCTAGTTATAATCTTTTTATGCTTTATTGTATCCCTGAACTTTTTCTTAATCAATATACAAATTTTCTGCAAGTATTGACAAATGTTTACAAAAAAATATGTAGAGAAGAAGCAATAATTTACAGTCAAATCTGGAGCAGGATTTTTAAATCTCAGCATATTTTGGAGTTGTGAAGTTCAGCTCCATACTGGTTGACAATTCATGGAGTTGCTCCACACCTTCCTAACGTTGCTGAGTTGGAGAAAGGCTAGACTAGATGGTCTCTGAGATCCCTTGCATTTGATGATTTCCTCAAGGAAGATGTTCCTGAATGATTCTTTCAGCAAAGAGAGAAATATGAGGGGGGAGGGGGAAAAGCCTTGTCATCTTTTCAACAAATCCATGAAAAAAACTCCCATTTTAAACCTGAATTAGTTGTAGGATAGGGGAGAATTTTCATATAAAGTTAGGCTGAAAGAATCCCTTATAGAAGACAAAATGTTTCAATGCATGTTAATACATCATTGGGGATTTTATGTCGGTTGTGCAGTCCCTTCATATAAGTGCAATCATTGAAAAAACCATGCCTAAGTGAATGGTGCTTCAATCAATCAATCAATCAATCAATCAGAATAAAGATGGAGGAGACCTTGAAGGTCTTCTAGTCCAACCCCGCTCAAGCAGGAGACCCTATACAATTTCAGATAGGTGGCTGTTGTGTCTCCAGTTCTGACAGTTGGAGCAATGAGCCCCCTGCTTGAGCAGAGGGTTGGACTAGAAGACCTCCAAGGTCCCTTCCAACTGTCATTCTGCTATTCGGTCTACAGTCACTGGAGAGACATTTCCATTCCCTAAAAGAAAAACCTTACACATTTATTCAAAAAAGGAATTGCAAATTATAAGTGTTTTCAACTAATGCCAAAATTAATCTTCATACTAAAATACAAAAACTGTTTTCTATTTCAGCTGTTTTCTATAAGCTCCTTATCCCCACTATTTCCTTTTAGTGTGCAATTTTACATCCATTATCTCTTTTTAGTTTCTGTTCCTTATTTTCCTTCTCTCAAGGTCTTTTCCCTTCATTTTAAAAATATTTGCAAAATATTCTTCCATATTTTCCTATCTGGGGCTGCATCTGAGGAAGGTTTTTCCCTGAAAGAGAGAAAATTTTCCCCTTCAACGTCTCCATTTCTGAGGGAAGACAGAAGCCCCGCCCCTTCTCTCTCCCTAGTGGCTTGCCTCTCTTCCTGGCCTGCCCCTGTCGTCATGGCAACCATGCAGCAGCCAATCAAACAAGAGAGAAGAATGGTTGCCTGGGAACTCAGCCACCAATCAGCCTCCTGGAGAAGGGGTTGAACAGACAAAAGTGGAGGAGGGGGGAGAGAATTTCCAATAAGGATGAAATAAAAAGGGTTTGAGGGTTATGAGGAAGAAGAGGCTGAATAAACAAAGACAAAGGGGTTTCGTAAATACACAAAGACAACTTGGCTTTAGGCAAAAAGTCTCACTGGATGATTTTAGACTTTGAACTTCCCTCCCCAGTAAAGATCAGGGCTGTCTGTCTCCCTTCATATCAAAATGTGCTACACAGGGGGAAATAAGAGCTGAATGCAAATCCAACCATGTTTCTTCCTGCTGGGCTCAACCCTCACCAAAAGGGCCCCTTTTCCATCTCCTTTCCCCAACATTCCCTTGCGAATGTTTCCCTGGTAGAGAACCATGGACCCTGAATCTAAAAGCAGATCCTATAGAAAGTTTTCAGTCTTATGTGAAAATAGACTGCATTGGCCATCCCATAGATGGTTTGTGGTGAATCTGGGTGAATTCGCACAACCCCCTTAACTTAGGTTAAGGAAAGAGAACTGCTCCATTGGCATAATGTGCCATGCCAAAATATATAAACAAACGCTGGGCTTAGCACGATGCTCTTCTTTGCATATTTGCAAAGGACAAGATTCCCAGCTACTGCAATGTATGGAAATTTTCTTTAAATCCCAATAATATTTTCAGGGACTCCATGGCCAACCAAAGATGAGTCTCCTCCTCCTTGGAGGTCTCTGTGAAGATGCAAGGGAGAAAGAAGCCACAGAGGAACTGCTACGAGGTCCCTCTAAGCCAACTTCCGGATGGTTGTGGCAAGAAATCAGGTCACACCAGTGATGGGTTCCTACACATTTGGCTGAACTGATAGTAGTTTGGCAGCTGGGTGGCTGGAACCAGCAGTAACCAAGGCATGCACAGCGTGTACCCTCCCTCCCTCCCTGAAGGAAAAGAGTCAGAAGAAGGAACCTGAGCTCACTTACTTATAATAACTTGACATCACTTTACCTATGAATATGTTTGTTACTTATGCATTAGTCTCTTTTGCCATTTTGAGATGTAAAAATACGATTACATCTCTTTGTTGTGTGTGGGCCAGCTCTCAATATTAATAAAAACTGCAGTAAGAGGTCATTGCTTGCTTTGTATCCTACATGTGATTCCACAAGTAGCAGGATACTAAACACTGGAAGGTACCAGAGAACTAGAGGTATTTTCCCTCCTTTAAGACAAATATTTTCTTTCCACTGTCAACTGGCACAGGTCACACTCTAACTACAGGCATTCAAGGTGGGTGAGGATTTTCCCTTCAATCCTCTCCTGTTCCCCAGAGGGCTGGACGGAGGAAGGGAGAGAGCAAGGAGATCCAATTGGGCAGTAGTTGTTCCCCCACAGGTGGGTCTCTTCAGAACTGAAGGAGTTCGGAGGAGGGGGAAGGTTCGATCCTGAGGACATTTTTTCCATTATTATATGGTGGTAGAAGTGGGATATTGAACACTAGTGGGTAACCAGGGAATCAAGAGAGTTTTGTTTTTAAAAAATCCTCTGACAATCAGCAGAGGAAGAGGTCAAATACCAACTACAGATTTTTATCCCTTCCCCTAAAAACTGGCAATGATGGACAGGCTAGGTAGCGCCAGGACAGTCATACAGGTGACAAGTGACAAAGACTACTAGTAAGCCAACCCTCTCAGAAAGGCTCAGGCTATGAAGATGTCTGCTAACGAAGATTCCTCATTAGAAGGCAGGAAGTCTGTTCAGCCCCTCAGCCCAGAGAAGCTGGAATGGGAGGCTAAGAGAGAGGAAGCCATGAAGAGGGTGAAAGGTGATTTGGAGCTTAACTGAAGGGAGATTGCGGAGTAAGAGCATGAAACTCAAATAGAGCTCTGGAAATTGCAACACCGCATCATCCACATTAGAATAGAATAGAGAATAGAATAGAGAATAGAATAGAATAGAATAGAACAGAATAGTTGGAAGGGACCTTTGAGGTCTTCTAGTCCTACCCCCTGCCTAGGCAGGAAACCTTATAATATTTCAGGAAAATGGTTATCCAACATCTTCTTAAAAACTTCCAGAGTTGGAGCATTTACAACTTCCTGAGGCAAGTTGCTCCATTGATCAATCGTTCTGTCAGGAAATTTCTCCTTAGTTCTAAGTTGCTTCTCTCCTTGATTACTTTCCACCCATTCCTTCTTGTTCTACCCTCAGGTGCTTTGGAGAATAGTTTGACACCCTCTTCTTTGTGGTAACCCCTGAGATATTGGAACACTGCTATAATGTCTCCCCTAGTCCTTCTCTTCATTAAACTTGATATACCCAGTTCCTGCAAACGTTCTTCATATGTTTAGCCTCCAGTCCTCTAATCATCTTAGTTGCTCTTCTCTGCACTCTTTCTAGAATCTCTGCATGTCTTTTTTACATTGTGGTGACCAAAAATGGATGCAGTATTCCAGGTGTGGCCTTACCAAAGCCTTAAAAGTGGAATTAACAATTCACGTGATCTTGATACTATCCCTCTGTTTATGCAGCCTAGAACTGTGTTTGGTTTTTTGTCAGCTGCTGCAAACTCCTGGCTCATATCTAAATGGTTGTCCACTAGGACTCCAAGATCCATCTCACAGTTGCTACTATTGAGCAAGGTACCACCTATACTGTACCTGTGTATTTTGTTTTTTCTTGCCTAAATGTAGAACCTTACTTTTTGTCACCATTGAATTCCTTTTTCTAAATCACATTCCCAATATGAACTACATCCCTGAAGCATCACTAAGAAAGTGATGGAAAGTGGGAGCATAAAAATTTAACAAAATAAACTTTGCGAACATATCCTAAGCATCACAACCACTGCATAATTTTATTTTAGGTTAGGCTAGGCCGGCTTGCTGAAAAAGGTGTGCCTTTAGACACTGGTGGAAGAGGCGGAGGTCGGTGATGGTAAGCAATTCAGGGGGTAGGTCGTTCCAAAGGGCGGGGCCCGCCACAGAGAAGGTTCTTCCCCTGGGTGTCGCCAGACGGCATTGCCCGGCCGATGGTACCCTGAGAAGACCCTCTCTGTGCGAGTGGATCGGCCAAAGGGATGTATGGGGCAGGAGGCGGTCTCGCATATAACTAGGCCCCAAGCCATGGAGCGCTTTAAAGATGGTCATCAAAACCTTGAAGCACACCCGAAAGGCCACAGGAAGCCAGTGCAGCTCGCGCAGGATCGGTGTTATGTGGGAGCATCTAGTGGTTCCCGTAATCACCCACGCGGCTGCATTCTAGACTAACTGTAGCTTTCGAGTGCACCTCAAGGGAAGCCCCATGTAGAGAGCATTACAGTAGTCGAGTCGGAACGTCACGAGAGCTTGAGTGACTGTGCGAAGGGCAGCCCAGTCCAGTAAGGGGCGCAATTGGTGCATCAGGCGTACCTGATGAAATGCCCCTCTGGCCACGGCTGCCACATGGTCCTCCATGGACAGCCGGGAATCTAGGAGGACACCCAAATTGTGCACCCTCTCCATGGGGGCCAGTGTTTCGCCCCCAATGGCCAGAGTTGGAGTAATCTGGCTGAACCCGGGTGCCGGAAACCACAGCCACTCAGTCTTGGAAGGGTTGAGCTTGAGTTTGTTACCACCCATCCAGATCCGTACGGCCTCAAAACACCGGGACAGCACTTCGGCGGCATCGTTGGGGTGGTCTGGGGTGGATATGTACAGCTGAGTGTCATCAGCGTACAGATGGTACTCCACCCCAAAACCACGGATGATCTCACCCAGCGGCTTCATATATGTGTTAAACAGGAGGGGCGAGAGGACCGACCCATGAGGAACCCCACATAAGAGTGGTCTCGAGGTCGACCTCTGCCCTCCCGTCAACACATATTGTGACCGACCAGAGAGGTAGGACGAGAACCACCGTACAACGGTGCCTCCCAGCCCCAACCCCCCAGTCGGTGCAATAGGATACCATGGTCGATGATATCAAAAGCCGCTGAGAGGTCTAATAGGACTAGGATAGAGGAACAACCTCTATCCCACACCCTCCAGAGATCATCAACCAACGCGACCAATGCCGTCTCGGTGCTGTGACCGGGTCGGAAGCCGGACTGGCACAGGTCTAGATAATCAACTTCCTCCAGGTGTCGTGGAAACTGTTGGGCCACTACAATCTCAACAACCTTCACTAAAAAGTGAAGGTTGGAGACCGCACGATAGTTCTCCAACAATGCTGGGTCCAGGGACGGCTTCTTGAGGAGGGGCCTCACTACCGCCTCTTTCAAGATGGCAGGCAAGACCCCCTCACTCAAAGATGCATTGACAATGCCCTGGAGCCATCCTCATGTCGTCTCCCAGGATGCCAGTACAACCAGGAGAGACAGGGGTCCAATAAACATGTGGTCGCCCTAAGTCTCCTTGACAACCTGTCCATATCCTCGGTGGTAACAAAGTCAAACTCCTCCCAAGAAAGAACTTGAAGACCAGTCTCGGGCAGTCCCACAGGACCACTGTCGATGGAGGGTAGCTCATTCCGAATCCGAGTGATTTTCTCCTGCAGATAAATCCCAAATTCCTCTGCTCGCCCTTGCAAAGGGGCTTCCCGTGGCCTCTGGTGAAGGAGGGAGCAGGTCACCCCAAACAGGGCGGCAGGGTGGTTATCTGCGGATGCAATAAGGGTGGCACAATACTCACGTTTGGCCACCCTTATCGCCACTAAGTAAGCCCTAATATGGGTTCTCACTAGTGTTCGGTCGGCTTCGGAGCGAGAGGATCTCCATCTACTCCCTAGGCGTCTCTTGTGGCGCTTCATCTCCCGCAGCTCCTCAGTAAACCAAGGAGCCTGGGTGGTTCGTCACCGCAAGAGAGGCCGCAAGGGCGCGACTCGGTCCAAGGCCCCTGCGGCTGAACTTAACCATGCGGCCACTAGGTCCTCAGTCGAGTCGTGAGGCAGGGTCACAGGAATTGGTCCAAGCTCACTCTAAAACCTTTCCGGGTCCATTAGGAGCCTGGGGCGGAACCATCTAGGAGTATCCGGTTCCGCCTCCCCGCAGTGAGGTGAGGGGATTGGAAAGTCCAGCCGGAGAAGAGCGTGATCTGTCCATGACAAGGGAGTGATGACTAGATCCCCTATTCCCAGATCACAACTCCACTGTCCCGAGACGAAAATTAGATCCAGAGTGTTTCCCCCCTCGTGAGTAGGGCCTAAAACTACCTGGGTCAGGTCCATGGCCGTCATGGAGGCCCTGAACTCCTGAGCTGCTCTAGAGGCTTTGCCCGCCGACGGCAAGTTAAAGTCCCCCATGACTACCAGTCTGGGGGTCTCAACTGCCGCCTCGGCTATCACCTCTAGGAGCTCGGGCAGGGCTGTTGTCGCATAGCGAGGAGCCAGGTACACAACTAGCACGCCCAACTGCCTCCCTAGGCCCCATCTCATGCAGAGAGATTCACACCCGGTTGTCTGAGAGATCATGGTCTCCTTCAGCTCCAGATCTTCCTTAACCATAATCGCCACTCCCCCACCCCTCCCTAGGGCCCTAGGCTGATGGAAGGTGCGGTAACCTGGTGAGCACATTTCCACGATGGGTAAACCCCCTTCGTGGCCCAACCAGGTTTCCGTTATACCCACCAGGTCCAGGTCCCCCTCTGACACAAGGTCATGAATGAGGGGGGCTTTCTGAACCAGGGACCTGGTGTTGCATAACATCAGCCTAGGGCCCCGGTTCTGTGATTCCTGCCCACCTAGTCTGCGATGGGAGGGCGGAGAGTTGGAGCATGTGACCGCCTGAATCCAGCGGCCACGGTCTTCCAACCGATGGTATCCATTCCGCCTCCCCCCGCCTCTGCCCCTCCCTAAGACCGAATCGATGGGTAAAGCCTCCGTGGAAACGACCCCCCCTTCCCCTTCCTCCGTTACCCTACTTCCGCCCGCCGGCCCACTCGTTTGCTGTCCCCCCCCTGGACTATTCCTCCCCTCCTCCCTGGAACCCCCTAAAATCTAATTAAAAATTTTCCCCAAAACCCCCTCAACTTGAGCTTCACCCACCTCTCAGGAACGATCAGTCTATCATCGAGGTGGGCCCGTGTTAAACAAGGGGGCCAGGCCTGCGAGAGGGGAGACTCTCTCAGGCAAAGGAGGTCACGCCTAGAGTACATAACAAGAGCCCCAGAGGTGGTCCAAACCCAGGAAGGCATAAGCAAGTCCAAAAGAGTCTAAGATGACATAAAGTGACAGGTGTATAAATTAAGTGCAAAGATAGTCCTTCAGAGCGGAGGGATAAAGTCAGACAGTCGAAGATCTTACAAATGGTGGTCCCAGGGGTATATCCATGACTAACAAGCTTTTCTCCAGCTAGGCCTCTGCACATGGAGCCCAGAAAAAGTTTACAAACCCAGAGGAGAAGTTGCTTCTCACTGTAATTATTATCCAAGTGTGACCTTACCAAGACATTATAAAGTGGTATAAACACTTTAACAGATTAACAGAGTTGGAAGGCACCTTGCAAGTCATCTAGTCCAACCCTATATGTGTTTCTACCCAGGATCGAACTGACAACCTCCTACTTGTGAGGCAAGAGCTCTAACTCTCTGTTTCTGTAGCCTAGAACTTTGTTGGCTTTTTTGGCAGGTGCTGCACACTGCACGGCTCATATTTAAATGGTTATCCACTAGGATTCAAAGATCCTTCTCATAGTTACTACTATTTAGCAAGGTACCACATGTACTGTACCCTTCTCTTCCCAATAGAACTAGACCTTGGGGGAATTGAAATGCCACTTCTGAAAGAACCATGAAGATGAGGTTGAGACCTTCCTAACTAACTCTGAAGATATTTACCAAGCTGAAAGCAGTCCAAAATCCAGGACATGGTTCATATGTCCCCTCTCTCAATGGGTTGCTTAAGCCAAATATTGGCTAACGTGTGCTGAGGAAATGGAGGACCACCAATTGCTTAAAAATACAAATATTAACTATTTGTTTATTTTATTGTTTGATCATTATCATGATTTTTATTTGATTAATGGGTCTATTTTTATTTCCTTGGATTTTAAATAGCCTAAATTCTCAAGCAGAGACAAACAAAGTAACAAACCAACAACAATTACCGTCAATAATCAAATGTTATGAGATTAAGAACCATTTCATTATCAGGTTCCTACTTTTATCATTAGGTGTTCCTTTGTGTTTAGATCTGGTCTGATGATAAGAATGTAGCACTTGGGGAAGAAGATGCAAAACAACAGCCCAGCACCAGAGGCCAAGATGGAGAAGACCTGTACAGCTACCATTGACTTTCCTTTGGTGCTCAGGTAGGTGGGCAGGAAGGAGATCCAGACACTGCAGAACACCAACATGCTGAAAGTGATCAATTTGGCTTCATTGAAGGCCCCAGGCAGGTTCCTGGCCAAGAAAGCCACTGTGAAGCAAATGGTAGCTAAAAAACCCATGTAGCCAAGGATAACATAAAACATGGTGACAGAGCCTTCGTTGCATTGAAGGATGATCTCTTTAGACTGGGAGTGCATGTTAGAGTCAGGGAATGGGGGAGAAACTCCCAGCCACATGGCACAGATGAAAATTTGGACACCGGAACAAGAAAGAATAATGGAGTTGGCCAAGCTCTTCCCCAACCATCTTCTCATCCTGTTTCCTGGTTTTGAGGCAAGGAACGCCAGCACCACCATGATAGTTTTGGCCAACACAGAAGACACAGCTACTGAGAAGACAATGCTGAACATTGTTTGTCGGAGAAGACAGGTAGCTTTCCTTGGCTGGTCAATGAAGAGAAAGGAGGACAAAAAACAAAGCTGGAGCGAGATCAGGAGGATGAAGGAGAGGTCCCGGTTGTTGGCTTTGACAATGGGAGTTTCTAAGTATTTAATTAAGATGATTAAAACAAGGCCTGTGGTTAGGAACAAGAGAAGAGCAAAGGAGATGAGGATGATGCCCAGATGTTCTTCATAGGACAGGAAGATTATTCTTCTGGGGATACATTTGACTCGATTCATCGTTGGATATTGATCATCTGGGCACTTGGTGCATTTGTCAGTATCTGAAAAAACAAAGTAATATTTGTTTTGTAGTCTTTAAAATTTCACAAGAATATTTGGATGAGATGTTATAGTTTGACAAAAGAAAGCTTCTATAATGTTATATTCTTACACTCAAGCAAAAAAAACCCCAATAAATAAAACTATCAAAACAACAACAAAATAAAATTCAACCATAAAAAAGAACAAAATAAAATTCAACCATAAAAAAGAACAAAATAAAATTCAACCATAAAAAAGAACAAAATGAAATTGAAAGATGGAATATCTGGTGACACAGCCTTCCTTCTCTGAGGTAATCCATCAGATTCTTATCTTGCACTGACCTTACCTTATCTTAAATGGTTGCTAGAAGAAGAAAAAAGAATTCATGTTCCTAAGAAAGATACATATGGGAAGACACGTCCAAACTGGCAAATAATAGATTCATATCACTTCATATTTCAAGATCTTTTTTCTTATCATTAAATTAAAAACGAAATTATCAAACTTATATGACTGTTTATGATGCACATTGATCAAAGTGCTCTGGATTAATCCATCAGCTTCCCAATGGTGCCACCCACCTTCCTGAGTGGAGATGGTCCCCTCTGGACAAGGAATGCAGTCATAGCAGCAAACTGGCTCTCCTTCTCGAGCCTTCCTGACAAATCCAGGCTGACATTTTTCCACACATTTGGACTGAGGCAGAGACTGAGATAAACATGAAATGCCAAGGGAAAGATATTAGGTGTCCCCATCCATGTTAGATGGAGGTAAACATGAATTTTATCCCAGTAGTTTCTGGGCGTCCCATAGGAAAATATGAACTATCTGGCTTCTTCCAAATGGCTGCAAGAGATACGATTGCAGGCAGATGCCCCACTTAGCTCCTCTTAGTTCCTTTTTCTTTTGGCATATCAGACTGCAAAAATGGACCTTTCTATTTAATGAAGTCTAGATGGATGAAATTGAGGGAACATTTAAACATTAAATGACAACTGGTAGTTTATTCCTCACTGTCGAATTACCCTGCATTCCTCCATTCTGCATATATTCATGATTTTAAAATAAGATATCCATTCATACTAAATTTTAGAAGAAACTTTGTTGCAAACAATTTATTATTTTCATTCCATTATATTTATTAAAGTAGAGTAAAACTGAAATGAAGAAACTTCTGACCTGTAAGATCTGAAATGATTTCTTCTGGATTACATTGCAAAACTGCTTCCCTTTGAAAGGATCTATCTATCTATCTATCTATCTATCTATCTATCTATCTATCTATCTATCTATCTATCTATCTATCTATCTATCTATCTATCTATCATCTATCTGGCATGCTAGTTATCTCACAGAGAAATAAGGACTGCCAACCTGAAAGGAGATGCTCCCTATTTGTATATTTCTTTCTTCAATTTATATGGCTGCCATGCTGGTGGACTAAAACTAAAATGCTAGACCAATTTTAGAGTACAGTTCAACTTTTCCAATCCCCACCATATATCTGACATCAATACAATCAAACAGCTTCAGAAGTACTTCACGAGAAAAATCTTGCACTCTTCTGTACACAATAGAATTCCCTATGCTACCAGCCTTGAAATTCTCGGTTTGGATAACTTAGAACTGTGTCACTTGTGGTCATACTTACAGTAGGTATTGCATACAAAATTATATGTTGTAATGTTTACTTGTAATTGACTTTTTCTGTTTTAATCGCAATAACACGCACACAAACAACTGCTTTAAACTCAATGTAAATTGTTCTAAACTTGACTGTAAAAATATGATTTCTGTAATAGAGTTGTCAAAGTCTGGAATGCCCTACCTGATTCAGTTGTCTCAGCTACAAATGTTCTCAGTTTCAGTCACAAATTGACTGCACCTTACTTCATACTTAAGTAGTCAGTAGAGGAGGTGTGCATAAATGCACTTAGGTGCCTATCGTCCCTGTCATTGTATTTTTATTCTCTTATTCTTTTTCTCGGTTGTATTTGACAAACTCCAATAAATAAAAAATAAATTAAACTGACTGACTAGTTTCTAAAACTATAGTGAGGTGAGACAGAGGTGAAGTCATGAGACAGTGTCTTTCAAAAAGAGTGAATCGGGCATCTTTTGATGCAGCACAAGGGTATGAGCCCTATGTGGGAAAAGGATATCGAACACAACAGATTCAACACAAACTTAATCCTTACTGTTTAAAAATATATAATTAGGTTACTCAAACTCACAGGGAAATACACACATCCCATATTTATTATTAAGCCTCTCGTGGTGTCTTTAAGTAACCAAGACAAACAATTGTATTCAAGGGATTTTCAGATAAAGTGTAATTTTAGATGTATATATCATCTAAGTAACATTTCCCTCAAAAGTATCCCTTGTTGCTTCTGATATCAGGAATTGCTTCTCTTTGCATCAAGGTTATGCTTCAAGCGTTCAGTTTTCATGGTGAGATAGGCAAAAAATAAATTGAATGTATGAATGAACGAAGAAATGAACACATGAACAAATGAATGAAGAAAGGAATAAAGGAATCAATGAATGAAAAAAACAAGTAGGCAAGCAAGCAAGCTCACATCAGATTGGCCATTGTGATTTCATGTGAACTGAATGCCTTGGACTTCCTAAATTCCACTATCCCAGTGGGGTTGAAGAGAGACATGTACAGCTATGACCAGTTCTCAGCTGATTAAAAACATCATAGACTCTGGACCTACAATTTTAAGAGACCCTGACTCCAACTAGGATAAGATGAAGCTTATTTCCCAGTTGGACTGACAGGACTTCCATCCAATCGTGATTCCATTTCATCGGATTCCGTCCAAATCTGAACTCAAGGGCTGAACAAAAGAATTGCCTTCATTGTGATAATTGAAGACTATCAACATGAAAATCCTCAGCATATGAAGCTCTCTCTCACCAGTTTTAGGGAGATACTGAACTGCAGAAGGGCCACCAAATGGCAATGATTTGTGTCCTGAATAATAATCACCCTGAATCTCATTTTGGATAGCACATCATTCAGCATGATAGCATCAGAAGGGTGCCTTGGTGAATGGAACTGAAGCCTCCCTATCCGCCTCTGAAAATTACAGATGTTTTACTCCACACAGTCAATTCTCAGTGGAGGTTATCCAAGGTTACCCAAGTTTAGTCCACTTGAAATGGGATGTAAGGTTTTGGAAAAAAAGAGAAAAGACATTAATATTTTCCCCACCTTCTTGAACAACATTAGCTGGGACAAAGCATCTTGGTTGATTATCAGTTGCTGCCTTTCAAATGTCCCCAATTGCTTCTCAATGGGATCCTCCTCAGGAATAAGCAACCAACTAATGATCTTGAGATCCGCTGCTACATCTCCCTTTTGATCCAAGTAGACTTTATACACGGAAAGATTGTACAATTCCTTCTTCTTGAGAAATGGATGGAGCTAGAATGGAAACATCCAGGAATCTTAAAAGCAGAAATCTTGGTTTCTTATCTCTTTTGTTTAACTTGCAAAGAATGTGAGTTAGAAGAACAAGTGTCAACGCTACCTTCAAAATTCAAGAACAAAGGTTCCATATTAGTTCTCAATTCTATAGTACAGTGATGGCGAATCTATGGCATGCGTGCCACAGGCAGCACACGGAACCATTTGTCAGGGCACGTGAGGTGATGCCCTGTCAGCTGGCCAGCGTACATGCGCGCGCTGGCCAGCTGAATTTGCACTTTTTTGCATGCTTTTTTCACCCTCTCCAGGCTCCAAAGACTTTATAGGAGCATGGGAAGGGCAAAAAGAGCCTCCCACCCCCCAAGAGGCCCTCCGGAGGCTTCATGAACTTCCCTGAAGCCTCCAGAGCACTCAAAAATAATGCGCCGCTGAAACCGGAAGTGACCTCCAATTTGCTTGCAGTGTCCTTTTGAGTGGTCCGGAGGCTTCAGTGACCTTCAGGAGGCTTCCCTTAAGCCTCCGGACCACTCAAAATGATGCTGCAAGCAAATCGGAGGTCACTTCCAGTTTCGGCAGCGAGTCATTTTGAGTGCTCCGGAGGCTTCCCAGGCCCTCTGGAGGCCCTCTGGAGGCTTCAGCAACCTTCAGGAGGCTTCCCTGAAGCCTCCGGAGCACTCAAAATGATGTGCCGCCGAAACCGGAAGTGACGTCCAATTTGCTTGGAGCATCATTTTGAGTGCTCCGGAGACTTCAGGGAAGACTCCTGAAGGTTGCTGAAGCTTCCGGAGGGCCTCCGGGGTGGCGGGGGAGGCTTTTTGCCTATAAAGCCTGGGGAGGGCGAAAAGAGCATGTAAAAATGAGGGGGCGCATCATAGTGCGTACTTGCCCACTGGGGGGGTCGCACATTGCATTATGGGTGCGGCACGCCCGCACATGAACCCCCTGTGCTCCCCCCACTTATGGCATGCGAGCCAAAAAAGTTTCGCCATCGCTGCTATAGTATATTGACAAAAAGTATAGTGAGATGATATAATTCACAGAAATTGTCAACTACAGGGAATCTTTTAGGAAAGGTCACAAATCAATTGAAGAACACCCCCCCCCCCCAAAAAAAACCCCCAGAGTATTCATAAACTCCTTGAAAATGACAGGGTAAGAAGAAAGTTACAAGACTAATCTTCATTCAAGTAGAACAGAGAAGAAAAATGACCACATGAACTAATTCTACCTTATTGTAAGGCTACATCTGCTTGGCCGGCCTAGGTTAGTCTCTACCTTTAGGGTGTAGGGAATTTTAATGTGGTAATTTGGGGATTTTAGCGCAGGGACAATGTTAATTTAATTCGTTTTTATTCATCGTATTTATCTTATGTATGTATGTTTATAGTATTTTAAATCCTTGCCCTGTGCACCGCTCCGAGTCCCCTTGGGGAGAGGATGCGGTATACAAAATAAATTTATTATTATTATATTATTATTATTATTATTATTATTATTAACAGAATCTTGCAAGTGTGAAAGTACAATACAAATCTTTTACCTTTGGATGGTCTAAAAAATTAAGGAGGATCTTTTCTGAGTTCTTTCTCTGCTTGTTACACAGTTGGTGATTGCCTTCCCCATCTACCTGACCCTTCAATTATTCAGAATTCCACTGAAAGGGACCTTGGAGGTCTTCTAGTCCGATCCCTGGTCCAGCAGGAGACCATATGCCATTTCAGACAGGTGGCTCTCCAGTCTTTTCTTAAAAACCTCCAAGATGAAGCACTCACAATGTCTGAAGGCAAGCTGTTCAACTGGTTAATTGTCCTCACTGTTAGGAGGTTTCTCTTTAATTTCAGGTTGCTTCTCTCCTTGATTAGTTTCCATCTATTGTTTCTTGTCTTCCCTTCTGGTGCTTTGGAAAATAGGATGAGATCCACGTCTTTGTAGTGGCCCCTCAAATACTAGAATATTTCTTTTCTCTAAACTAGTACCCAATTCCTGTAACCGTTCTTCATAGGTTTCTTGTCTCAAGGCCTGGAAAATGGAAGAGCAGCTCCCCGGCGTGTTCATGCATGCCGGCCACCTGGTCTTCTGTTTTCTAATGTGCATGTGTGTGCAAGGGCCAGCTGTCAGACACACATCGGAACCCAGAAGAGCAATGGGTGACAGCTGGCTCCGTGTGCCACTTCTGGCATGTGTGACATTGGTTCGCCATTACGGACCTAGAACTTCCTTTAAGATTTCATTTGTAGTTTTTCACACATTATTTTACAGTATATGCACAGCATATACTGTAGTAATATGCTGTGCATAATAAGTAATATCAATATTTTAATGATTTGATATAATGTTCATATATTATAATTTGATGATAGTCCTTATTGATCCAATGGAATCATACAGGTCCCCTTCAAGAAACCACACTTGGAGAAGACATTGCACAACGTTTTAATCAGCTTTAGGGAAGGAGAAAGAGGCAATCAAGAGAGGAGAGGAGCTGATTTTAGCCTTGAGGAAAGATAACAAGGAGAAGTGCCATGTTGGTTTACAGGAGCTTAAAATCAGAAGGAATCTGGGGACATATTTCCAAATATACAAGATGTCTTAGTTGTAGAAGGGAGGATGCAGCAATTTTCCAATAAATACAAGTTGTTGTACAGAAGCTTAAGATCTTAAACCACCAATGCCATAGAGCCTCAAAGACCCTGAAAAGGAATTTAGTATGATGGATCATTGTTGGGACCCCATACCTCCCACGGCTGCAGCCTTTGAGTCCTCAACCTCTTCTCTCCCTTCTTCTTTCTCTTCTTGGAATTGGAAGCATCATTTAAGGCATGGGCCAGAATCTTAATGAGACTATAAGTAAAGCCATCATTTGTGATCCACATCTCATTCTTGATCTCTTTGGTCTGCACTGGGGCTTTTTGGGTGCATCTTCTCCGGCCTTTGACAGAAAAGACATGTTTGGAAACAGAACAGTAAAAATATTCAGCTTGAAATTCATGTTCCACAAACAAATAATTTTCATAGGCATCATCATTTTCCCAATGCTTTTTCCATTGAAGAGGAAAGCTCCAGATGCTATGAATGTATTTATGAAGCCTGTCCTTTTCCATGTAATATACTCCAACCATTGTCATGATCCAGACTTTCCCTTCAATGGGTTCTGGCAAATGCCTAAGTGTTAAATGGAAAGGAAGAATTCTGTCATAAATGGACTCAAATTCTATGAAGTGAACAAAGACATTGACTTGTCTCCACTTAGAGAGGGCATCCCTGAGGGTTGCAGTATATCTATTTGCTGAGAATTGTTGTGATATAACCACACAAATTGTATACTTGACAAGCATAGGAGTAAAAGTTCTCATGAAATGCTGCCCCTTCTCTGTGTATGGAGCAAAGAGACCAATCAAGGTCCATCCGAAATAGAGGAGCAGTTGGATAATTGCTGGGTATTGAAATCCTTCTTTGGGGAGCATAGGATGGAAAAAAGAGAATTGACTTTTATCACTTAGAGCCTCTGAATAAATTTTATCACTGACCTGAAAAAAGCAATAAAGAGTGCTGTGTTATATTTGAGGTCTAAACAAGTTGAATTTTTAACATTTAATGAATCCAACTATTTTCCATTTATACACATTTATTCCGTGTGGCCGGCCTGGCGTAGTTTTTTAATTGATTTTAATTGATTTTATTTAGGAGTTTTATTTGGTTTTAGAACAGGTCCCCAATTTAATGCCATTTTAAAGTATTTTATATATTGATGTATTTTACTGTTTTATTGATGCCTGTTCACCGCCCTGAGTCCCGCAAGGGAGAAGGGCGGTATACAAATTTAATAAACATTAACATTAACATTCCCATGCACATATTATTTCTTGATGATTAATATAAAACACGAACAGGAACAAGTCCATATGTAAAAACAGAATTTAGAAAAATAAGTTACAATAAAATAAGCATGGCGAATAAAAATAGTATTTATCTCCCCAGAATTTATTGCAATCAGTAAAGAAGATTTCAGTTAAACTGAATTTTCTCCAAAAAAGGGGCCATATTATATATAATTGTTGAATTCTGATCACACAGGAAATATATTATTTTCTTATAATTGCGGTCCAATCATATGATCTCCCTCTTATATAATTGGCATTCAAAATAATAGATGTATTACATTTTCTATCTCTGGAGCCCCATAAATGCAGATATATTCTTTGTAAGGGACTTGGAACATTCAACTCAATACCTGTCAATTTGGAAGGTATATTTGTAGCATTTAATGCATATCAATGTGCCAACCTTACTGAGGAATGCTATATCATTCTGTTTTGAAAATCTTAGATTGTGCAGCAATTTGTTTAAAAAAATTGTCATCATTTGTAAAAAGCCAAGGAGACCACATTTCTTAATATAATTTGTCAGTTGTACCCTTCAATAACTTTTTAATTGAAATTTATTTGTTCTAACAGAGTTTTGGGACTCTGGCATAAATTTTGTATAAAAATGCATGCCCTAATTTTATACATTGTATAAACTCACAATTCAACTTTCAGGGCAGCAGTTGAGGTCCTTTTATCCCTCCTCAAGATACTTCTCAATTTTAGTAATTGTATAAATTAAATCTCATAGTTCAGCTCAGAATAAGTGCATGATAGTAATGTTGGCCTTTTGTACTTTAATATTTCAGGCTAAGAAAGCTAAATGGCTGTATTTTTTAAAAATTCTTTTAACAGTGCATTTACTTGTGCCTTTGGTCTAATTGAGCTCTTTTAACATTCAGGGAGCCAAAATCCAGTCACAGAGAAAAATACCCCAGGTAAGGAAAGGTGTGAACTTGCTTTATTGGCTCATCATTGAATAGCCCTATGTGGCAATATGTCATTTTCCAAAGACCTTAACTTTTGGTTTTGACTTATCAATAATCATATAATTCTTATGAGAATAAGAGTGAAGTCTTCTTAACAGTATACGAAACCCAAATGTCATATTAGCAGTGCTACTGTGGATTGAGTTATTATAAGTGACCTCTGCAAATGGTAGCACGTCGGCCCAATTGTCGGAAACTGCTGGTACTTTATGTAGCATGTAAGGCAGGGGTCGGGTGGTGCCGGTATTTCTGCTGGTTTGCTGCGCGGGCATGCACAGTTGAGAGTAAATTGTTCTGTGCATGCACATAACATTAAAAAATGATTAAAAAACAAGCCGGAAATGGCAGCAGGGACTGGAGAACCAGTTTTTGGGGCATGGCCAGCCTGCTGTCCCCACCAGTTCAGCAACCCAGTCTCAGTATCTACCACCAGCTGGTGTCACGAGCTGGTGTGAATTGGTAGCAATCCCCCTCTGATCTGAGGCATTGTTCCAGAACCAAATTAGGGCATTTACAGGCCCTTTTAGTTAGGGATAGAAATAATGTGGTGAGGAACACCGTGTAGCCTATACACGTATTAGATAAATTGGGGAAGTTTGTGGTCAAAGGCACTCTCAAATAAATGAAAGAAGAACACAATCGGAATAGAAGGGGGGGTCTTTTAGGGCTTCTACTACAACCTCTACTCACAGAGCACATTGTATACCATTCCAGATGAAATGAAAATAAATGCAGCAATTTTTGAAAACCTTCAATAATGAGGCAAGTTCCACTGGTTAATTTTTTTCCGCTGTCACTGCTTGCAGAAAGGGCTTTGAGCAGGATCAGCACTCTGAGTTCCCTTTTAAGAGTAATAATTTCCTTCCATAATATTTCTTTTTTTACTGTGTCAAATGCTATAAAAACAGCAAACCATACTTTCCTCTGACTGATTTTTTTTTAATAGTTAGATGGTTCGAGGCAATGCAAATTACTAATAGTGGATGAAATCTGCCTAAAAGTTATTGGTGTTTCTATAAGAAATGCACTTTTCATCTACCACTCTAAACTCAGTAGAGTAGAGTAGAGCAAAGCAGAGCAGAGCAGAGCAGAGCAGAGCAGAGCAGATGGAAGGGACATTGGAGGTCTTCTAGTCCAACCCCCTGCTGAGGCAGAAAACCTTATATTATTTTAGACAAATAGTTGTCTAATTACTTCTTTAAAACTCCCAGGGTTGGAGCATTCACAACTTCTGGAGACCAGTTGTGAGAGAGTTCAGGACAACAAAATTGTCAATAGTGGATCACATCTGCCTAAAGACTTTTAATTCCTTTACAAAGAAGGCACTTTTCATCTATCATTTAAAACTCTATTCAAGGAGATGCTGGCATATATTTAAGCCATAATACTGTATCTGTTAGACAAATGGGACTGGAATTGGTAGGGTCTATTTTATTCTCTTTTTATGTATTTGGGAACTACATTTGTCATCTCAAACCCAAAGCAAGTATGGCAGATATGATTTAGAATTGTAAATGAACCTGCCAATAGAGCGTCCCACCATCTGGGATATTTCCTGAATTGTTCATCTAGTAGAAAATTATCTCTGGAGCAACCTAGATCTTCAAACCTTTCATAATGAATTTGATCATGAGAATTTTAGGATAACAATAGTTAACATGTTGGATAATATATCTGTAGTCTTTTTTCTAATGTGATTTGACACTTAGTGTCTCCTCCCCATCACAGGTCTGCATCAGAAACCCTCAAAGCAAAGAGGAAGTGATCGTAGGTAGATATTTCCTTCTTGATCCTCCCCTTCACACTGTTATATCAATCCCCAGCCATGAAACCTACAGTGGACATAGCTCTTGAATTCTATGATGGAGATATGAATGAATCTATCATCAAATCTACACCCCACTCACTTTGCCAGATAGGGAAACACAAACACTAACCTGTGGAGCTTTGTAGGTTCCTGCTAGAGTTGACATCTGGATGGAGATGTCCCTGTGAGCTCTATCAACAAGTGCCAAGAGGTTGTCCTTCTTTCCACAGCTGTAGTTGGGAACATTGGCTTCTCCAGTAGAGAGCATGTCCAGCAAGGCATCTGAAGTGCCAAGGGTGTCCAAATAGTTATCATGGATGTTGCAGCCAAGTGTGAGATTGTGCGAGGGCTGGTGATTTTTATTTAAAACTTCAATATTGAAAATGACACGTAGTATATATTTTTTTCCATGAGGCAAACTAGTGTAAAAACATGCTCATGTTAGAATTAGCAGCAGCAGAAGCAACAAAATGTTCTAATCCATTTTTCTCCACATGCCAACTGAGATTTAAGCCAATATTAACCCCAAACCAGAGGCAAATGATCATCCTTTGATGTTTGTGAGTGTGGAGAAGATAGAATGTCCTCCAAATCAGAAATACACCACTGTTTGTAGCAGTACTAATTTCCAACAGCCCCATAAACAGGTTGGAGAATAATTAAAGTCATTAAAGTAGGACAATCCTAAAAGGAAGAGGATTTTTGATAAGTAACCCAGAAAAGCTATTCTAAAAACAACTCATCCGCTATTCCTATAAAAATGTGGCATTGAATATCAATGAGCAGTTATAAAAATGTACAAATGATCTGGACAGGGAAAACTACAGCAATCTCTACTTCCAACAAAACTCAGTTCAGTTCATAAATAGAGAAATGAACAGAGAAAAGTATATAATATGGACTTCTTTCAGGTTTTATTTTCCTCATGTTTGCATTTTAGCCTCTCCCAGAAAATCAGACAAAGCATAGAGGGTGTGGAAATCAAAAGGATTCAAGAAATTAGCCGTGTCCTGTAATATAGGAGTAAGTAAAATAAGAAGAAAAAAGAAGAGTGTTAGAACTGCAAATGGAGGGAATGAAACTCCATCACAGTGAATGACTTACAACTGAATCTGCCTAGAAGGAGCCACATTGAAAGGTAATGTTGTGTGTGCTGTTGTTGATGGAGAGATGACTACACCAATGAGAAGATCTCCAGGCTTATAATAACTCCATGGCTTTTCTTCATCCTGATGGTCCAAATTCAGTGGGCACTTGATTCTACGTTTCTCAGAGACTGGTTGAGATACCTGCAGCATCAGAAGCAGAAGCAGGAGGTTCATCATTCAATGTGCTAAATCAATCTCCTTCCCGTTTCTAAAAAAGAATTGGAAGCATTTGAAGCATTCTCACAGAATGGAATGGCCAGTGGTTTTCCTGATTCAAACAGAGACAAAAACAAAAGATCCACCTGGCAAAGAGAGAGAAAGTACATTCAAGAGGACAGGCCCTGCCTATTCCATGACTTGTGCCACAAAGAGCATAACCTTTGATATTTATCCTTTTGTGATGCAAGATCCTTTCCATGTTGCTTCTGTCAGATGTTTACATCAAAACCAGCCACTGGAGAAGGAGGAGAAGAGCTCTCAAGGGCAGAAAGGGAATAATAGTGAGAAGGAAATTCTCCTCTTTGGACCCTGAACTTCTTCCATGTAAGAAATGGTCGCTGGAGAAAAGCATGTTTGTTAAAAAATCCGAAATACTCCCTTTGGGTTACTCTTCCATAGTGGTCTTAGACCTTCCTGTCAGGACATGTTCAGAAAGTGGTGCTGAAGCAAGAAAAAACAACAGGCAGAAAAGTGACTTCTGCTGTCCTTCAATGTGGTCCTTTGCCTCCAGAGACTGCTGGAAAAAGTCACCCGGAGCTATGGAGTTTGGTGACACTCTAGGTTGAGAGAAACTTATAGAATGGGTAGAAACTTTGTGTTGTGTTTCTATACTGATAAAAACACTGAAAGCCAATGAATCTTGAAATTTCTTGGTTTCTTAAATAAATGGTGTGTTATGAGGTCTGCAGCTGAGATAGTGGCAGTGCCCACAGTGTGGTAGATGGTGTGATTTCTGATTTCTTGCCACCACCACCTAGAATTTGGTTTTGGGGGACCTGGGGACAGTTCCTCAAGTTTTGTGGATGCACATGGTGTGACTGTGGTGACATTCCTATCTCTGAGGCTTTGTTTGAAATTCCAGCCCAGATGACCTCCAAGGGCTTCCAAGATATAATTCAGAGTCCCTGTGTTATGGTATTCATAAACTCCAGGCTGGTGAAGCATGCTGTGTGAATGTGGCCCTTACAGGAAGAAAAGTGTCTCCAGTTTATTTCTCTAAAAACGATTCTTCAGCCACTTGCTGAATCAATACACATGATTAACTGACCCATCAGCTGACAGGTTCAAATGCCAAAAATAAACTCTGGTTGAAAGTTGTGAATGCAGCTATTGGTGAACTGACCAGGTTAAGTGAGATGCATAGCTATGACCAGAGCCACTCTATGGTCAAGGCATGAGGATAATAAATAGGAGACCATGAGTTCTAGTCCTGCCTTGGGCAGAAAGTCAGCTGGGTGAACCTGGACCAGCCAATCTGTCAGAGCCCTGGAAAAAAGTCTACAAAGTTTGTCACCTAGGAACTTTCTGATATCTTTCACACCCAGCCGGCTGAGGCTCTGGGCCTTCCCCACTCTGGCTTCAGTCCTGCGAAGCCAGCCAAGTGGACTCCAAATTGCTGGAATTGGGTGGAGGTTTTTTTCTGATTGCTCTGTGAAGAAGCAGCAGGAAAGCTCCAATCCTGACCAGGAGAGTGGTTTCAAGTCCTCATGAAGGCTGTGGAAAGGGTGAGGGGGAAGCAGGGGAAGGCCAGCAGGAGGTTGATGTCCCTTCCTGTCAAGGACGGGGAAGGGCTGATGGAAAAGAGGAAAGCAGGTGGATTCCATACCTGATCTGTCTCAAGAATGCTTGGAAATATTTTTTTTAAAGGATGAGTCCTCCTAGCAACTGGGGGAGGGGGCAATGAAGGGTCCTGGAGAGCCTTGAGTGAGGGGGAGTGAGGGGGAGATGCAGGAGGTTTATGTGCTTTCTGGGCAAGGGCAGGGAGGGGTCTCTGAAAGAGAGGAAGGCAGGCGGAGAGCCCAACATGATCCAGCCAAGGCAGCCTGGGGTTGTGGTCAGAAAGCTCTCTTCTGAGGGAGGGACCCTCCTCACATGCAGAGAGGCAGTTAAGCCACATTGACCTCACAGACAATGTTTCCTTTGCTTCCTTCCTGCCTTCTCTCTACTTTTTTTTAACTCTGCAGTCAAAGTAACTGATTTGGAACCAACCTAGAAGAAGGGAGAAATTTCCTGACAGTTGAGTTTTAACTAAACTGTTAGAGCCAAAATTTAATTCTTTTTAAAGTTAATGAAAAAGGGCACCAACATTATTAAAAAGAAAGAAAAGAAACATTTCACATAACACTACAAGCTGGGAGCAAGTACATATTCCTAAATTTTTCAGTTATATACTGTCAGTCAATTGCAAAAATCCAGATTACAAATATCATACAATATTACTCAAAAGAAAAACCAGGGCAAAGTTATTTTTTAGATCTAAGTCTCTTGGCAATTGTATCTTCCCCCTTCTCCCCCGGGCCCCCAGCGGGCGGGGCCATGGCTCCCCCTGCCCCCCCTGGATCTTCTCCCAAGACAGAGGAATGTTTTTTAAGAAAGGCTTCCGCCTCAGCAACTGTTTTAATCTTTACTCTACCTCCTTCCCAGAACACCAGCATCCCTTCGGGTATCACCCACTTGAACCAGATCCCATGATCAAACAATGTTTTAGACAAGAAGGAAAATTTCCTTCTGGCTTCTCTAATTTTTCTTGGAATCTGCTTCAAGATGGTAATCTCCTTTTGTTGGTAAATCATAGGACTCCCTCTTTGCGCCTTCAAGATTTCCTCTCTGGTTGACCTTCTAACAAATTTTACATGTATCTCTCTGGGTACTTCATTCATCCTAGCATATGCAGAATTTATTCTGTAGACTAGGTCAATGTCCCCTCTGATCTCATCTTTAGGTTTATGTAAATAGTCTGCAATAATTGTACTCATAAGATCAGGGAGACATTCACCATCCATCTCAGAAACATTCTGGAATCTCAAAAAATATGTCATCCTTTCCAAATCAATCCTAGTCACATGCGCATTTATTTCCACAACCTCATTAGAAACATTTTTAATCTCTCCCTTAGCCCCCTCCAGCCCCCCTTTCAATTCTTCATTCTTCTGTGTATTCTCAAGCACTTGTTTTCGAGTGTCCAATAGTTCCTTTTTAAAGTTGACATTTTCTGCCCTCTGAGCCTTAATTTCTGATACCAAATTTTGTATAACAGTTTCAAGGGCAGTCATTCTTTGTTCAAGGCTTGCGAGCGTTGCTTCTTGTGCCATGTTTAGCTGTTAATATCCGTGCCAGTAAAATGGCGTTTTTAGGGTGGGGCTGGTAAGGCAGATCAGGAGTCCAAAGTCCTCAAAGTTGTACAGGTGCAAAATTCAGAAGCCAACAGAGAAACACTTTTCCAACTCCATAGGTATAATAACGAAGGCAATCCAGAAAGGAAAACACAAATCCAAAAAAAGAAAATTCTTCATCAATAATTAGAGGAAGTCCAAATCGCAAAGAGACACTGGTAATTTTCCATAGGTCATAGTCAGTCGGGGACAAAGAGAAGCCATTTTCCGCCCAAACTCAGAGCCCGAGGGAGAAAGCGGTTAAAAAGCAAAAAAGAAACTGTTTCAGCCAGACCTCGAGACATAATTGCAAACAAGCCGCAAAGTACTTTCCCTTGTTAGAGACCATCCAGATTTAAAGTTTCCGATTCCTCGCAACGAGGCATTTCCGAGTGCCGCTTTGAATTTTACTCTCTTATGAGACACTATGTAGAGACCTCTTTCTTGTGTTCCTACACCCACAATGCCTTTTCTGTGAAAGTCTGGAGAAAGTGCAGGCAGAGAGAAGACCTGGAGTTTCTCAAAGAAGATGAGATAGCTCTAATCCTGACTCTGGAGAACTATTTCATTTACAACACAGTCTGGGCTGTGGCACGGGCCTTAAATGCAGCTTATTTATCCAGATCCAGGAGGACATTTAAAGGTGGTAAAAACTTGACAACCACCATGCTGAAGGTGTGGCAGGTATTTATTTCTATTGCACAGCTCTCTGTAGCAGTTGCGAATCAATGTTACAATTGTAAGAACCATGCAACTATTCTGACAATAGTTTTATTGTATTCTGAAAAAAACAGATTAAATTCCAATTTTCCATTGCTCTCTTTTCTGCAATTCATTTCACCCTGCTTGAAAACTCTCTGTAGAATCACAGATAACAAAGGATCTCATCAAGCAACAGCATATGGAGAAGTATTTTTGGTCAAGAAGCTAAGCAATCTAAGGTCAGGTGAGAAGATGAAGAGTTGGAGTGAGAAGTCACAGGAGTGAAGAATATTCCATAAAATATTTATTCACCTCAATGCAGAATTTCATAAGCATAACCTACTAGTGAAGCAAAGGCCCCCTTATTCATCCTTAAAGTGAGCAATGATTTTTCTCTTCCTATCTGTCCATTGACTTGAACACCAGTTGTTTATGACATTGTTTCTGTTTGGGGCACCTGATTTCATTTTGGTCTCATTGGCAGAATTCCTTCTGTGTCCTTGTGCACAACATCCATTTCGTTTTGAGATTTAACTTTGGGTCTCATTAGTTCACACTGGATGTTCCTTTGCTTCAATCACTTCCAATTGATTTTCCAAACTGTGCATGGAAGGAAGAGATAAAGAACATCTTTCATCATCCTCACCTCCCATAGATTTTTGTTCTATGTTCCTCATACAGATCTTTCATGCCAGGTCAAATGGACAAGTTTCACCAAAGAGCTTTCTATGTCTGTGTAATATTGGCCATTGTCTCTTCCATTGCAGCTTCATGCTTTCCTTCGAACTTCTCAGTTTTATAATAATTCCATCGATGGGGTATATTCAGATGAGAATAGAGAGCTGGTAGCAGACCTGGACATTGTGAACACGGTGGTTTCCCATAATTTCTCTGTTAACAAAGTGGCCATTGGGAGGCTAGAAAGAGTGGGATCCTTGGATTTCAAGTTCATGATGAACCGGAATGCTATTGCAAAGGTGGAAATGCTGAACAAGGTGGGGAGAAGAATTTATTCTGCTCTTTCTGAAGGTCTTTCCAAGATGATTGCAGAATTGGAGCAGGAACAGACTTGGGATTCATCGCAGTTCTCCCAGAGAGGAAATACCTTCCCATTAGATGTTCAGGTGTATATGAGAAAAAAATATCCTTAGCTATTCCAGTTAGCTTTTTATCAAACTTCTACAAGGAAGCTGTATTTATATCATGGGACAAAGTGATTGATTTTGTCAAAGCAGAAATCAATTCAACATTCTTTTCAGTGGGAACACTGAGAATTTAAATTAGAATTGTGGTGGAAAAAAAATTAGAAGAGAAGATAAATAGGAAAACAGCAAACAACCACATCAGTTTGAGGAGCTCTAAGTTTCTTGAGGCTTCCAATTTAGCAAAGCTAAACCTTGAATTGTAGATCTCCAACTTCTCCTTTTACCTTTTTTAGGAAATAAAATAAATCACGTTGTGGATGATATTTCTTTCCTCCTCTCTGCCCAGCCTCTGCCTCCTTCCAGGTGTGTAGAAAGCTGCCCTGCTGGGTTCATGAAGGTGGCTCAGGAAGGGAAGCCCATCTGCTGCTACAATTGTCGCCCTTGTGCAGAAGGATCCATCTCCACCATGGAAGGTGGGTGACAGCAGGAGAAAGGGACAGACTTTGAGGAGATTTTCCATGAATGGGCACTTTGAATGGCTTGGCCAGAAGGATCCCACCTCTCTGAGTCTTGATAAAGATATACATTTATGTCATAGTGAATTGTAAGAAAATATATTGGAGATTAATCTGATATATAGGTGAAGCAAAAGGTGATACAGATCATGGGTAAATATATGGGATAAGTGAGGATTGAGTATTGTGAGAGAGTTGACATCTCTTGCTTTTTATCTTTTACAACACATCTTCCATGTTTCAAATCACAGCAGTGAAAAGGTCAAATGGGGGAACTGCTTTTGCTTCTTGAATCCTTTCTTCTTCTTCTTCTTCTTCTTCTTCTTCTTCTTCTTCTTCTTCTTCTTCTTCTTCTTCTTCTTCTTCTTCTTCTTCTTCTTCTTCTTCTTCTTCTTCTTCTTCTTCTTCCGTCTCAACAAGTTCATTGATAAAATGATAACTGTAAAAAAGAAAAGAACAGAAACATTAAGATGCTCTAGCTGGAGGGAAATGAAGAGATATATTGATGTCATCTACACACAACCATTCACACCAAAAACAAGTTCATCCAAACAATGCATTTTATTAAGGGAAATGTTAAAGGGAGATACCCCCCCCTTGTTCTTTTTCAGATGCAGAGAAATGTACCAATTGTCCAGATGATCAACATCCAAATATCAAGCGAGTTCACTGTATTCCCAAGATTAAAAGTTACCTTTCTTATAAGGAAAATCTGGGCATCATCCTGACTTCCATTGCCTTGTTCCTCTCTTTAACCATAGGCTTTTGCTTGGGGATCTTCATTAAATTTATGGAAACACCAATTGTCAAAGCCAACAACCGGGATCTCTCCTTCATCCTCCTGGCCTCCCTCCTGCTTTCTATCTTGACCTCCTTCCTGTTCATTTGCCGGCCAAGGAGGGTGACCTGCCTCCTCCGACAAACAACCTTCAGCATTGTCTTCTCCATTGCCATTTCTTCCATCTTGGCCAAAACTATCACGGTGGTATTAGCATTCTTAGCCACCAAACCAGGGAATAAAGTGCAGAGATGGCTGCGGAAGAGCTTGGCCAACTCCATTGTCCTTTCTTGTTCTGGTCTCCAAGTGGTCTTCTGCAGCATCTGGTTGGGCACTTTTCCACCATTTCCTGACTCTGACAGGCTATCCCAACCTAGAGGGATCATCCTACAATGCAATGAAGGCTCAATCACTATGTTTTATGTTGCCCTTGGATACATGGGCTTCCTGTCTGCTGTCTGCTTCACAGTGGCTTTCCTGGCCAGGAATCTCCCTGGGGCCTTCAACGAAGCCAAGCTGATCTCCTTCAGCATGCTGGTCTTCTGCAGTGTCTGGGTGTCCTTTGTGCCTGCCTACCTGAGCACCAAGGGGAAGTACACGGTGGCTGTTCAGGTCTTCTCCATCTTGGCCTCCAGTGCTGGACTGCTGAGCTGCATCGTCATCCCCAAGTGCTACATTATTATTTTTAGGCCAGATCTGAATACAAAAGAATATTTGATGTCAAAATAAAATAAAAAATGACTGTAACAAATCTATTACTTTTCAAAAATGTCATTTAGTAGGTTTGATTAACAATTTTTGACCATTTCATGTTTATGTGTTTATTTATTTTTTAAACCTAAATGCTGCCTATCTTGGCAACAGGCTCTATACAAGATGACTCTAGATTGCAGAGTGTAGATGACTCTACACTCTATCAAGGACCTCGGAGTACTCATATCAAATGATCTAAGCACCAAAGCTCACTGTAACAGCATTGCCAAAAAGGCATTAAGAGTTGACTATTCTCCAGTAATATTGTACTGCAAACTAGGGCATACAAACCTTTTGCTAGACAAATCCTCGAATACAGCTTGCTTGTCTGGAATCCATACTGTATATTGGACATTAACACAATTGAGCGAGTCCAGAGGTATTTCACGAAAAGAGTAGTCCACTCCTCTACTCACAATAGGATACCTTATGCCACCAGGCTTGAAGTTTTGGGCTTGCCTAGAACAATGCTGCCTACGGTCCAGTGGTGGGTTCCGGATCCCATTCCAAACAGTATGATTGGAAGAGGCCTGGTGTCAGCCACATGGACGCATGCAGCGCACGCGCACACACAGTGTGCACATGCATCTTACTGTCCAGCTATGCCTCCGTGATGCTCCAGCTGCTCGGCAGAGCATCACACAGGCATTGTACGCATTGTATGCATGTGCGCTGAAGTGCTGAAGCACTGTACCAGAGTGGTACCCAGTGCTCCTGGCTGGCTCCAGTACACCCGTACCAGGGCATACCGCCTGCAACCCACCACTACTATGGTCTGACCTTAGTGTAGTACACAAAGGTATCTGCTACAATGACTACTTCAGCTTCAACCACAATAATACAGAGCGCACAATAGATACAAACTCAAGGTAAACCACACCAAACTCAATGGCAGAAAATGCGACTTCAGCAACAAAGTGGTCAACGCCTGGAATGCACTACCTGACTCTGTTGTTACATCCTCAAACCCCCATAACTTTAACCTTCAATTGTCTACTTTTGACCTCACCCCATTCCTAAGAGGTCCATAAAGGGGGTGTGCAAAAGTGCACCAGCGTGCCTGACATCCCTGTCTTAAAGTCTCCATTTATTTGTACCCATTTCCTGTGCCCTTATTCATGTTTATTCTTATTCCTCTCATCTTGTACATGAGTGACAAACCAAATAAATAAATAAAATAAAGCAGTAAAAGGCAAAAAAAAACCAACTTACACTTAAGACAAAAGAAAACAAAAGATTAAAATAATTAATAGTGTCATTAAACGTGATTTAAAATTGACAAATATGGGAAGGAAGGGAGCAAGATGAACACGAGGAGGAGGAGGTATTCTTCTAATTTCTAAAACTACTCATATTTATTTTTCTCTATATTCCTAAATAGATTGATAACAGTACACCAACTATTATTTTTCCCACTTAAAACATTTTATTAAGTTGTAAGATACAAAATACGAAAGCAAATAGGAAAGCAGTGGAGGGAAGGTGGAAGGATTGGGGGAAAAGGAAAAAGAAGTGTTGACTTCTGTTGTAGTAAAATAAGGCATTAACATCAAACTTTTTGCTCTTTCATAGTCATATATACTAGCCATTTCTATAAGCATCTATCAGTCTAACTGGTAAAACCCAAAATCAGAGCTTCATTATTTTCCACCTCAAGCACAAAGTTCAAAGTGGTCTCCCTGTGGAAACAAGGATTCTTATATTCTTTTCTTTCATCCAAAGAGTCAATGTAGCCATTTCTGCCGAACCCATCAGCTCCTGCAGCCATTCGTCCATGGTGGGAATCAAAGTCTCCTTCCGTTTTCATGCCTACAATAGTCTTGGCGAATACTTTACCAAGGATGCTGTTTTGATTTTATCCCAGGCATTACCAGGCATTACCAATACTTACAACTGATAGCCCATTCAAGCAATGGTGGGGCTCTGGATGGGCTCTGGATGGGAAGTAACAAACTCCGACTCAACCCATCCAAGACCGAGTGGCTGTGGTTTCCGGCGTCTCGGCATAGCCAACTTATTCCATCGCTGGTTATCGGGGGCGAGTCATTGGCCCCCGCGGAAAGGGTTTGCAACTTGGGCGTCCTCCTGGATTTCCGGCTGGCCCTAGACGATCATGTGATGGCCGTGACCAGGGGGGCATTCTACCAGGTTCGCCTGGTACGCCAGTTGCGTCCCTTTCTGGACCGAGACGCCCTCCGCACTGTCACTCAGGCACTCGTGACGTCTCGCCTAGACTATTGCAACGCTCTCTACATGGGGCTCCCCTTGAGGTGCACCCGGAGGCTCCAGTTGGTTCAGAATGCGGCCGCGCGGGGGATTCTGGGAGCTTCTCGCTACTCCCACATAACACCTCTCCTGCGCGAGCTGCACTGGCTACCGGTGGCCTTCCGGGTGCGCTTCAAGGTGCTTGTTACCATCTTCAAATCGCTCCATGGCTCGGGGCCTAGTTACTTACGGGACCGTCTCCTGCCACATACCTCCCTACGTCCGATACGCACCCACAGAGTGGGCCTACTGAGGGTACCAACCGCCGGGCAATGCCAACTAGCGGTGCCCAGGGGTAGGGCCTTCTCTGTGGCTGGGCCAGCCCTCTGGACCGACCTACCCCCCAAACTTCGCACAATCACGGACCTTCCCCTCTTCCGCCGCTCACTTAAAACATATTTATTTCAACAAGCTTGTCTTGCGTAAATGGTATTGATTTTATAACATAACTTCTGTCAAGGACATAAATGGATTTTAGATTTAGGGAATTTTAGCTTAGTAGGGTTCCTATTTTAATATTTTAAAATTCTAGTACAGGTAATTTAATTCGTTTTTAGCTTTGTTATATATTGTCTGTTTATATGGTTTTTAATTTTTTTCCCTGTACACCGCCCCGAGTCCCTTCGGGGAGAGGGGGCGGTTTATAAGTCTAAATAAAATTGAAATAAATAAAATATTTCCCAGTTTATATGGCAAGGGGGAAAAAACAGGAATTAGATATGAACTATTGCAAGATGCTAAGGAAAGAGAGGGGAGGTTTGGGTTTCCCAGACTTGAAATTGTATTCCAATGCTCCTCTCTGGCCTGCTTGAATAAGTGGGTGAACCTCTAGAACAAGAGGTTACTTGCATTAGAATCTCAACCCTGGAGCCATCTTGGAACGCTTTCAGGGTTGCCACAGAAAGGCTGGATGGATCTGTGGGGAAGGTGGGGGGGAGAGATAGCTGCAGGAATACTTATGCAAAATAACATTCTTTCTTCTTGGGATCAAGGACACTCTCACCAGCATGTGGAGGGGTGTGGATGGGAAGCTTCTGGGATGAAGAGGGAGAGGCCTGATTGGGGCATGCGATGGTTGGGTGCAATGGGGAAGAATTTCCCAGGATTTTGAACTGGGTGGGGAAAACCTGGGGAACTTCAGAGTCGGGTTCTCACCTGATGTGCCAATAGGACCTGCCTAATAAATCTGTGCTTTGAGGAACCCTGAGTTGGAGTTTTGATTTCTTCTGGCTCTATTTATTTGGAACCTTGAGATGGAGGGCCATGAATTCAGGTTTTGATGGCTTGGCTATTTATGGTATGATAAAACTAAAGTGAATGTTGTGAGTTTTTATAATCACTTTGTTAGATGTGCCATACTAAGAGTTTGGAATAAATATAAAACAGGGCTTTCTATGAAATTGCCTCTTTTGAAAGAAAAGAGATGTGAAACCAGACTGGTGCATGGAGTTTTATTTATTTATACAGTGCCCACCTTGACAAGAGGTAAGTCTAGGTGGCTTACAATCAAGAAAAACTAGATCAAATGTGCAACATTAAAATAAAAAATACCAATAAAATTTAGTTTGATAGTTTTATCACTTGCTTTCTGATTTATTACATACACCAAATGTAATGCATGTAACATTTATTTCTGAACCCTATACATAGACTTGAACCCACCTGAATAAATTTGTGTGTTTTAAGTTACCTGCAAACCCTGCTGGGAAAGAATATTGTAATCCCTAAATCTGCCACTTGGAGATTGTTCTCTACTGTAGAATCCATGTTTTCCATTGTTGAAGTCTCAAATGTCAGACCATCTTAATATTTCTTATTTCTTCTTAATATTTCTTAATATAAACAAGCTGGAATATCTTAATATTTCTGTTCTTTTCTTTTTTACCGTTATCATTTTACCAATGAACTTGTTGAGAGGGAAGAAGAAGAAGAAGAAGAAGGAGAAGAAGAAGAAGAAGAAGAAGAAGAAGAAGAAGAAGAAGGAGAAGGAGAAGGAGAAGGAGAAGGAGAAGGAGAAGGAGAAGGAGAAGGAGAAGGAGAAGGAGAAGGAGAAGGAGAAGGAGGAGAAGGAGAAGGAGAAGAAGAAGAAGAAGAAGGAGAAGAAGGAGAAGAAGAAGAAGAAGAAGAAGAAGAAGAAGAAGAAGAAGAAGAAGAAGAAGAAGAAGGAGAAGAAGAAGGAGAAGAAGGAGAAGAAAGGATTCAAGAAGCAAAAGCAGTTCCCCCATTTGACCTTTTCACTGCTGAATCTCTTGAAACTTGGAGCCCAGACTTTTGTCAATGCCTTAAGGCACCAATGAGATCCAGCCTATGGTGGAATTAAGGACATGTGAAGGATCGCTTAATGTTGCTTATGTTAGCTGAAATTGATAAACTCTAATTTTGCCATGGAGAAAAAGATGTCAGTTAGAGTTTCCCTTGAAGATGAGTTGGATATGGAGTGAGGACATCAAAATGCATTCCTTATGTTTTTATTATCAGAAAGAGGAACATCTTCCAATAAGATCAAGTAGGAATTTGAACCAACTCATGATTCCTTCCTTCCCCTCCCCTCCCCTCATCTCCTCTGTTCCCCATGGACAATGAGTTTGAAAAATATTTTAACAGGAACCTCTGCAATGTCACCCTCAGGAAGTATAAAACTAGGAGTCACACAAGGCTGACCAAAAAAGGCACCACCTCAACAGATGGAGCTGTCAAATGATTATCACATAAGGCTACCAACCCTCCGGGCCCCACCAAGCAAGTAGAATGAACAACTCCATTTGTCTGCAGTGAAAATAACTTTTATTTAAAAATGCTGGCTGCAATAAAGTTAGGAGGAATCTGAAGTTCCTGTGTAGCAAACAAATGAAACCCTCAGGTCTCCATCCCTCCCCCATGTCTAGTCTGTCTTTAGTCAATCCAACATCACTGAGATGTTTTGGGAAATGCTGAGGTGTTTGGGCTGGTGAAATTCCACACTCAGAATGAACAACCATGAAGATAACAGGCTTGGGATAACTTAACTGTTTTTAGGGGGTTTTAAGGGTTTGTTTTAGTTTTGGGGATTTTAGCACAGGGTTTCGTTTAATTCTTTTTTAATATTGTATTGTCTGTGATTTTATATGCATTTTTAATTTCCCTGTGCCCCGCCTCGAGTCCCTTCGGGGAGAGAGAGCGGGCTATAAATTAAATTATTTATTTATTTATTTATTTAAGATGCCTGGGAAGAACCTGTTCCAAACTGTTTTTCACCCCTTCAACTGTCATTTCCTCCTCCCAAATTCCCACCATAGAAGCATTTAGGTTGATTACCCAACTGCCCCCTTCCATCCTCCAATCCTTTGATGGAAGAATGTTTGTAAGGTGTCAAGCCAATGATGGAGGACCTCATAAAAGCAATGGAATAGCTTGCGTTCAGAAGTTGTGGGTGCTCCAGCACTAGAGGCTTTAAAAAGTTGGTGGACAATCATTTGTCTCAAATGGTAGAGGGTCTCCTGCTTGAGTAGGGGGTTGGACTAGAAGACCTCTAAGGTTCCTTCCAACTTTATTGTTTTGTGTCGAACAGAGGCAAATGAAAAATATAAACCAACAACAAATTGCAATAGATAGCTAAATGTCATGATCCTAAGAAAAGATTTCATTATCAGTTCCCTCCTTTTATCATTAGATGTTCCTTAGTGTTTAGATCTGGTCTCAGGAGGATAATGTAGCACTTGGGGAAGAAGATGCAGCCCAGCAATCCAGCACTGGAGGCCAAGATGGAGAAGACCTGAACGACCACCATGGACTTTCCTTTGGTGCTCAGGTAGTTGGGCAGGAAAGAGACCCAGACACTGCAAAAGACCAGCATGCTGAAGGTGATCAGCTTGGCTTCGTTGAAGGCCCCAGGCAGGTTCCTGGCCAGGAAAGCCACTATGAAGCAAATGGCAGCTAGGAAACCCATGTAGCCAAGGACAACATAAAACATGATAACAGAGCCTTCATTGCATTGAAGGATGATCACTCCAGGCTGGGAGTGCATGTCAGAATCAGGGAATGGGGGAGAAACTCCCAGCCACATGGCACAAATGAAAATTTGGAGACCAGAACAAGAAAGGATGATGGAGTTGGCCAAGCTCTTTCCTAACCATCTTCTCATCCTGTTTCCTGGTTTTGAGGGCAGGAAAGCCAACACCACCATGATAGTTTTGGCCAAAACAGAAGACACAGCTACTGAGAAGACAATGCAGAACACTGTTTGTCGGAGAAGACAGGTGGCTTTCCTTGGCTGGCCAATGAAGAGAAAGGAGGATAAAAAACAAAGGAGGAGGGAGATCAGGAGGATGAAGGAGAGGTCCCGGTTGTTGGCTTTGACAATGGGAGTTTCTAGGTATTTAAGGAATACGATTAAAACAAGGCTTGTGGTTAGGAACAAGCGTAGAGCAAAGGAGATAAGGATGATAGCCAGATGTTCTTCATAGGACAGGAAGGTTATTCTTTTGGGGATACATTGGACTTGAAACTTATTTGGATATTGTTCATCCGGACACTTGGAGCATTTTCCAGTATCTGAGAAAACAAAGTAACATTTGTTTCATATTCTTTCAAATTTCACAAGAACCTTTATATAAGATGGTGATACTGAGAGATAGGAAAGTCTCAGTAAATGATACATACATACACTACAACACAGAAAAACATCCCCAACATGTTTGTTTGTTTGTTTGTTTGTTTGTTTGTTTATTAAATTTCTGAGAGATGATGGACATGTTTCTCCCAACAATGTTTAAACTCCATTAGGGGTAATTGATCCACAATCTCAAACCATGCTCTCAATAATCTGCTCTAAAAAGATTGGACACAGGATGAAAGTTGTCTAACATGGTTGGATCCATGGAATTCCTCTTGAGAAGGGTTGCAACACTGCTTACTTCAGGGGAGATTGTTCAGTCCCTTCCAGTTAAAAATAATTAACTATACTGAAATTGAGAGTATCTCCAAACTGTGGGGCCTTCTAGAAATCTCTTAAAATGTTATATTTTCCAACAGTCCTGGGGATCACCTGACAAGAGAGCCTTGAGTCCTCTTCTTTTGATTTCTTAGTTCTCGTTCTTTAAATTTTTAATTTGTGATTTAATTGTGTACCACCAAAAGTCACTTTGTGTGAAGTACACAAACATATAAATCTGATGAATAAATTTAAATAGAAAGAGATATTAAGGAAGATTAATTTGTGAAGGAATTCAAGAAGAGGAACTGAATTTGTTATCTGCCAAGTTTCTTTACCCAATAAAAATGAGAAGATGAAGCAATGTATTTCTATCCTTTCTAGATTTGGGAACAATTTTAAAGAGAGAACGAATTCACCATTGGTATCCATTTGTAGATTGTTCTTTTATTAGTTCTCCTCTCCCTTTCCTTTCTATTCCTTTTAATCCCAGCACTGTATGTTAGCATTTTTTTCATTTCAGAACCACAATTATATTCCTTTTTGTTATTGATGATGTTCTAGCAGTTTTTATCTCAATATTCAACAACAATGCAAAGTGGAAAATAAGAAAAGTTGGGAAGGAAATATCCACTTGATGTTTTTATCCTGAATTCTCTGTTTGGTTTTCATTTGTTCCTTGAACCCAACTTCTCTCCCTCCCTTGTTCCTCCCAGTTAGATATTTCAGCTTATAAGGATTTATGATCTTAATAAAGAGTAATTGATTAAATGCATGATTGATTTATCTTTTGGCCTGTAATGTAAAGTTGATTTGGATGAGCAAAGCACATTGATCTAAAATAATTCCTCAACTTACAGAGAATTCATATATTTCTAAGAAAGATGAATATGGATGGACACATCCAAATTGGCAAATAAAAGAGAGATTTCCTAACCAATCCACAATATCCTTCTTCTTAAATTCATCCTTGAAAATCTTTTTATTTTGTCTCCCTTTAGGGAAGAAATTGGACACCATGAAATTAAAAACAAAACCATCAAACATATTTGACCCTGTAAGATATATATTGATCAAAGTGCTCTGGGTGAATTCAGAAAGTTTCCTTATATTGTCACCCATCTTCTTGAGTGGAGATGGACCCCTCTGGACAAGGAACGCAGTTGTAGCTGCAAAATGGCTCTCCTTCTCGAGCCTTCCTGACAACCCAGGCTGACATTTTTCCACACATTTAGACTGAGGCAGAGACTGAGAAGAGAAAGAAAGAAATGGCAAATGAAAGATGTTGCAATCACCATCTACAGAACATGGAGGTGGATAGGACCATTAGCCAAGTAGTCCCCAGCCTTCAGATAGAAAAATATGAAATATCTGATCACTTCCATATGATAGCAGGAATACAATTGCAGGCAGATTTAGTTCCTCCATTTTCTTGGGGCATATCAGATTGTAAAAATAGACATTTCTACTTAATAAAGTCTGGAGGAATACAATTGGGAAAAGATTTAAGCATTAATAGACAACCAGTGGATTCCTCCTCATAGTAGAATTAACATGCATTCCTCCATTCTTTCTATAGGTATGAATTGAAAATAAGATATCCACTTATTTTAAATTTTAGACTAAACTTTATTGAAAAAGATGTACTAAATTTCTATTCCTCATCTTTATAAAGATTACCTGACTAATTGAATGATTGATTGGTATATCTTTTATATATCAATTTATTTATTTAAAATTTTATTTCTTTTTAATTAATGTGATTTAGAAAGAAATTTCTGATCAGTAAGATCTGGAAAGGTTTCTTCTGGAGTTCAAAGCTCCTTTTGAAAATAGTCCAAAACTATGTCCGAGTTAAGATACAAGATTGGTTCCACTCTTAGACCACTGCCCCGGGCGCCCCCAGGCCCTATGGTCATAGAGGGCCAAACCCATTATGAAGTTCAACAAATTCTTGATTCAAGGTGGCACAGAAGGCAACTCCAATGCCTAATCAAGTGGAAGGGTTACCCCTTATCAGAGGCATCGTGGGTGAAACATAGAAACATCAAAGCTGATCGCCTTATAGCAAAATTCCATGCAAAATATTTATTGACACAGCTGTACATATCTACCCCAAACCACCCCAACGATGCCGTTGAAGTAATGTCCCGGTGTGTGGAGGCCGTGCGGGTCTGGATGGGAAGTAACAAACTCCAACTCAACCTGTCCAAGACCGAGTGGCTGTGGTTTCCGGCGTCCCTGTACAACCAGTTTACACCATCACTGGCCATTGGGAGTGAACATCTAGCCCCCGTGGATAGGGCATGCAACTTAGGAGTCCTCCTGGATTCCCGGCTGTCCATGGAAGATCATCTGACAGCCGTGGCCAGGGGGGATTTCTACCAGGTATGCCTGGTACACCAGTTGCGTCCCCTATTGGACCGGGACTCCCTTTGCACAGTCACTCATGCGCTCATGACATCCCGCCTATTGTAATGCTCTCTACATGGGGCTTCCCTTAAGGTGCACCCGAAGACTACAGTTAGTTCAGAATGCGGCCGTGCGGGGAATTTTGGGAGCCACAAGGCATTCCCACATAACACTGCTCCTGCGCGACCTGCACTGGCTACCTGTGGCTTTTCGGGTGCGCTTTAAGGTATTGATTACCATCTTCAAAGCGCTCCATGGCACGGGACCTAGTTATCTCCAGGATCGTATCCTACCTCACACATCCCTTCGGCCGATCCGCTCCCACAGAGAGGGAGCTCCCACTTTTCTGGGCCCCGTCCACTAGGCAGTGCCAGCGGGCGACGCCCAGGGGAAGGACCTACTCTATGGCGGGCCCAACCCTCTGGAACGACCTACCCCCCGAACTTAGAACTATCACGGACCTCCGCAAAAGTCTGAAGACGCACTTCTTTCAGCTCGCCAGCCTGGCCTAATCCACACCATCAAGCTGTAGACTGAAGTTTAAATTGTTTTAATTCGGATTTTAAGGTAGAGTTTTAGGATTTTAAGGTTTTAGGATTTTTTAGCACAGGGTATTAGGATTTAATCTATTTGTAGTATTATTTATTGTTATGTTTGTGTTTTTTCTATTTTAACTTCCTGTGCACCGCCCCGAGTCCCTTTGGGGAGAGTGGTGCGGTTTATAAATTTAATAAATGAAATGAAATGAAATGACTCAGCCCTGGCCTTCCTTCCCTGGCATTCAGCCACAGGAGGAAGGTAAGGACGCTTCTCATGGTGAAGGGAGAGCAGGAGGCCTTTGACAGATTAGGCCAGGCCTGGGCAGAAAATAGAATAGAAATTCAAAAAACTTTGCTACCGGGTTCTGTGGGCGTGGCTTGCTGGTGGGGTCATATGACTGAGTGGGCATGGCCACGAGTGATGTTGGTCATGCCCACTCAATCACATGGACCCCCCACCAAGCCACGCCCACAGAACCAGTAGGGAACCATTTTGAATTTCACCATTGGGTTCAATTCTCTTCCTCCTATGTAAATTTCTCCAAAAAGTTCTAGTGGGAAAGGACAGAACCACTGCAGAATTGTTCCCCAGAGCTGTATTTGTGCTTTTTCACTAGCATGCTTTTCTACAGCTAGAGCCCTGGTAGATTGAGGGTCCCCAGAGGAAAAGCTGCTTCTCAGTGTAGCAATCACTGTCCCAGTCTTTGAGACCTCTTCTGCTCCTTCTCCCCTGACCATCTTTGATGTAAACATCAGACTGAAGCAACATTGAAGGCATCTTGCATCAGAAAAGGATAAATGGCACAGGACACACTCTGTGTGGCACAAATTTTGGGATGTGCAGGGGTTGAGTTCTTAAATGTACCTTCCCCATTTTGAGGTGAAGTTCTTTTTATCTCTGTTTGAATCAGGAAAGCCACTGGCCTTTCCAACTTGTGAGAGAACTTTGAATTTTTCTAATATCTTGTAGTTCACAAACAGTTCACAAAAGTGGCTGATTCAGGTCAAGGAGGAATGGACCTCCTATTTCTGCTTGTTACGCTGATGCTTATGCTGACCCAGAGAAGCTGTGGGAGTCTCAGAACCAAATGTCCTCCCACCTTAAAGCAGCAGGACAGAGACAATCCGCGTAACTATTACAGTCCAGGAGACCACCTCATTGGTATAGTTGTCAGCGCAACAGAAACTTCGATTAAGCTGTTAAATTTCAACAGGTCTCCTTTTATTGCCGCTGATGTGTAAGTCATTCAGTGTTGTTGTTAGTTGCAAAGTCATGTCTGACCCATCATTACCCCATGGACAATGTTTCTCCAGTCCTCTCTGTCCTCTATCATCCTCTGGAGTCCATTTAACTGACTGCTTCGGTGACTCCATCCAGCTATCGCATTCTGTACTGTCCCATTTCTTCTTTTACCTTCTATCTTTCCCAGCATTCGGCTCTTCTCCAGGGAGCCCTTCCTTCTCATTCGGTGGCCAAAGTACTTGAATTTCATCTTCAGGATCTGGTCTTTTAAAGAGCAGTCAGGATGGATCCCCTCTAGAACTGACCAGTGTGATCGCCTTGTAATCCAAGGGACTGGCAGGAGTCTTCTCCAGCACCATTCAGTGTGCGGAGCTGCAAACCTTCTGTTTGCATCTCTTAAACTCTTCTTCCTTTCGTCTTCTCCCACTTATTCCTAAAATAACAGGACATGTGTAAGTTCTCAGATCATTTTGATTTATCTCTTCTTCTGCAAGAGACTCAAATGCATGGAAGTAACCCTGAAAGAACTTGAGAATGAGAGAGACAGAAATCTTCTGGGTCTTCCCCTCATTTTCCAGTCCTGAACTTACTCTTTGAATATTGACTTTTATTTCATGTATTTATTGATGGGGTTGTAGCTGCTTCTGTCAGTCCATATTAAATGCCTGCTCCTTATAGAAATAAGGATGACCTGTTATTAGTGCTCTACTTTAATGGTTGAATGGTTTTGAATCCTGGTAATTGTAGAAAGAAATAACAGAATTACAAAAAATATAATATATTTATGACTATTAACCCTGGTACAAGGCTATTCCCATACCCTCTTATCAACACTTGGAAAAACTAAAATTAAATGGCAAAACTAACTGCTTTGATCAGAAACAATGGCCGAGATAAATTTTAAGAGACTGGGAGTCATTTCTGTACTTTCTACATATTAAATACAATAACAGATGGTTAACAGAAGGATAAAAAGATTAATATTTGGGCTAACCCATTCACTATTTTTTTCTTCCATTTTTACATATATACAATATTATGATTAGTTGTTGGGTTGATTTGATTAGACAGATAGACTTCCTCACCTGGAATATTTGTTTATTCAATGTAGTATTTTTGTTAAATAAGGTTGGGAAAGCTTATAACTATCTATAGACCCATTATGTAAGGGGAGGATTCTTCATGTTTAATGTTTGATTTATTCGACATTTGTTTTTGTTTTTCCTTTCCCCATCTTTTTACACATTTTTAAATATTTTTAGTGTTGAATGTTTGCTATTTTGTGTTTTATTCTTGTTGATAAAAGAAAATTATGTTAAAAAAAGAGAAAATGTGACGGGTGACTCTCATTTTTTACTAGTTTTGCATCAGTATTGCCTTGTAGAATAAATTAAATTAATATATTGTTTTAATGTTACTGCTATTGATGGTGGTGATCATGATAATGTCAACATTTTTTTTACTGTAGGATCATAAATCTTATGTCAGTTATCCCACCGTTCATTTTTTCCACTGAAGTGGTCAACAAGAATCCCCAACTCATGCACAATCTCACTCTCGGCTACAACATCTATGAGAACCACAGGAACCCCCTTATCACTTCAGATATCTTGCTGGACATGCTCTCTACTGGGGAAGACAATGTTCCCAACTACAGTTGTGGAAGGAAGGACAATCTCTTGGCTCTTCTTGATGGAGCTGTTGGTGACATCTCTATTCAGATGTCAACCATGGGGACCCCCTACAAAATCCCACAGGTGTGTGTGTATGAGTGTGTTGTGTGTTTCTTTAGCTAGCAAAATAGGTGGGATAGGTGTCAAAAGCATCACCCCTCCCCCATGCCCATGCTTTACTCTAATGGCAAAATGAAAACAAAAGGCAAGTAGCTGCCAAATTTTCATTCTTGACATTTGTATTTATTAGTTTGTCAAACATCATGTACAAGATAGCAGGTATAAATATAAACCTCAATATAAATGAAAGAAATGAATACAAATAGATGGGGGCAGTAGGACAGGGATGTTAGGCATGCTGGTGTGCTTATGCATTGTGGGGTAAAGTCCACAATAGACAGTTTAAGGTTTAAGCTGTGAGGGTTAGAGGAGGTAACAATGGAGTCTGGCAGAGCATTCCAGGCATTGACCACTCTCTTGCTGAAGTCATGTTTACCTTGAGTTTGTATCGGTTGTTGACACATGTATTATTGAGGTTGAAGTGAAGAGGTGGTTGATAGGCAAGATGTTGTAGCAGACAATGTTGTGTACTGTGCTTAGATCATACCGCAGGTGGGGCAGTTTCAGATTGGCCAAGCCCAAAATTTCAAGACTGGTGGCATAGGGAATTCTATTACGAGTAGGGAATTCTGTTGTGAGTAGAGGAGTGGAGTACTCTTCTCATGGAATACCACTCGACCTGCTCAATCATATTAATGTCCGTTGTACAATGTGGATTCCAGGCAGATGAGCTGTATTTGAAAATTGGTCTAGCAAAGGTTGTTCTTTTTTTTATAAAAATAATTTTATTGGTTTTTAAAAATTTTACAGGGAAAAAGGTGCAAGGTGAAATAACATTTTGGCATCTTCCCTGCCGTTGGCGATATCCCTCCCAAAGAACTTCATATATATACAATTTTTTAAAATAAAGGACAAGCATATAGAAAAATTACATCTTATAATCCATATAATCAATCATTTTTCCCTTTGCCATTTTCTTGTGTATCGGCAATCACAATAAGCTTTCAAATAAAATCATTTTTGAGACGTAAGTCTTTTCGCAAGTGACTCTTCCCTCCTGTCTCCAGGCCGGGCCGTCACTCCTTCTGTTCCCCCATCTTCACCTCCCAACTGGGAGGAATGTTTTTTGTTAAACATCTCCACCTCAGTTAATGTTTTGATTTTTACCCTGTCCCCTTCCCAGAATATCAGCATTCCTTCTGGCAACAACCACTTGAACCAAATTCCTTTCTTATATAATTTCTTAGACAAGAAGGAATACTTCCTTCTAATTTCTCTCATTTTTTTCGGAATTTGTTTCAAGATGGTTATTTCTTTGTCCTGATATTTCAAGATTCCATCCCTTTGGGCCCTTAATATCTCATCCCTTGTGGATCTCCTGAGAAATTTAACATGAATTTCTCTTGGTACATTATTTATCCTAGCATAAGCTGAGTTTATTCTATAAACCAGGTCCATATCCCACCAGAGCTGATCTTTGTCTTTTTTAATATATTCTGCTAATATTGTACTCATAATATCTTTAAGGTCTTCATTATCTGATTCTGGCAAGTTCTGGAACCTGAGGAAGAAAGACATTCTTTCAAATTCAATCTTAGTTATGTGAGCTCCTAATTCTAAACCCTCCTTCTGGATCTCCTTAACCTCCCCCCCCTCCATCTCAGTCACCCCTTCCTCCAATTTTGCAATTTTCTGTTTATTTTCTGTTGTATCCCCTTTCGTTTCCCTAAGCTCAAGTGTTAAATCTGTCAGCTTGTTCATTATCTCATGAAAAATTTCCACAACTGATTGTTCCTGCGGTCCCTCTTCAGCGCACTGCTTCGGCAGGAGTTGTGAAATCTTTAATTGTGTAGTTGGGCTAGAAGCAGCTGAAGAAGGTGCAGTAATTTTCCCATTGGCAGCTTTTTAGAAAAAAAAACATGACGTGCTGACTTTTTGCTGAAGTCATGTTTACCTTGAGTTTGTATCGGTTGTTGGCACATGTATTATTGAGGTTGAAGTAAAGTGGTGGTTGACAGGTAAGATGTTGTAGCAGACAATGTTGTGTATTGTGCTTAGATCATACCCCAGGTGGGGCAGTTTCAGATTAGCCAAGCCCAAAATTTGAAGACTGGTGGCATAGGAAATTCTATTATGAGTAGGGAATTCTGTTGTGAGTAGAGGAGTGGAGTACTCTTCTCATGGAATACCACTCGACCTGCTCAATCATATTAATGTCTGATGTACAATGTGGATTCCAGGCCGATGAGCTGTATTTGAAAATTGGTCTAGCAAAGGTTTTGTATGCCCTAGTTAGCAATATAATGTTACTGGAGAAGAAGCTTCACAAATTTAGGTTAACAACTCTTAATGCCTTTTTGGCAATGCTGTTAAAGTGAGCTCTGGGGCTTAGATCATTTGAGATGAGTACTCTTAGGTCTTTGAGAGAGTGAGGGTTGTCTATGAAGTCATTTCCATCCAACTTGTATTTAGTGTTCTGATTCTTTTTTGCCAATGTGTAGGACAGAGCATGTATTAGTCAAGATTTGGAGTTGCCAATTATGCACACATGGTCACATGGACATATGGTTTGGCTTTTGTTCAGGACTACTCAGCAAGCTGACAATGTCTGATGTGCAAGGTATGCTGTTTGCATGCTTCATAAACATCTACTGTAACTTCAGTTTTTGTCAACAAGGGATTGTCCACTGGGAAGGTTCAAGAAATGAAAAGAGTGAGGAGAGATGCAGAATCCTATCAAAGGGTCTTCTGTAGAAAAGGAAAATGCAGCAAAAAATGGAAGCTGGTTTGTTAAATCCATGATTCTTTCCCAAAATAATTATGTTTTAATGGTGAAAAATATTCCTGATTCCTGAAAAGAATCCCAATGAATTATCTTATCTAAAGCTGTAAAATATTATGCCTTATAGTCTCATTGTGTCCACTAGGTTTAACCAAGAGATCAAAAAAATTAAGCAGTTCACCCAGGAGTGAAATTCAGCAGGTTCTGACCAGTACTGGAGAACAGGTAGTGGAGATTTTGAGTACTTTGGAGAACCAGAAAATATCACCTCTGGCTGACTCCAGAGTGGGGGGGGAATGGGGTTTTTGCAGTATCCTTCCTCTGGAGTGGGCAGGGAATGGGGATTTCGCCCTGGGTCCTTTTGGAGAAGGGCGGGGTATAAATTTAATAAAACTAAAACTAAGATTTTGCAATATCCTTCCTCTGGAGTGAGGAGGGAATCGAGATTTTGCAATATCCTTCCCCTGGAGTGGGGTGGGAATGGAGATTTTGCAACATCCTTTCCCCTGATGTGGGGAGGGAATGAAGATTTTGCAACATCCTTTCCATGGAGTTGGGAGGGAATGGGGGTTTTACAGTATCCTATCCCTGGAGTGGGGAGGGAATGGGGATTTTGCTGTATCCTTTCCCTGCCATGCCCACCAAGCCACGCCCACTGAATCGGTAGTAAAACAAATTGAATTTCACCACTGATATCACTCATATGCTAGTGAATGTTCTACCCAAATATGTTTATGGGAACCAAGATGGATTGATAGAAACCTAGTATTTTGGGTGAGATCTGACCAGATATATTCTTTCTTTTTCCCCCCAGATCAACTATAAAATTGTTTCAAAAGTTCTGAGTGATAAAAATCATTTCCCTTTTTCTCACCGGATGTCCCCCAAAGATGATGTCTATAATCCAGTAATTATCCAACTACTTCTCCATTTCAGATGGACCTTGATTGGCCTTTTTGCTTTAGACACAGAGAAGGGAGAGAATTTCATGAGGACTTTGACTCCTGTGCTTGTCAGGAATGGAATTTGTGTTGTTATATCACAAAGGTTCTCAATGACTAGACATATAGCAATTGTCAGAGGTCCCTTCTATAAATGGAGACAGGTCAATGTTTTTGTTTACTTTCTAGAATCTCGCTCCTCTGTAGATGGGATTCAACGTGTTCATGCGACTCTGAATCATTTGCCACAACCCATTGAAGGGAAAGTCTGGATCGCAACATTGCATCCCTTATCCCTAAGTGTTAGTCTGTTGAGGATGAAATATCTTCATAGTATATGGTACTTTCTTATTGTAGAAAAAAAAAGGCCGGAGAACGATGACTTTCAACATCAGATCCCTGTGAAAAGCCCGTTTGAAGATAAGATCTTTAGCTGTTCATTCTCAAAGCACATCTTTTCTGTCAAAGACCGAAGAAGATGCACACAGAAGGCATCATTGGAGGCCCAAGAGGAAGAAAACAGGATTGAAATGAGAAATGACGCCTATGCTTACAGTGTCATTAAGACTCTGGCCCACACCTTGAATGCTGCATATTCCTCCAGATCCAGGAGAAGGAAGGAGGGAAAAAGGAAGCTGAGGACCACAAGGTTGCAGCCATGGCAGGTGTGGGGTCCTTAATTTCTTCTGAGCAGGAATTTAAAAAATCCAGGAAAGGGAACATTATCCTCCTCCTGCTCTTTCATCACCTTCTGCCCTTTCTTTTTTTCCCTTTTTTTTGTATAACAATTTTTATTGATTTTACAATTTTATAATAGGAAAGGGGTGTGTAGGGTATTTAACAAATATTTTAGAGCTTCCATGTGAGGGTTGGTAACCTCCTCTAAGACTTCATACATAATAATTTCAATAAAAGGTGGAAAGAAATACATACATTTCATATCATAAATTCCATGCATTCAATCATTGGTTGGTGTTAACATCCATGTAGGAGTTACAATACAAATAAAAAAATCATTTTTGTGATCTTAGCCTCTTTGCTATTGTTTCTTCTTCTTCCTTACCGCCAGTGGGTGGAGCCATGGCCCCTCCAGTTCCAACATCATCCTCCAGGGTTGAGGCGTGTTTTTTAAGAAAGGCCTCCGACTCTTCTACTGTTTTAATTCTGGGACTGCCTCCCTCCCAGAACACCAACATTCCCTCTGGCATTAACCATTTGAACCACACCCCTTTCTTATATAATTTTGTTTTGATAAGAAGGAATATTTCCTTCTTATTTCTCGAAATTTTTTAGGGATCTGTTTCAATATGGCAATCTCTTTTTGTTGATATATCAAAGGTCCTCCCCTCTGCGCTCTCAGAATCTCATCCCTTGCTGAATTTAATATGAATCTCTCTGGGTACATTATTTATTCTGGCATATACGATGATAATAATACAATAGCAGAGTTGGAAGGGACCTTGTAGGACTTCTAGTCCAACCCCCTGCGTGTGCAAGAACTTTATACTATTTCAGACAAATGGCTATCCAACATCTTCTTAAAGACTTCCAGGGTTTGGGCATTCACAACTTCTGGAGGCAAGCTGTTCCCGAGGTTAATTGTTCTAACTGTCTGGAAATTTCTCCTTAGTTCTAAGTTGCTTCTCTCCTTGATTAGTTTCCACCCATTGCTTCTTGTCCTGCCACCAGGTGGCTTGGAGAATAGTTTGGCTCCCTCTTCTTTGTGGCACCCTCTGAGATATCGGAACACTGCTATCATGTCTTCCCGGTCCTTCTCTTCATCAAACTAGACATACCCAGTTCCTGCAACTGTTCTTCTTATGTTTTAGCCTCCAGTCCCCTAATCAACTTGGTTGCTCTTCTCTGCATTCTTTCCAGAGTCTCCACATCTTTTCTATATCGTGGCGACAAAAACTGTATGCAGTATTCCAAGTGTGGCCTTACCAAGGCACTATACAGTGGCATTAACACTTCACGTGATCTTGATTCTATCCCTCTGTTTATGCAGCCTAGAACTGTGTTGGCTTTTTTGGCAGCTGCTGCACACTGCTGGCTCATATTTAAATGGTTGTCCACTAGGATTCCAAGATCCCTCTCGCAGTTGCTACTATTGAGCAAGGTACCACCTATACTGTACCTGTGCATTTTGTTTTTCTTGCCTAAATGTAGAACCTTACTTTTTTCACAATTGAATTTCATTTTATTAGATAGTGCCCAATGTTCAAGTTTGTCAAGATCCTTCTGTATCTTAAGCCTATTTTCTGGAGTGTTGGCTATTCCTGCCAGCTTGGTGTCGTCTGCAAATTTGATGAGTTCCCCATTTATCCCCTCATCCAAATTATTGATGAAGATGTTGCAGAATACTGGGCCAAAAACAGAGCCTTAGGGTACTCCACTGCATACTTCCTTCCATGTAGATGCAGTTCCATTGAGGACTACACGTTGAGTGCGGTTAGTGAGCCAGTTGCGAATCCATTTGGTGGTGATGCTGTCTAACCCACATTTTTCTACTTTATCTAATAGTAGGTTATGGTCTACTTTGTCAAATGCCTTACTGAAGTCCAAGTAAATTATATCGACAGCATTCCGCTGGTCCACTAATTTTGTCACTTTGTCAAAGAATGCAATTAGATTAGTCTGGCATGATCTGTTTTTGACAAACCTATGTTGGCTTTTGGCTATTACTTTGTTTGCTTCTAGGTATTTGCTTATTTATTGCTTAATTATCTTTTCCAGAATCTTCCCTGGTATTGAGGTCAGGCTGATGGGTCTATAGTTTCCTGGATCTATTTTTTTCCCTTTTTTGAAGATGGGAACCACATCAGCTCTTTTCCAGTCTTCTTGCAGTTCCCTGGTGCTACAGGATCTCTGAAAGATATAGTTCAGTGGTTCTGAGATCTCGTCTGCCAGTTCCTTCAGAACCCTGGGGTGTAATCCATCCGGTCCTGATGATTTGAACTCGTCCAGGGCAGACAGATGCTCACTTACCATTTTCTTCCCTATTTCAACTTGTGTTCCTAATCTCTTTCTTTCTTTTTTAAATTTATACCCCGCCCTTCTCCAAAAGGACCCAGGGTGACGCACAGGAATTTAAAATACAATACAAAATCAAGTAAAAAATATAAAAAACTTATTTGATACCCATCCTGCGCTAAAAACAAATTAAAATCCCCAAATTTAAAACTGCCTAAAATAGTCATTTGTGGAGGTTACGCTAGGCCGGCTAAATGGAACAAATGTGTCTTTAAACACTGGCGGAAGAGGCGGAGGTCGGAGATGGTACGCAATTCAGGGGGTAAGTCGTTCCAAAGGGCAGGGCCCGCCACAGAGAAGCCTCTTCCCCTGGGTGTCGCCAGTCGGCATTGTCCGGCCGACGGCACCCTGAGAAGGCCCTCTCTGTGGGAGCGTATCGATCTAAGGGATGTATGGGGCAGGAGGCGGTCTCGCATATAACTAGGTCCCGAGCCATGGAGCGCTTTAAAGATTGTCGGCAAAACCTTGAAGTGCACCCAAAAGACCACAGGAAGCCAGTGCAGCTCGCGCAGGATAGGTGTTATATGGGAGTGTCTAGGCGCTCCCGTAATCACCCGCGCGGCTGCATTCTAGACTAACTGTAGCTTTCGAGTGCACCTCAAGGGAAGCCCCATGTAGAGAGCATTACAGTAGTCGAGTCGGGATGTCACGAGTGCTTGAGTGACTGTGCGCAGGGCATCCCAGTCCAGTAAGGGGCGCAATTGGCGCATCAGGCGTACCTGATGGAATGCCCCCCTGGCCACGGCCGCCATATGGTCCTCCATGGACAGCCGGGAATCCAGGAGGACACACAAATTGCGCGCTGTCTCCATGGGGGCCGGTGTTTCGCTCCCAATGGCCAGAGTTGGAGTAATCTGGCTGAACCGGGGTGCCGGGAGCCATAGCCACTCAGTCTTGGATGGGTTGAGCTTGAGTTTGTTACTACCCATCCAGATCCGTACGGCTTCCAAACACCGGGACATCACCACGGCAGCATCGACGGCATCGGCGACAAAAATCTGATTTTTGTGGTGCTGTTTTTGATTGGTTGGACTGTTTTATCCCTTGGTGTAAAGACAGATGCAAAAAATGAGTTAAATAGTTCTGCTTTCTCCCTGTTGCTTATCATCTTCTTGCCATTTTCCCCCAGCAGTGGACCAATTGTTTCCTTAACTTTTTTCTTGTTTTTAACATGTTGGAAGAAGCTTTTTTTGTTATTTTTTACTTTTTTGGCAAGCCTTTCTTCATTGCGAGCCTTAGCTTTCCTCACTTCATCTTTACAGGCTCGGGCTATTTGCTGATATTTTGCCTTAGCTATGTCCCCCTCTTTCCACTTTTTATATTTATCCTTTTTGTCTTTCAATTTGTCAGAGAGTTCTTTGTGTAGCCATGCTGGTTTCTTTTGGGAACTGTTATTTTTCTTCTTCATTGGTATTTCACTGGGCTGGGCTTTTATAATCTCATTTTTCAAAATTTCCCAAGCTTCTTGAGTTGTTTTCCCCTTGAGGATTCTCATCCATGGAATCCTTCCCAAGCTCTTTCTAAGTTTATTGAAATTAGCTCTCTTAAAGTCTAAGACTCTACTTTGACTTTGTTCAACTACTTTTGTTTGCATAATGTTGAATTCCAGTATTTCATGATCGCATGCCCCCAAAGTTCCTGTAGCTTCTACACCTTCTATCATTTCCTCTCTGTTAGTGAGAATTAAGTCCAATATGGCTGGTCCTCTTGTTCTCTTCTCTACCTTTTGGGCAACAAAGTTGTCTGCTAGGTTTGTTAGGAACCTGTTGGATCTTTCACTTGGTGCAGAGTTTGTTTCCCAATTGATGCCAGGGTAGTTAAAATCTCCCATTACTATTGTAGCATGCTTCCTACATACCTTAGTTAGCTGGTTAGCAAAAAGTTCATCCACTTCCTCTGCTTGGTTGGGTGGCCTGTAGTACAGACCTATGACAATATCATCCCCCCCCACCTTTAATATTGACCCAAATACATTCAAGATAGTTCTCATCATTGTTGTGCTCTATTTCTGTAGAGATGTAATTATTTCTTATATATAGTGCAACTCCACCTCCTCTCTTATTTGGTCTATTTCTTTTAAATAATTTAAATCCTTCTAGCTGTATGTTCCATTTGTGGGTTTCATCCCACCAAGTTTCTGTAATGGCAACAATATCATATCTGCCCTCATTTACTTGAATTTCTAATTCACCCTGTTTATTCCTCATACTCTGTGCATTTGTGTATAGACATTTGAGTCCATTTTGATTGACCCTGTGTTTACTGTCTACGTAACCTGTGTTATGCCTGACTATGGTTCTCTTTGCCCCTATTTCTTTGCCACTTGTATGGTTCATGCACATGGTATGGCACTCACTGTTAATTGTTTGGTTTTGCTTGACATTAGTGGTGATAATATTACCCGCACAAACATCTATGTTACATGCACTGATAACCCTATGAATTTTAGTTTGGTGGGGACAGAAATGTTCTTTATCTATTAATTCTTTGTCCCCACTATTCAGTTTAAATGTTTAGCCAGGAAATCTGTGAATTTAATGCCAAGTAACTCAGTCCCTTTCTTGGATGGGTGCAAACCATCTCTTTTGTACAGTTTTTCATTGGACCAGCTGCAGGCATCATGACTAATAAAACCAAAGCCTTCCTTTTTACACCACTCCTTTAGCCACACATTAAACTCTGCTATGCACTGGCCCTTTCCTTTTTGTTCCTTGTATACTGGTATAATCTCTGAGAAAATAAGCCTACAACCTGTACTACTAATTTCGTACCCCAAACTCTGGAAATCATTCTGCACAGAAACTACATCTTTTTGGGACAGATCATTTGTGCCAAGATGTATAATAGTGTCAACTTCACAGTCCTTACTTGCATTCTTGACTATGTTAAGAATATGCCTCTTGTCTCTGCTGGCTGTAACACCCGGCAAACACCTGACATCTTTCAAAACCTCCATATCCTTACCTAAGTTTACATCCCTTACGATTGAGTCACCAATCAGAAGGTGACTTCTCTTTTTGGATACCTTGCTCTTGTTGTGTGACTGATGCGTGATCCCTGATTCACATGTTTGCATTTCTGAAGTAAGTTCTTCACTTTGGACCACAATCCCCTGCTTATTTGAGTCATCATTATTACCTTGACCTGTCACTTTAGTGTCCTCATTAAGTTCAGCAAGGGAGCTATATCTGTTATGCTGGGAGACAGCAAATGTTTTGTGTTTGTGGTTCACAGCTCTCACCCTGCCAGACCCCCCCCCCCACTATGTATGTGTGAGCAACACCCGTGCAATGGGGGGAATTTCTGCCCTCCCCAGGCTCCCCTGAAGCCTGGGGAAGGTGAGTGAAGGCATTTTCACTCTCACTAAGCATTGGGAAAGCCTCCGGAGCCTGGGGAAGGCAAAAAATAGGCCCAACCACAAGTTTGGAAATGGTTGACTGATTGACTCATTGGGCCTGTTTTTCACCATTTCTAGGCTTTGGATGCTTTCCTGAATGAACTTCCAGTTTGCCCGTTAGTCTGTTTTTCACCCTTCCCAGGCTTCAGGAAAGCCTCCGGGGACTGGAGAGGGCAAAAATCTTCCCGAACTTCCAATTGGGCTGCTGGGCCTGTTTTTCACCCTTTCTAGGCTCTGGAGGCTTTCCTGAAGCCTGGAAAGAGTGAAAATGCCCTCCCCTGGCCCTCCAGAAGGCTGAAAATCAGCTGAGGGCTGCCAAAGGCCGTCATGATGGCAAATATGTTTCCATGTGCCACTTGTGACATGTGTGCCATAGGTTTGCCATCATGGTTCTAGTGCTTTGCCCAGGAAATGTTGAAGGGAGTCTTTTTTTGGAGATTTTTCTAATTGTATTAATTTCTCACCATGTTGTCATTATGCCTCTATATTTGCTAATAAGTATTTCCCATCTCTGAACAAAATGAGATGGACAAGAAGCTCATGAGTTTTGGAGCAGAGGAGTTCTTTCATGTTCCTAGGAAATAATTAGTATACTGTAAACAAGTTTGAGAGTTTCCATATGTAAAAAAAAACAAGTGAGATAAGAAGTTTGCCTCTTGGATATTTTCCCCATTCTAGTTTCATCCCTTCCTGGATCTTTCTGTGTTTTGTAATATTTCCCAAGAAGAACTGTATTTGGACAAGAATGGAGAAATAGACGCTGACCTGATCATCAGGAGCTCGCTGCCTTTTTTTACTAACTTCTTGAGGGTACACACGATGACCCTGGCGAGTCGTAAAATAGAAAGACTAACCATCAACCAGGATGAGATCTCAAAGATGGAGCAGAAGAAGGTTTGGAAAACATGGCTTCTTTTCACTGTTTAATAATGCCTAGAGACACATTATAGGAGGACACCTAGTGATCAGGACCCATTTCAATTGGACTGGGACTGGACACCCTGGTGAATGATCTACTATATGAGAATGAATCAGTGATGGAATTCAAAAATGTTTAATACTGATTGTGTGGACATGGCTTGGTGGGTGGCATGGCTTGGTGGGTGTGGTGTGGCAGGGGAAGGATACTGCAAAATCCCCAATTAGCCCCTATCAGCTGGGACTTGGGAAACAGAATAGATGATGGTGGAGCCAGTCAGAGGTGTTTTTACTGGTTCTCTGAAGTACTCATAGCTTCTACTTCTCTTGTTCACGGCTCTCAAATGCCAAAGGAGGAAATGTCATTGGCCAGTGCCCATGGTTAGGGTTGGAACTGTAGTTTTTGAACAGAAAGGATCAATTCTTGGATGCTTAGCCATAGAAATAAAACTTTCCAGAAGGGCAAATTTCATATCCCTTTTACTGCAGCAAAATTTGACTTACTAGCCTTTTTTGAGGGTTACATTCTTATGAATCCAGCTCCTCCAGCTCCTAACTTCAGAGCCCAGCATAATTTTTATACACTACTACCCTAGCAACTATGGGATGTGGTGCCATAGTAGCTAAGATGCTGAGCTTGTCAATCAGAATGGTTGGCAGTTCGAATCCCTAGCACCATCGCGCCCCGATGGAGGACCTCGTGGCCGCATGGAATACTGCAGCCACGGGAGCCTTGGATCGGGTCGCGCCCTTGCGGCCTCTCTTGCGGCGACGAACCACCCTGGCTCCTTGGTTTACCGAGGAGCTAAGGGTGATGAAGCGCCACAAGAGATGCCTAGAGAGGAGATGAGATCCACTCGGTCTGAATCTGACCGAACACAGGTGAGAGCCCATTTACGGACTTACCTCGTGGCACTGAGAGTGGCCAAACGTCATCATTGTGCCACTCTCATCGCATCCGCAGATAACCGCCCTTCCGCCCTGTTCAGGGTGACCCGCTCCCTCCTTCAACAGAGGGTGCGGGAAGTCCCATTACAGGGTAGAGCAGAGGAATTTGGGATTTATCTGCAGGATAAAATCGCTCAGATTCAGAGCGAGTTAGTCCCCATCAATAGTGGCCCAGTGGGATGTCCCGAGGCTGATCTTGAGACAGTTTTGTGGGAAGAGTTTGACTCTGTTACTTCCGAAGATATGGACAGGTTACATGGGCGACTGCGAGCCACCACATGTTTATTGGACCCGTGTCCCTCCTGGCTTGTACTGGCATCCTGGGAGGTTACACGAGGCTGGCTCCAGGAGGTTGTCAACGCTTCTCTTAATGAGGGTTTCTTGCCTGCCGCCCTTAAAGAGGCAATGATGAGACCCCTCCTGAAGAAGCCCTCTCTGGACCCAGCATTATTGGTTAATTACCGTCCGTTCTCCAACCTTCACTTTTTGGCGAAGGTTGTAGAGTGTGGTGGCACAACAGTTTCCCCGTCATCTGGAGGAAGTTGATTATCTGGACACGCGCCAGTCCGGCTTCCGGCCCGGGCATAGCACCGAGACGGCATTGGTCACGTTGGTGGATGATCTCTGGAGGGCCAGAGATGGGTGTTGTTCCTCCATCCTGGTCCTATTAGACCTCTCAGCGGCTTTTGATACCATCGACCATGGTATACTATTACATCGGCTGGAGGGGCTGGGGGTGAGGGGCACTGTATTACGGTGGTTCTCCTCCTACCTCTACGGTCGATCGCAATTTGTGTTGGTAGGAGAGCAGAGGTCGACCTCGAGACCCCTCACTTGTGGGGTGCCTCAGGGGTCGGTCCTCTCGCCTCTCCTGTTCAACACATACATGAAGCCGCTGGGTGAGATCATCCGTGGTTTTCGGGTAGAGTACCACCTCTATGCTAACGATATGCAGCTGTATATATCTACCCCAAACCACCCCAACGATGCCGTAGCGGTGATGTGCCAGTGCCTGGAAGCCGTGCGGGCCTGGATGGGAAGTAACAGACTCAGACTCAACCCGTCCAAGACCGAGTGGCTGTGGTTTCCGGCATCCCGGTACAACCAGTTGACTCCATCACTGGCCATAGGGGACGAACATCTTACCCCTGTGGATGGGGCACGCAACCTGGGCATCCTCCTGGATTCCTGGCTGTCCATGGAAGATCAAGTGACAGCCGTGGCCAGGAGGGCATTCTACCAGGTTCGCCTGGTATGCCAGTTGCGTCCCCTATTGGATCGGGATGCCATTTGCACAGTCACTCATGCCCTCGTGACATCTCGACTGGACTACTGTAATTCTCTCTACATGGGGCTCCCCTTGAGGTGCACCCAAAGACTTCAGCTTGTCCAGAATGCAGCCGCGCGAGCAATAATGGGAACCTCTAGGTTTGCCCACGTAACACCGCTCTTGCGCGAGCTGCATTGGCTGCCTGTCGTCTTTCGGGTGCGCTTCAAGGTGTTAGTTATCATCTTTAAAGCGCTCCATTGCACGGGACCTAGCTATCTGCGGGATCGGATTCTGCCCCATACATCCCTGCGGCCGATTCGCTCCCACAGAGAGGGACTTCTCCGGGTGCCGTCCACTAGGCTATGCCAGCGGGCGATCCCCAGGGGTAGGGCCTTCTCTGTGGCGGGCCCAGCCCTCTGGAACGACCTTCCCCCCGAAATTAGAACAACTACGGATCTCCTTCCGTCAAAAATTGAAAACACACTTTCTCTGCTTGGCTGGCTTAGGTTAGTCTGCTGTTTTAACTGGGTTTAGGGAATTGTAGTTTTAATTTTCGTATTGTGGTTTTAGCGCAGGGATAACTATTTAATTCTTATTTTATCTATTTATGTATTTTGTATTGTATTTTTAATTTTCCCTGTGCACCGCTCCGAGTCCCTTTGGGGAGAGGACGCGGTTTATAAATAAAATTTATTATTATTATTATTATTATTGAGTGAGCTCCCATTACTTGTCCCAGCTTCTGCCAACCTAGCAGTTAAAAAGCATGTAAAAATTCAAGTAGAAAAATAGGAGTCAACTTTGGTGGGAAGGTAACAGCATTTCATGCGCCTTTTGGTGTTTTGTCATGCCAGCCACATGACCACAGAGACATCTTTGGACAGCGTTGGCTCTTTGGCTTTGAAATGGAGATGAGCACCGCCCCCTAGAATCAGGAATGACTAGCACATATGTACTTATTTTTATTTTATTTATTTATTTATTTTATTCACATTTGTATACCGCCCTTCTCCCTAGCGGGACTCAGGGCGGTGAACAGGCAGCAATAAAATCAACAATAAAAAGAAGAAATACAATAAAATATATTAAACAAATAAGCTTGCTCTAAAATCCCAATACAAATCCCTGGTAAAAACAATTAAAAAACTACGCCAATTAAAAACTACGCCAGGCCGGCCGCACGAAATAGGTGGGTTTTCAGGGCCCGACAGAAGAGGCGCAGATCCGTGATTGTGCATAGGTCAGGGGGTAGGTCATTCCAGAGGGCAGGAGCTGCCACAGAGAAGGCTCTCCCCCTCGGGGTTGCCATCCAGCATTGCCTGGGCGACAGCACCCTGAGGAGGCCCTCTCTGTGGGATCATTTTTACTCCATTCTTTGACTATGAATATCAATATCAAACATTATATTGTTGCATTCTACTCGAGAGGCCTTCAGGAAGTAAGAATATAAGGTTCTATCAAAAGAACATCTCTTTTCATACACAATCAGTTCTAACATATTTTGTTGGGAATTCCTGTTTTTCTGATTAGCCTGTGCCTAAGTCTAGATGTGGAGAAAATTGTCGTCCTGGATTTGTCAAGCGGGCTCAAGAAGGAGAGCCAATTTGCTGCTATGACTGTATTCCTTGTCCAGAGGGGACCATCTCCACTCAGGAAGGTGGGTGAAAACAGAGGCAGACCTTCTGAAAATGGATTCCTTCAGAGCATTTTCATGAAGGTGCAAGTAAAAAGACAAATTGATGCTCAACTGTTTACTTGTTTATTTTCACAATTTCTTATCTAAAGAGATAAATTGCAAAATGAACTAGAAGGAGGGGCTAAGAAGATATAGGATGTGTGACCAATTGGGAAACCTTTACTGGTGCCAGAGAAACATTATCTGGACCCGCGCCAGTCCAGCTTCCGGCCCGGGCACAGCACCAAGACGGCATTGGTCGCGTTGGTGGATGATCTCTGTAGGGCCAGAGATGGGGGCTGTTCCTCCATCCTGGTCCTATTAGACCTCTCAGCAGCTTTTGATACCATCGACCATGGTATCCTATTGCATCGGCTGGAGGGGCTGGGGGTGAGGGGCACCGTTTTATGGTGGTTCTCCTCCTACCTCTCTGGTCGATCACAATTTGTGTTAGCAGGAGAGCAGAGGTCGACGTCGAGAGCCCTCACTTGTGGGGTGCCTCAGGGGTCGGTCGTCTCGCCTCTCCTGTTCAACACATATATGAACCCGCTGGGTGAGATCATCCGTGGTTTTGGGGTAGAGTACCACCTCTACGCTGATGACATGCAGCTGTATATATCTACCCCAAACCACCCCAACGATGCCGTAGAGGTGATGTGCCAGTGCCTGGAAGCCGTGCGGGCCTGGATGGGAAGTAACAGACTCAGACTCAACCCGTCCAAGACCGAGTGGCTGTGGTTCCCGGCATCCCGGTACAAGCAGTTGACTCCATCACTGGCCATAGGGGACGATCACCTTACCCCTGTGGATGGGGCACGCAACTTGGGCGTCCTCCTGGATACCCGGCTGTCCATGGAAGATCAAGTGACAGCCTTGGCCAGGAGGGCATTCTACCAGGTTTGCCTAGTACGCCAGTTGCGTCCCCTATTGGATCGGGATGCCCTTTGCACAGTCACTCATGCCCTCGTGACATCCCGACTGGACTACTGCAATTCTCTCTACATGGGGCTCCCCTTGAGGTGCACCCGAAGACTTCAGCTTGTCCAGAATGCAGCCGCACGAGCAATTATGGGAACCTCGAGGTTTACCCATGTAACACCGCTCTTGCGCGAGCTGCATTGGCTGCCTGTCGTCTTTCGAGTGCGCTTCAAGGTGTTAGTTATCATCTTTAAAGCGCTCCATGGCACGGGACCTAGCTATCTGCGGGATCGGATTCTGCCCCATACATCCCTGCGGCCGATTCGCTCCCACAGAGAGGGACTTCTCCGGGTGCCGTCCACTAGGCTATGCCAGCGGGCGACGCCCAGGGGAACGGCCTTCTCTGTGGTGGGCCCAGCCCTCTGGAATGACGTTCCCCCCGAAATTAGAACAACTACGGACCTCCGCTCCTTCCGTCAAAAATTGAAAACACACTTTTTCTGCTTGGCCAGTCTAGGTTAGTCTTCCGTTTTTAACTGGGTTTTTTAGGGGGTGCAGTTTAGTTTTAGTATAGTGGGTTTTAGCGCAGGGACAATTTGTTTAATTTTTATATTAACTATTTATGTATTTTATATTTGCTTTTTAACTTCCCTGTGCACCACTCCGAGTCCCCTTGGGGAGAGGAGGCGGTCTATAAATAAAATTATTATTATTATTGTTGTTGTTGTTGTTGTTGTTGTTGTTATTATTATTATTATTATTATTATTATTATTATTATTATTATTATTATTATTATTATTATTTCTGGTTGGAAACAGTCCATTTCTTGCTTCTGAAGGGCCTCTTGGGGGCGGCGGAGACCATTTTCACCCTCCTCAGGCTTCAGGAAAGACTCTGGGAAGGTGAAAACGAACTTCCTTGGCTCCCTAGAGGTCCTCCAGAAGCTGGAAACGAATCTTTTCCAAAGTTATGGTAGGCCCATTAGGACACATTTTTTTGCCCTCCCTAGGCTCCAAAGAATTTCATGAAGCCTGGGGAGGGCAAAAACGGTGTCCCCTTGTCCACTGGAGGAAATACGAAGCTCAGGTTGGAGGCAAGCAGTGTGGCATATGTGGAAGGGAGTGTGTGTGGGGTTGTGCATGAGGGCATGTACACTTATATTTTTGGCACCTAACAACAAAAAGTTTAGCCATCACTGCCCTGTGAGTGACTCTGAGACAGAGTGATGTTGAGCCCCTGGTGGATGGAATTTGGGATTGAAAGGGGATTTGCAGGGCCGTTCAGGATTTATTTCTGTTTTCTGTTTTGTTTCGTTGGGTGTTTTAAATAATAAATGATGCAGAATCAAAAGGAGATAATTGGCCTAAAAATTGTATGAATATATTTCTATTACTTTCTCACTGTAAAGAATCTAAATTTGGTTTTTTTCAGATACAGAGAAATGCACCAAGTGTCCAGATGATAAATATCCAAATGAGAACCGAATCCAATGTATTCCCAAAAGAATAACCTTCCTGTCTTATGAAGAACATCTGGGCATCATCCTCATATCTTTTGTCCTACTCTTGTTCCTAACCACAGGCCTTGTCTTAATTATTTTCATTAAATACAGAGAAACTCCCATTGTCAAAGCAAACAACCGGGATCTCTCTTACATCCTCCTGGTCTCCCTTCTGCTTTGCTTCTTGTCTCCCCTTCTCTTCATTGGTCAACCAAGGAAAGCCACCTGCCTTCTCCGACAAACAGTGTTCAGCATCATCTTCTCAGTTGCCATTTCTTCTCTCTTGGCCAAAACAGTCACAGTGGTGCTGGCTTTCCTAGCCACAAAACCAGGCAACCGAGTGAAGAGATGGTTGGGGAAGAGCTTGGCCAACTCCATCATCCTTTCTTGTTCTAGTGTCCAAATTATCATGTGCTCCATCTGGCTAGGAATTTCTCCCCCATTTCCTGATTCTGACTTCCACTCCCAGACTGAAGTAATCATCCAACAATGCAACGAAGGATCTGTTGTCATCTTCTATATCACCCTTAGCTACATGGGCTTTCTGGCTGCCATCTGTTTCACAGTAGCATTCCTGGCCAGGAATCTCCCTGGAGCCTTTAATGAAGCCAAGCTGATCACCTTCAGCATGCTTGTCTTCTGCAGTGTCTGGGTGACTTTTGTGCCCACCTACCTGAGCACCAAAGGGAAATACATGGTGGCTGTGCAGATTTTCTCTATCCTGGCCTCCAGTACTGGTCTCCTGGGCTGTATCTTCATCCCCAAATGCTATGTTATCATTTTGAGGCCAGACCTGAATACAAAGGAGAAGCTTACAGGCAGAATAAATGTAAAACCATGAGATCAAATCCATTAGGATATTGCAAGGATTAAATGTTCATTGTGTTTGAATGAAGATATTAATTATGTTTACTCAAACTGTATATGCAAGAGTGAAACAAGATCTGATATACATGTTTCTAAGTGGGAAATGGTTAAATAACTGGAATTCATTTAACCCCCTTCCCTTTGAACTCAATAAATCTTGCCCAAGTCATACAGAGGAATTTGGTGTTCAGCAATACTTTTAAATAAATAATTTGAGCAATTAATCCCACTGCTAGACAGTGGCTTACAGTGTATGTGTTGAGAGAGATTGTGAAAAAGATGGAAGCAGTGCAAACCAAGCTCCAACCACATTATGGTTTAGTTTCCACCACACCCATTGGAATGCCAGAACAACCCAGAGTATTAAAACCTACATATTCGTCCAGGTCTAAACAGGTGATGAGGGAGGGGGAAAATGAGACTTCTTAGATACTAGGAACAGGATTCATGGCAAGTATTCTGCTTTCCAATCACATATACAGTATTTCTGATAATCTGTTAATCAGTTGTAGGTTTCTAATTGTGAATCAGATCTCTTTGCTAATTCCAGTTTAAGATGGTAAGAAAAGTTCTCCTGAATCAGACCAGAGTCCATTTCAGATTTACATTGAACCTACAGATGCCTCTGGTGTGTCCACAAGCAGAAAGCAGAGTCATATTGCTTTGCCCAACATGGGGTTGTCTTTTCACACAACTTCATGGTCCTCCATCAAACCTCATAGACTGGGAAACTTCAAGGAAATTTCTGGAATGTTTGTATTCAGATAACTGCTTCCTCTTTTTAAATTATCTTAAAAAATCTGCTAGGCATTGCCATAATGGAGTCAGATGGGCATATACATTTATTTTTTATGCATTTTATTAAATGTGGATGCTGCCAATCACTCAATAACAGTACATACTTCACAAATTCAGGCGTGGAAAACAAGAATCAGTGTAATAAGAGATTATGGAGGAGATTGCAAGGATAACAAAATCAGGGTAGGAACCAAACAGAAATCCACACAAAACAGAGATGGTGATCGTGTATCTCCCCAATGTCCTAGGTGAGGAAAATGTTTTGATCTAGGCTTCCCAAGATCATGAAGCAAACTTTTTGTTCCGACAAATACCCCTTTTATTAATTTATTGTGAATTCTGCTCACTTACATCCAGAAAAGTCTTTCAAGGGAGGATTTACAGTCACAGACCTTATCTGGCTTGGAGAGCTGTCAGGCTGATGTCTGCAAAATTTGGCAAGGAGTCTTGGAGAGTCATGAGTCAATGAAATGAATGAATTATCTCCTGCAAACTCCACTCCCCTTTTGCTCCTCTTTTATTTCCTCTGGGAGGGGCCATTCATCATCCACCTGTGGCTTTACTCCCAAGTCAACCCCTGTTCTTTAGCTGTTCCTTCATCTGGCAACTCTGTGCACGTGCACACTGGGAACAGGCTCCAACTGTTTGTCTGCCTCGTTGATGTCTGACTCTGAAGGCAGCTAATAACTGACACACGGCTCTGTCCCCCTCTATGCCTCATCAGAGCCTTCCCCAGACTTCAGGACTGACCCATGTTCCTCCCCAATCTCCTCGCTGTCTGAATCTGCTGCCAGCTCTGTTGGCCACTGGCGGGCCACAACAGAGCAAAGTGTCCTGAACCCTTCCAAAAGCAGCACTTGTGAGGACCTTCTGGAACTCCCTCCACACAGTTACTCAAGCGCTTGTGACTTCCCGCCTTGACTATTGCAACACTCTCTACATGGGGCTCCCCTTGAGGTGCATCCGGAGGCTCCAGTTAGTCCAGAATGCGGCCACACGGGGGATTCTGGGAACATTTCGAAGTTCCCATGTAACACCTCTCCTGCGCGAGCTCCACTGGCTACCGGTGGCCTTTCGGGTGCGCTTTAAGGTCCTTGTCACCATCTTTAAATCGCTCCATGGCTTGGGGCCTAGTTATTTGCAGGACCGCCTCCTGCCACATACCTCCCACAGATCGATTCGCTCCCAGGGGGAGGGCCTCCTCAGGATGCCGACCACCGGGCAGCGCCAGCTGGCGATGCCCAGGGGTAGAGCCTTCTCTATGGCAGGGCCCGCCCTCTGGAACGACCTGCCCCCCAAACTATGCACCATCACAGACCTTCCCCTCTTCCGCCGCTCACTCAAGACATACCTCTTCCAACAAGCTGGACTAGCTTAGAACTTAGATCTTGGTATGATAGAGCTTCAGTTACATTAGAATAATGGTTTGATAGGTTTTTAGTGGGAATTTTAGCACAGGTTTGTAATTTAATCTCTTTTTAATTTTTGTAAGTGTTGTTTATCTATTTATTGTTGTTTTAATTGCCTGTGCACCACCCAGAGTCCGTCTCGACGGAGATTGGTGCAGTCTACAAATCGAATAAAATAAAATAAAATAAAATAAATAACTCCAGGGAACAACATCCATTTCCTTAGGAGTCAGTAATTCAAACTCCTCTCAGTTCACACAACAAGACCTGGCCCCAAGCACTCTGACCACCTCTGCCCAGGTCAGGATAAGTCAATACAATTGTATTCTTCACAGAGCCTGGATAATCCTTTTAGCAGCTGAGCCAAATTTCTGAGGGAATCTTGATAACCAATAATGACCAGGCAACCTTAAAGATTTATTTATTTATTTATTTATTTATTTAAATTTATATCCCGCCCTTCTCCACAAAGGACCCAGGGCGGCGCACAGGAAATTTAAAAACATACAAAATATAATAAATATAATTTAAAAAACTATTAAATAAACCTATCCTGCGCTAAAACCAAATTTTAAAAACCCAATTTAAAACTACCTAAAAGTCCCCATGGGAGGTTAGGCTAGGCCGGCTTGTTGAAACAAATATGTCTTAAGACATTGGCGGAAGAGGCGGAGGTCGGTGATGGTACGTAATTCAGGGGGTAGGTCATTCCAAAGGGCTGGGCCCGCCACAGAGAAGGCTCTTCCCCTGGGTGTCGCCAGTCGGCATTGTCCGGCCGACGGCACCCTGAGAAGGCCCTCTCTGTGGGAGCGTATCGGTCTAAGGCAGTGCTTCTCAAATAGTGGGGCGGGCCCCCCAGGGGGGGCGCGAGGCTCCGTAAAGGGGGGCGCGTTTGACCTCGGCAGAGGTGTACTTATAACAATTTTATAGACAAATGATACTATTTACAGTCGCACGGGGGGCGCGAAATGTTTTCTTCTTCCTAGGGGGGCATGACAGAAAATAATTGAGAAGCACTGGTCTAAGGGATGTATGGGGCAGGAGGCGGTCTCGCATATAACTAGGCCCCGAGCCATGGAGCGCTTTAAAGATAGTTGTCAAAACCTTGAAGCGCACTCGAAAAACCACAGGAAGCCAATGCAGCTCGCGCAGGATCGGTGTTATGTGGGAGCATCTAGTGGCTCCCATAATCACCCGCGCGGCTGCGTTTTGGACTAGCTGTAGCTTTCGAGTGCACCTCAAGGGAAGCCCCATGTAGAGAGCATTACAGTAGTCGAGTCGGGACGTCACGAGAGCTTGAGTGACTGTGCGAAGGGCAGCCCGGTCCAGTAAGGGGCGCAATTGGCGCATCAGGCGTACCTGATGAAACGCCCCCCTGGCCACGGCCGCCACATGGTCCTCCATGGACAGCCGGGAATCCAGGAGGACACCCAAATTGCGTGCCCTTTCCACGGGGGCCAGTGTTTCGCCTCCAATGGCCAGAGTTGGAGTAATCTGGCTGAACCGGGGTGCCGGAAACCACAGCCACTCAGTCTTGGCAGGGTTGAGCTTGAGTTTGTTACCACCCATCCAGATCCGTATGGCCTCCAAACACCGGGACAGCACTTCGGCGGCATCGTTGGGGTGGTTTGGGGTGGATATGTACAGCTGGGTGTCATCAGCGTACAGGTGGTACTCCACCCCAAAACCACGGATGATCTCACCCAGCGGCTTCATATATGTGTTGAAAAGGAGGGGCGAGAGGACCGACCCCTGAGGAACCCCACATAAGAGAGGCCTCGAGGTCGACCTCTGCCCTCCCATCAACACATATTGCGACCGACCAGAGAGGTAGGATGAGAACCACCGCAAAACGGTGCCTCCCAGCCCCAACCCCCCCAGTCGGTGCAATAGGATACCATGGTCGATGGTATCAAAAGCCGCCGAGAGGTCTAATAGGACTAGGATAGAGGAATAACCTCTATCCCGCGGCCTCCAGAGATCATCAACCAACGCGACCAATGCCATCTTGGTGCTGTGACGGGGTCGGAAGCCGGACTGGCGCGGGTCTAGATAATCAACTTCCTCCAGGTGTCGCGGAAACTGTTGGGCTACCACACTCTCGACAACCTTCACCAAAAAGTGAAGGTTGGAGACCGGACGATAGTTCTCTAATAAAGCTGGGTCCAGGGACGGCTTCTTGAGGAGGGGCCTCACTACCGCCTCTTTCAAGACGGCAGGCAAGGACCCCTCACTCAAAGATGCGTTGACAATGCCCTGGAGCCAGCCTCGTGTCGTCTCCCAGGATGCCAGTACAAGCCAGGAGGGACACGGGTCCAATAAACATGTGGTCGCCCTAAGTTTCCTTGACAACCTGTCCATATCCTTGGTGGTAACAAAGTCAAACTCCTCCCAAGAAGGAACCTCAAGACTAGTCTCGGACAGTCCCACAGGACCACTGTCGATGGAGGGTAGCTCATTCCGAATCCGAGTGATTTTCTCCTGCAGATAAATCCCAAATTCCTCTGCTCGCCCTTGCAGAGGGGCTTCCCGCGGCCTCTGATGAAGGAGGGAGCAGGTCACCCCAAACAGGGCGGCAGGGCGGTTATCTGCGGATGCAATAAGGGTGGCACAATACTCACGTTTGGCCACCCTTATCGCCACTAAGTAAGCCCTAATATGGGTTCTCACTAGTGTTCGGTCGGCTTCGGAGCGAGAGGATCTCCATCTGCTCTCTAGGCGTCTCTTGTGGCGTTTCTGCGTGGATATCAGGAGACACAATGAGGGTGGAAAAATACTGCTGTTTCACTACCCTTATCAGCATGAGGTAATCTCTAATCTCGCCGCCCCGAGTCCCTTTGTGGTGAGATAGGTGCAGGTTACAAATGTGAATAAATAAATAAAATAAATAATGTGAACTCATACATGTGTTTGGTCAGATTCACTTAAGAGTTTTTTTCCAATGTTCTCTCCACACCCTTAAGTTGTTTCATTTTTTGAAGCTTCTCTATAAATCAAAGTACAACCCATAATTAGCACAGGATGGAAGTGTGATCCAAGGCCCAATACACTGGGCCAGTCTAGGCAGCAAATGAGGCCTTACTTGGATCAGAAGACCCAGTGAACACAACCTTGTTAGGCATTAACCTGACATTCAAAATAACAGCCAGAACTTGGAGCCCCTAAGGGATTGTTTGTTCTGACCCAGGCTTCCTTAGAAAGCAAGAAGCAAAGTTTTGGTTCCAGCAAAACCTCTTTTATTTACACGTCTGTGAATTCCTTTCATTCACAGTCAGCAAGGCTTTAACAAACAGTTTTTCCGAGGGATGTTTATCCACAGACACCTTATCTCAATTAGAGCATGCCAGATAACTAGCTTCCAAACACAGGGAAAAACAAAACTTGGCACAGAGTCTCTTATAATCCTGAACAGAATTTTCCACACCAAAATGAATGAATTGTTTCCTGCAAAAGCCCACTCCTTGTTCGTTCCTCTTTTGTTTCCTCTGGGAGGGGCCAATCACCTCCAAGGTGTGGCTTGACACTTAAGTTGACCCTGTTTTCTTAGTTGTTCTTTTCTTCTGGCAGTTCTGCACATGCGCACACTGGGAACAGGCTCCAGCTGTTCTTCTGCCTCACTTGACCCTGTTTTCTTAGTTGTTCTTTTCTTCTGGCAGTTCTGCACATGCGCACACTGGGAACAGGCTCCAGCTGTTCTTCTGCCTCACTGCTGTCTAACTCTCTCTCTGCCTCTGATGCAGACCCCTCGTCTGAGCTTTTTTCAATCCCATGGACTGGCTCATGTTCCTCCCCAACTTCCTCACTGTCTGACTCTGTTCCCAGCTCTGCTGGCCGCCGGTGGGCCACAACACTGATAGGCAGGCATTATAAATAGAAGCTTATGCCCATACAGCGGGACAACCTTTGAGTAGCAGATCAGAAGTCACAAAGTATGATCCACGTTCTACTTGTCACAATCAGGATACCCATCCTGTCAGCTTCTTCTCTCACTCAAGCCCTCAGGTGACTCTTCTAGGCCAGGATGCACATATCAGTATCCTCCCCCTCCAGACCAAGAAATAGAATCCCAAGACAAAAACTGACCCAGAGACATCATAGACACAGCAACTCCCAACCACACCCACTGAGCACTTGGCATTCTTTTTTGGGGCGGAGAGATTCACACAGTGTTAGAGATTGGTAGGCCTAAGGGGCCGATACACTAACTCAGCCCACAGAAAAAGAGGAACCACAAGGTCCCCCTAAACCTGTTTTTGGGAAGGTGTGGCACAAAATCAGGTCATACTATTGACTATGCTGTGGAATTTGCTACTGTCACAGCTATAGACCTCACAACCCTAATATTTTTTTTTAAAAAAAATATAACATTTCTCAGTGCTTACACATCAATTTAAGACTACGGAAACTATATCAAGTGATAAAAAAAAGTTCTCCCTATTAAGAAAATGCTATAGACTACAGCTTGTTGATCAGAAAGATCAGCAGTTCAGTGGTTTAAATCCCTAATGCCATGTAATGGAATGAGCTCCCGTTACTTGTCCCAGCTTCTGCCAACCTAGGAACAACCTTTGGTGGGAAGGTAACAGCGCTCCGTGTGCCTTCAGCATTTAGTCATGCTAGCCACATGACCAAGGAGACATCTTCGGACAAAGCTCTTTGTAATGGATATGAGCACCCCCTCCTAGAGTCAGGAATGACTAGCACATATGTGGAAGGGGAGCATTTACTACAGGCTGTCCTTTTCCTGCTCTTTAGTCAACTCTCATCCAAAAATTGATATTTATAGAAAATGTGGGATATAAAATTTCACTCCAGACACAAGCAATTTTAAAATCAGCTCAAATTTACAATTCATATACGGAGATCTAATAAAGATCTCAATAGTCAAAACAATTAATCCAGTAACGGTTCAGCTCAGTCTGCCTAGAATTCTAGGGAAAATACACCCAGTTTTTCATTGTAGCCTGTGAAATCTGTGACTGGGTCTACTTTAGATCACAGACCCAACCACCCCCTCCTCCTGTAGTAATACAAGGAGAAACACATTACGAAGTGAAAAAATACTAGATTCTAGATTGTACAGAGGTACAATATTTAGTGCATCGGAAGGGGTGCTCTTTGTCTGAAGCTACATGGGTAAAAAGTTGGAATGTGAAAGCTGACATTCCACATTAGTGAAGCAATTTCATGACAAATTTCCAGATAAGCCAAAGGTTCCCTCTGGGGGGGGGGGGGAGAGGTGGTTAGTTAGTAAATGTTAATCCCCTGCATTATTCTCTTTACAGAACAAACGTCTCTTCTGGGGGGAGGCTGCCTTTCAGACCTGCAAGCCATCTTTTTTTTGGGATTTCAGATCTGCCACACTTTTCTACTGTGGGAAAATGGGAGGGGGGGATTATACGGAGTTGGATGATGTGTAGCCAAGGTTGATGTGTTTCCAAGGTTGTAGAGAGTGTGGTAGCACAACAGTTTCCCCGACACCTGGAGGAAACCGTCTATCTAGACTCGTGCCATTCTGGCTTCTGGCCTGGGCACAGCACAGAGACGGCATTGGTCGCGTTGGTTGATGATCTCTGGAGGGCCCGGGATAGTGGTTGTTCCTCTATACTGGTCCTATAAGACCTCTCAGCAGCTTTCGATACCATCGACCATGGTATCTTATTGCACCGGTTGGAGGGGCTGGGATTGAGAGGCTGCGGTGGTTCTCTTCCTACCTCTCTGACTGGTTGCAATTTGTGTTGACAGGAGGGCAGAGATCAACTTCGAGGCCCCTCTCATGTGGGGTGCCTCAGGGGTCAGTCCTTTCGCCTCTCCTGTTCAACACCTATATGAAGCCGCTGGGTGAGATCATCCGTGATTTTGGGGTGGAGTACCATCAGTATGCTGATGATACTCAGCTGTACATCTCCACCCCTAACCACCCTAACGATGCCGTTGAAGTGATATCCCAGTGTCTGGAGGCCGTAAAGTCTGGATGGGGAGGAACAAGCTCCGGCTCAACCCATCCAAGAACGAGTAGCTGTGGTTTCTGGCGTCCTGATATAGCCAGTTAGTTCCATCTCTGGCTATTGGGGGCGAGTCATTAGCCCCTGTGGAAAGGGCTCGCAACTTGGGCGTTCTCCTGGACTCTTGGCTGTCCCTGGATGACCAGGTGACAGCCATGGCCAGGGGGGCCTTCTATCAGGTTTAACTGATATGCCAGTTGCGCCCCTTTCTAGATCGGGATGCCCTACGCACGGTCACTCAAGCCCTCATTTTTCCCCGCCTGGACTACTGTAATGCTCTCTACATGGGGCTCCCCTTGAGGTGCACCCGGAGACTCCAGCTGGTACAGAATGTGGCCCAGCAGGGGATTCTTGGAGCCTCACGGTACTCCCGTATAACACCTCTCCTGCACGAGCTGCACTGGCTGCCTGTGGTCTTCTGGGTGCGCTTCAAGGTGTTGGTAACCATCTTCAAAGCGCTCCATGGCATGGGTCCTGGTTATTTGCGAGACCACCTCCTACCACACACCTCCCTCCGTCCTGTCCGCTCCCACAGAGAGGGCCTCCTCAGGGTGCTGTCCACCGGTCAATGCCAGCTGGTGACTCCCAGGAGTAGGGCCTACTCTGTGGCGAGTCCGGCCCTTTGGAACGACCTACCACCAATCTTTGCACCATCGTTGACCTACGCCTATTCTGTCGGACGCTCAAAATGCATTTCTTCCACCTGGCCGGCCTGGCATAGATTAATTGGTTTAATTTTAAATTTAATATTTAATTGTTTTAACTATTTTAGCACAGATTTAATTATTTAATTCACTTTATATTGTATATATTTGTTGTTGTTTTATCTTTTCTGTGCACCGCCCTGAGTCCTACCTCAGAGAATAGGGCAGTATATAAATTTAATAAAATAAATAAAATAAAATAAATAAATGCTGGAAAAGAGGAAGGCAGATGGAGCCACCTACTTGATCTGGCTCAGGCAGCCTCAGGTATGGTTGGAAAAGATTTTTCTGAAGGAGGGGTCTCTTAGCACATAAACAGGGTGGGAGAGCAGCAGTACATCATAAAAAATTTGACTTGAGACTGTGGGGGTCTCCATATCAAATCACCATTTTCTGTTATCAGCATAATGCAGCCCAGATGGTCAACCAGCAACCCCTTCAGGAGGGGAGTCCCAGGCACATGCAGGCTAGGAGAGCTCACCAGAGCCTAGACAGTTTGCAATCATGCTTGCATTAGGGCAGCCTCAGCACACCCAACACTGGTGGGACCCCCTCAGTTCCCTTTGCAGGACACAATGGCAGAACCCCTGTGAGTGTGTTGGGTGGGTGTCCCACCAGGTGGTTGACAGTTGTGTGTGCTCTGCAGAATTGAGCCAAGGAAGTCAAATTCCATAGACCACCATAGAACCATGTATTCCATTTAACCTGGATTGGGGAGAAACCATCTTTCCTGAGCTGTGTGGAGTCATCAGATGGGCAAAGTTCACAGCTCCTGTTTAAGCCATCCAGATTTTTTCAGACATTTTTTCAGTAGTTTTAGCAAGGTGGGTACATCTCAGCCTGGAACTGCCCAAGGGAGGTTTAAAGGTGTTGATCTTCAGAGGGAACCAGATTAAAGAAATAGCTTCCTTGGATCTTCAAAGAAAACTCTAAACAGCAGGGGACTCATCTTTGGTCAGCCATCAACTCTTGAAAACATTACTGAGATTTTTAAAAAGGTTTATCCCATTTCATATATTCCAGTAGCTGTGAAGCCAGCTGTCATCATATTAAGCCAGCATCTGGTGTTTTGGCATGGTACCTTACGCCTATGAAGCAGTTCTCTTTCCTTAACCTACGTTAAGGGTGTTGCATGAACTCACCTGGATTTACCAGAAACCATCTATGTGATGGCCACTGAAGTAAGTTTTCACACAAGATTGAAAATATTACTATTAATAGTTTCAATCTATTAATAACATTAATAATAGGAAGGGAAGGGGACCCACGCTCCATTGCCACTTCTTTCCACACAAAGGTCATGAGGGGGAAAAGCAAAGCCCAGACACATCTTGGACTTTTTCCCCCATGGAAAAGTCCCCCATGGAAAAGTTCCAAAAAGAAAGATGGGATCTCAGGGAATCCTTCCCTCTCCCCCCTCCATTCTGTGAAGAGACTAATGTGTTTTATGGGCTTTGATGTTGCATTTTAGGGGGACACAGCCAATGGGGTTTCTCTTTGCTTGTTTCCAGGAAAGGAAATGGAGAGGGGAGTGTCCCTGGATGGAGCCTCTGTGGCTTCTTAGGAAGGGGCATCCTGGGGAGGGTCCCTCGTGGCCCCTGAACACCCTCTGGCTGGGCTTTCCTGAGAGCCGCCTCGACTCCCACTTTCCCAAGAGCCTCCACTGGAGGAGAATCTCTTCAGGGCAGCCATTTCTAGGTGGGGGAGGGGCCTTTCCAGGACCTCAGCCTCCCCTTCTTCTGCATTACTTTTATAGGGTCATCCTTCTATTGTTCCAGAAAGTGTGAAAATTCACAAATGAAAACAAATAGACATGTACCAGAATTAAATGGTGAGATTCAATTTGGGATATTCATTGGGAATATCCCAATATCAATAGCTGAGAAAAGGCACACCAGGAGAAAGAGAAGGAGCACCAACACCAGTTAGTGCACTACCCAAACCTCAATGGAATAAAAATATCAATTCCAAAAATATTGTGAAAGAGATGATGTTGAGATATTTTTAACTAACTTTGAAGATGTCTAATAAGCTTAGTGTCAGTAATCCAAGTCTATTACTGGGAGAAAAGTCCATTGGAAGCAAAAAATCTGAGGCAGATTAATTCCTCAAAAAATAGCTGTATTGGAAATATCAAATTGGCACATATCTGGTGAAAACCAACTCTGAGAGGCCCCTTGGTTTTCACCTAATTAAAAGTCAAACTTTCCACCCACAAATCCAAACAATCAGTCATATGGTCCAATCATGGCAGCATCCTCAGGTCTGGTGACATCACTCCTCCTTCCTCTGGCCAGGTGTGCGAATGTCTTTGGTTCCCAGGGAAAAGTATTTTATTTTGGCTACACAACCCCAGCCATTTTAAATGTCCCCTCCCTAACCCTCAGCTCCAGTGTGGCAGCAATGAAACTCCAAGACAGCTTCAGCTAGGTCAGCTTCAGGGTTGAGTGCTCCCCAAAGCCCCAGGGTATGGCTCCTCTTTGCCATCTCTTAAAATAATGTTTAAGCCAAATATTAGCTAATCTGAGTGTTCTGAGGAAAAGGAGGAGAAGCAATAGTTTAAGAAACACAAATATTAATTATTAATTCATTTGTTTAATGTTTGAGATTATTGTTGATATTGATTGAGTAATTTTACACTCTTTATATTTTTTTATTTTATTTGGTTTTAAATAACCCTAATTGTCAAACAAGTACAAAGAAGCATACAAACCAATACTTGTAATACATATTACATGATATGAATCTAAGAAACAATTTCATTATCAGTTTCCTACTTTTATCACTAAGTGCTCCTTAGTGTTGAGCTCTGGTCGCAGGAGAATAAGGTAGCACTTGGGGAAGAAGATGCAGCCCATCAGCCCAGCACCAGAGGCCAAGATAGAGAAGACCTGCACAGCCACCATGTATTTCCCTTTGGTGCTCAGGTAGGTGGGCAGGAAGGAGATCCAGACACTGCAGAAGACCAGCATGCTGAAAGTTATCAACTTGGCTTCATTGAAGGCCCCAGGCAGGTTCCTGGCCAGGAAAGCCACAGTGAAGCAAACAACAGCTAGGAAACCCATGTAGCCGAGGACAACATAAAACATGGTGACAGAACCTTCATTGCATTGAAGGATGATCTCTCCAGCCTGGGAGTGCAGGTCAGAATCAGGGAATGGGGGAGAAACTCCCAGCCAAAGGGCACAAATAATAAACTGAACACCAGAACAAGAAAGGATGATGGAATTGGCCAAGCTCTTCTTCAACCATCTTTTCACTCGGTTTCCTGGTTTTGTTGCCAGAAAGGCCAATACTACTGTGATTGTTTTTGCTAACAAAGAAGACACAGCTACTGAGAAGACAATGCTGAACACTGTTTGTCGGAGAATACAGGTGGCTTTTCTTGGTTGTCCAATGAAGAGAAGAGGAGACAAGAAGCAAAGCAGGAGGGAGACCAGGAGGATGTAGGAGAGGTCCCGGTTGTTCGCTTTGACAATGGGCGTCTCTCGGTATTTGATGAATGCGATTAAAACAAGGCCTGTTGTTAGGAACAAGACTAGGGCAAAAGAGACCAATATAATGGCCAGATGTTCCTCATAGGCCAGAAAGGTTATTCGTTTAGAGATACATCGGAGTCGGTTCTCAGTTGAATATTGATCATCTGGGCATTTGGTACATTTTTCAGTATCTGGGATGACAGAAAATAATGTTTATTCATTCCTCTCAAATTTAAAGAAAACCTTGAACCTCTGTTCATTCTCTGTATTCACCTTCATCAGTGAGGGAAACCTTGTGGTTTCTTCTACTGAGAGACTAGTGACTTCAATATAAAACCCAGAAATCTGTTGGGCAAACCCCATGTCCTCTGAAACCAATGATTGAGTAAGGGAAATTTAGCAAATACAGATCTGACCATAGAAGGCATGACTGTAGTACAGCAAGAACCTGAATTGTCAGAAATTGTCATTTTGGGAGAGGGCAGGGATGGGCTGCTGGGGTTTGCAGAAATTTAGGAGTAACTCTAGCTAAGATTCTGTTCAATTCAGACAACCCCCATATCCCATCCTCGCTGGCCCTCCCAGCCGAGAACTGGTTGGGATGCCAGTAGCACTGGGAACCGAACTGTGCACAGTGGAGCCAGTGGCTGGGGTGCACTGAAGCAGTGTCAGCCAGCATGTCCTGCAAGAAGAGCCCCAAGGGCAAGGGCAACAGCCCCACACCCTCCTCTGCCCTGCCCACTGCCCAGTAACATGCTGCCACCTCCTCGTCTCTAGCGGGTGGGCTAGGCATAGGCGCAGGCATAGCCCAGGAGGGGGACGGCCATTAGGGGGAGCTACCCAGCTGGCCTTCCCTCAGTAGCAGCAGCAAGTTCCACAATGTTGGCTTCAAGGTGAGTGGCAGGTGCCACTTGGCCAGGACAGCGAGGCTCGCCCAGTCCCCACCCAGCCACTGCTCAGTGGGCAGGCAGGCAGGTGGAGGGTTGCCCTGGTCCGACTGCTGGTGGCGTGACAGAGGTGGCACGTCTTGGGGAGGCTTGGCAGGTGCAAAGGCTGCCTGTCTTCCCTGGCGGGCTGGAGTACAGGAGAACCTCACAACAGGTGCGTCTGCTAGTTGTGGAGTGAAGATGCAGCTCATGGAGGTACTTTCTCTCATGCCTTAGGAGAAAGAAAAAAGGTGTGCGAGAAAGCACCCCCACTGCCTGAACATGTGAAAGAATGAAGCGGCAGCCTCTTCTTCCCTCAGCTATATACACCTCCTTTCATTCTCCACCTTCCTGAATGAGTGAAGGAGGAGATGGCTGGGAAAGGGAGCGCTGGAGATGAGCTCTCATGGGGCGAACAGCTTCCCACTACAGGTGCAGTCTACCTGCAGTCATGGACCAGCTTCAGGCACCTGCTAGTGGCTGACAGTTCTGTTTGGGAGCTGAGGCGGCGGCAGCAGCGGGTGCAGTGCGGGATGCCACAGAGCCCAGGCACTTTCCGAACCTTCACAGGGCTGGGAACCACCTGTAAAACAAGCCCACCGCATCTTCCGAGCACTGCAACTTCACTCTGCAACCGTTGACGCATCTGTTGCGAGGCTGTCATATGCTCCAGCCTAGCTGGGGAAGACAGGCGCCCTTCTCACCCGCCAAGCCTCCCCGAGACGTCCTACCTCAGTCACCCCAGCCCCTGGTCGGGCCAGGGAAACGCTCCACCTGCCCACCCACCTACCCGTCTGTCCACCCCACTACTCGAACATGTGAAGGAAGCAAATAACAGGCTCCTTTGCCTTGGCTATGCACACCTCCTTTCTTTCTCTGCATCTTTGAACAAGTGAAGGAGGCACTCACTGGCCACTGAACCACCCATTAGCCATCATTCAAACCAGCCCATTTCCTCTCTCCCTTCATGGGCTCTCTGAAGGGGGAGGGAACATCCTTCCCAAAATCTCACTTGTCCTGGTGGTAACCCAACAATAGCAGTTGAGTGAGGGAAGAAGGAATGCTAGGAGTTGAAGTCCACATGTTGTCAGGTTTGAACACCCCTGGGGTTTTTTCTAAAGAGTTAGAGGTGCAAGGGTCTTGTAACTTGACACCTTTAAGACTTGCATACTTCAATGCCAGAGTTCCTGAGCCAACATGACTGGAGGAGGAATACTGGCAGTTGAAGTCCACAAGTCTTAAAGATGTCAAGTTTGAACACCCCGGGGGTTTTTTTTCCTAAAGGGTTGGGGTGCAAGGGTCTTGTAAGTCAACAACTTTAAGACTTGCATGCTTCAAATGCCAGAATTTCTGAGCCAACATTTTGGTTGCTAAGCAATAGTGTTGTTAAGTGAGTTTAATCAAATTTTACATGTTGGACATATCCACCCAGTTGCATGACAGTCAAGCCACTCCCACCTGGTCACATGACCACCAAGCCACTCCCAACCAGTCACATGATTGCCAATCCACTCCCACAAAACAGGCCACACCTGTAGAATAGGTTCGAAAAAGTTTTGAAACCCACCACTGGGTGTCACCCACCTTCCTGAGTGGAGATGGTCCCCTCTGGACAAGGAACACAGTCATAGCAGCAAAATGGCTCTTCTTCTCGCTTCTGCTTGACAAATCCAGGATGGCATTTTTCCACACATTGGGACTGAGGAAAAGGCTAAGCAGAAAAATAAGGAATGCCAAAGAAAAATATGTTAGAATTAACCATCCTGACATGCTGACGTACTCTTGAAATCAAAGTGAGTGCTGAGTTTCTAGAAATATAATGATATGAGGCAGAGGTGAAGTCATGAGGACATTTCCTCAGAATGTGTAAGTCAGGAATCTTTTGCTGTGGAATGTATGAGCTGTGTGAGGAAATTTCTAAGGCCCAGCTAGGTATCCAAGTCAAGGTCTTTTCTGCGGAAGAACTACAATTAGGTAACAGCAACTAGCTTGGAAGAACAAACTTTTAGTGAAATTTGTAGCTCATTTTCTTCCCAGAATGACACAAATAGCTAACAATCAAGATGAATAATTGAATTCAAGGGTTGTTTTTTTTAAATGAAGTGCCTTCTTACAAGCCATGGCCCAAATCTAAGCAACATTTCCTTTTAATTTGTCCCTCATTTATTCAGAGACCAGGAAAGGCTTTTATTGAGTCAAAATCATATTTCAGTGTTTCAGTTTTCTGGATCAGAATGTTTTCTCTCAGCAATCGAGTCATTTTGACTCCACGTTAAAAAGAAAAAAAAATCTCGTATCTCCTTCATAAGAGTAGAAGGCCAATTACATTATCCCAGTGGGATGAAAGATTGGAATAGATAACTCTAGCCAGGTCTGGGTTTCTTAGAAGCTTCTTGCCCTGCCCTTCTATGGGACACTGGCCCCAACCAGGACAAGGTGAATCCGAATTCCAAAGATTATTTCCAAGTGGAAGAAAAGGACCTCTCTCCGGTCTTCATTCAACTCAATCAAATTCAGTCTAAACCTGAATTCAGGCACTGGACAACCAATTTGCCTTCTTGTTTGCTATTTGAAGACAAGGAAGAAGTGGATCACAATCCCTAGTGTTTGAGGGACTGGCCCTCTCTTACCATTTTCATTCAGCTTCTCCATTTCAGCACTGAGGCAGGGTGCTAAGCCTGATGAAATGGCTCAGAACCTTTTGGAAAAGAGAGAAAAGACACCAATATTTCTCCTACCCCATTGTGCAGCTTCAGCCGTGACAGATGATCTTTGTTGATAATAATTCTCTGCTTTTCAACAGTCACCAGTTCGTTTCCATGGTAACGGCCACCGTAGTGAGACACCCAAGTAGAGATACTCAGATCAGCCTTTAAATCTCCACTTTCATCCAAGTATACTTTGAAGTTAGAAAGATTGTGAAACTCATTCTTCTCCAGAAAAGGATGGAACTAGAATAGGAACATCCAGGCATTTCAAAAGCAGTAAACCTGGTAAATTATCACTTTGTTGCCATTTATCTCTTTCTTTTACAGAGGTCTAACTTGCAAATATCCATAGCTGGTAGAACAAGTTTAACCACTATCTTCAGAAATGAAAAACAAAGGTTCAATAAAGTTTGTCAATCATATCATAGAAATATATGTTTTGAAAACAATATGATTGAGAAAAATGTGTCACTTATAAGCAATCTTCTAAAGAGGGTCATCAATAAACTGCACAAAGAAAGGGAACATTTATAATGGATTTCTGTAAGGCATTTGAAAAGGTAGACCATAACCTACTACAAGATAAAGTAGAAAAATGTGGGTTAGACAGCATCACCACCAAATGGATTCATAATTGGCTGGCGAACCACACTCAATGTGTACTCCTCAATGGAACTGCATCTATAAGGAGGGAAGTATGAAGTGGAGTACCCCAAGTCTCTATTTTAGGCCCAGTATTCTTGAACATCTTTATCAACGATTTGGATGAGGAGATAAATGGGGAACTCATCCAATTTGCAGATGACACCAAGCTGGCAGGAATAGCCAAAACTTCAGAAGATACAGAAGGATCTTGACAAACTTGAACATTGGGCACCATCTAGTAAAATGAAATTTAAGGGTGAAAAAAGTAAAGTTCTACATTTAGGCAAGAAAAACGAAATGTACAGGTACAGTATAAGTGGTACCTTGCTCAATAGTAGTAACTGTGAGAGGGATCTTGGAGTCCTAGTGGACAACCATTTAAATATGAGCCAGCAGTGCACAGCAGCTGCCAAAAAAGCCAACACAGTTCTACGCTGCATAAATAGAGGGATAGAATCAAGATCACGTGAAGTGTTAATACCACTTTATAATGCCTTGGTAAGGCCACACTTGGAATACTGCATTCAGTTTTGGTCACCACGATGTAAAAAAGATGAGAAGACTCTAGAAAAGGTGCAGAGAAGAGCAACAAAGAAGATTATTTATTTATTTATTTATTTTGTTCGATTTATATACCGCCCTATTTTCCCTGGGGGGGACTCAGGGCGGTGCCCAACAACACGACTTCCGGTTCCGGCTCCAGCGGCGACGGGCGAGCCTAGCGCTCGCTCGCCGTTTTGTTGCTTTTTCTGCCCCCCCACGGGGGCGAGACGCCCCGTTTTTGGGGGTCTCCCGTAAAGCCGGCTCGCCTGGGACGCTCCCCCCCACGGCGGTGGGGGAAGCGACCCTTGTCCTCGGCTTAGGTGATGGAGAACATGCTGCGGGGGGTTTTCCCTTCGCCAAAGGCAGATGGCGCCATTCGCGATCATGGAGAGAGTTGATCGAATGAGTCGGAAGGCTTCTCGGGGCTTCAGCTGCGAGGGGTAGAGTGAGTGATTTAAAACTTTTTTTTCTGCTGTCAGCCGGGCTGAAAGGACTGGGATGGGGGTGTTTGTTTGTAAAAAAAAACCCTCGGACTCAAGCGGCACTTGAAAATGGCTCCTCGCAGCGAGGAAGCGGAAATCTTTAATCCTGACTGTTTGCAGCAAGGGAAAGTGATCTGCGGTTTGCTTGCAACAATGTCTCTAGGTCTGGCTGAAACAATTTATTTTACCACTCTCTCCTTCGGGCTTTGAGCTTGGGCGGTGGAAGATGGCTTCTCTTTGTTCCTGACTGACTATTTCACTTATGGAAAATTCCCAGCGTCTCTTTGCAATTTGGACTTCCTCTGGTTATTAATGAAGAATTTTTTCTTTTTGGATTTGTGATTTCTTTTCTGGAGTACCTTCGTTATTATACTTATTGGTTGGAAAATTGTTTCTCTCTTGGTTCCTGAACTTTGCAACTTTACAACCCTGAACGGAACTTTTGGCTCCTGATCTGCCTCATCAGCCTTACCCAGAAAATGCCATTTTAGTGGCATTGATTTTAACAGCTAATCATGGCACAAGAAACAGCACTGGCAAGCTTAGAACAAAGGATGGCTTCTCTTGAATCTGTTATACAAACTTTGGTACAAGAAATTAAGGCCCAGAGGGCAGAAAATATTAACTTTAAGAAGGAGTTATTGGACACACGGAAACAAGTGCTGGAAAACACACAGAAGAATGAAGAATTGGAAGGGAGGCTGGTGGGGGCTAAGGGAGAGATTAAAAATGTTACTAATGAGGTTGTGGAAATAAATGGGCATGTGTCTAGGATTGATATGGAAAGAATGACATATTTTTTGAGATTTCAGAATGTTTTTGAGGAACCTGGTGAATGCCTCCCTGATCTCATGAGCACAATTATAGCAGAGTATTTACATAAACCTAAGGATGAGATCAGGGGGGGACATTGACCTAGCCTACAGAATAAACTCAGCATATGCCAGGATAAATGAAGTACCTAGAGAGATACATGTGAAATTTGTTAGAAGGTCAACCAGAGAGGAAATCCTGAAAGTGCAGAGAGGAAGTCCGTTAATTTACCAACAAAAAGAGGTTGCTATCTTGAAGCATATCCCAAGAAAGATTAGAGATGCAAGAAGGAAATTTTCCTTCTTGTCTAAAACATTGTTTGATCACGGGATTTGGTTCAAGTGGGTAACACCCGAAGGGATGCTGGTGTTCTGGGAAGGAGGAAGAGTGAGGATTAAAACAGTTGCCGAGGCGGAAGCCTTTTTCAAAAAACACTCCTCTGTCCTGGGGGAAGATTCAGGGGGGGCAGGGGGGGGCACGGCCCCGCCCGCTGGGGGCCTGGAGGAAGAGGTTGAAGACACAATTGCCAAGAGACTTAGATCTAAAAAATAACTTTGCCTTGATTTTTCTGAATAATATTGCATAATATCTGTATTTGGATTTTTGTAAATGACTGACAGCATAGAACTGAGAACTTAGGTATATGTACTTGCTTTCACTTTGTAGTGTTACGGAAAATGTTTTTTATTGTTATCAATGTATTTTGAAGTCCCGGAAGGGCTGACGACTTTGACGTGAATGCTCTCAAAATTTCTTTGTATCCCTTACCCCATCCTATGGAAAAATGTAAAACCAATAAAACTTTTTCAATTAAAAAAAAAAAAAAAAACCCAACAACACATACAAAATATAAAAGACAATTAAATTATTAAATCGGTGCTAAAATTTAAATAATATAAAAGATTAAAACTAGTAAATATCAAAATTTAAAATTATACCCTTGGTCTATGTCAGGCCGGCTAAATGGAAGAAATGTGCTTTTAACATCCGACGGAAAAAGCGTAGGTCCGTGATGGTACAGATATTGGGGGGCAGGTCATTCTAGAGGTCTGGGCCCACCACAGAGAAGGCCCTTCCCCTGGGGGTCGCCAGCTGGCAATGTGGGAGCGGACAGGTCGAAGGGAGGTATGTGGCAGGAGGCGGTCTCTCAAGTAACCAGGACCCATGCCATGGAGCACTTACAGATGGTTACTAACACCTTGAAGCACACCCGGATGACCACAGGCAGCCAGTACATCTCACGCAGGAGAGGTGTTACATGGGAGTAGCGAGAGACTCCCAAAATCCCCTGCGCGGCCGCATTCTGCACTAGCTGGAGTTTCCGGGTGCACCTCAAGGGGAGCCCCATGTAGAGAGCGTTACAGTAGTCCAGGCGGGAAATAATGAGGGCTTGAGTGACCGTGCATAGGGCATCCCGATCTAGAAAGGGGCGCAACTGGCGTATCAGGTGAACCTGATAGAAGGCCCCCCTGGCCACGGCTGTCACATGGTCATCCAAGGACAGCCGCGAATCCAGGAGGACATCCAAGTTGCGAGCCCTTTCTGCGGGGGCTGATGACTCACCCCCGATAGCCAGCGATGGAGTTAACTGGCTATATCGAGATTCCGGAAACCACAGCCACTCGGTCTTGGATGGGTTGAGTCCGAGTTTGTTCCTCCCCATACAGACCCGCATAGCCTCCAGACACCGAGACAACACTTCCACAGCATCGTTGGGGTGGCCAGGGGTAAAAATGTACAGCTGAGTGTCATCAGCGTACTGATGGTATTCTACCCCAAAGCCATAGATGATCTCACCCAGCAGCTTCATGTAGATGTTAAACAGGAGGGGTGAGAGGACCGACCCCTGAGGTACCCCGCATACGAGGGGCCTCGAGGTCGATCTCTGCCCTCCTGTCAGCATACATTGCGACCGGTTGGAGAGGTAGGAAGAGAACCACTGCAGTATAGTGCCTCCCAATCCCAACCCCTCCAGCCGGTGCAATAGGATACCATGGTCAATGGTATCGAAAGCCGCTGAGAGATCTAATAGGACCAGGGCAAAGGAACAACCCCTGTCCCGGGCCCTCCAGAGATCATCTACCAATGCGACCAATGCCGTGTCTGTGCTGTGCCCGGGACGGAAGCCGGGTCTAGATAGACGGTTTCCTCCAGGTGTCGGGAGAACTGTTGAGCTACCACACTCTCTACAACCTTAGCAAGAAAGATAAGGTTGGAGACCGGATGGTAATTAACCAACAATACTGGGTCCAGGGAAGGCTTCTTGAGGAGGGTCTCACTACCGCCTCTTTCAAGGTGGCCAGAAGAGACGCCTCACTCAAAGAGGCATTCACTACTTACTAGAGCCAGCCTCGTGTGACCTCCCGGGAGGCCAGTACCAGCCAGGAGAGACACGGGTCAAATAAACATGTGGTAGCATTCAGTTGTCCCAACAACCTGTCCATGTCATCTGGAGTCACAAAGTCAAATTCTTCCCACAAAACGGTCTCAAGACCTGCCTCCAATTGCTTGCCCGGACCAACCTCATTGGAGGCCAACTCACTCCGGATCTGAGTGACTTTATCCTGCAGATATTGTCCAAACTCCTCTGCACGACCCTGCAAAGTAGCTTCCCGCGGCCCCTGTTGGAGAAGGGAGCGGGTTATTCTAAACAGGGCGGCAGGGTGGTTATCTGCGGATGCGATAAGGGCGGTGAGATAATTGCGTTTCACCGCTCTTATTGCCACGAGATAGGTCCTCAAGTGGGACATAGCGCATTTTCAGTCAGATTCGGCGCGAGTGGCTCTCCAAATGCTCTCCAGGCATCTCTTGCGGCGCTTCAATGCCCTCAGCTCCTCGGAAAACCAAGGAGCCGAGAGAGTTCGGTGCCGCATGAGAAGCCGCAAGGGCGTGACCTGGTCCAGGGCCCCAGTGGCCGCATTATTCCTGGCAGCCACCAGGTCCTCAGTTGAGTCATGGGTCAGGGTCCCCGGTATTGGCCCAAGCTCCGTCTGGAACCTCTCTGGATCCATCAGGAGCCTGGGGCGGAACCATTGTGGAATTTCCGGTTCCGCCTCCCCGCAGTGGGGTGAAGCGGTTGGAAAGTCCAGATTAGGGGACTGAAGACTAAAGCATATGAAGAACAGTTGCAGGAACTGGTTATGTCTAGTTTAATAAAAAGAAGGACTAGGGGAGACATGATATTAGTGTTCCAATATCTCAGGAGTTGCCACAAAGAAGAGGGAGTCAAACTATTCTCCAAGGCACCTGAGGGTATATCAAGAAGCAATGGTTGGAAACTAATCAAGGAGAGAAGCAACTTAGAACTGAGGAGAAATTTCCTGACAGTTAGGACAATTAATCAGTGGAACAGCTTGCCTCTAGAAGTTGTGAATGCCCCAACGTCTTTAAGAAGATTTTGGATAGCCATTTGTCTGAAATGGTATAGGGTTTCCTGCCTAGTCAAGGGGTTGGACTACAAGACCTCCAAGGTCCCTTGCAACTCTGCTATTGTATTGTATTGTATAAATTCCTTGACAACAACCTGTGCTTGTCATAAAGCATAGATTTGTCAAGAAAATAGCCAGGCTAATCTTCTCCCTGGTAGGCCGTATTATAAATATATGCAGATGAGCTCATTGTGCATCATGGCTACATTAAGAGAATATTAGTTGTCTGTCTGTCTGTCTATGTCATCATCATCAAATTTATATGCTGAGAGGGGAAGTTAAGGAATTACAGGGAAAAAAACCTTGAGCTTCAAAATTATGTTTCTAAAACGGAATTTGAAAGGATGTCTCTTTTTCTTAGGTTCCAGGACATACCAGAAGTAGAGAACGAAAACATCAAAGAAATTATGAGTGAGATGCTAGCAGAATACATTAAGAGAGACAAAGATCAAATATGGTGGGACATAGATTTGGCATATAGAATCAATTCAGCATATACTAGAACTCATAAACTTCCAAGAGAGGTTCATGTGAAATTTTTCAGGAGAGCCACAAGGGAGGAGGTATTGAGAGCACAGAGGGGTGTGCTGCTGAGATATCATGATAAAGAGATAACCATTCTGAAGTAAATACCAAAAAAAAAGAAGAGAAATGAGAAAGAAATACTCTTTCTTATCTAGAAAATTATACGATAAAGGAGTTTGGTTCAGATGGTTGCTGCCAGAGGGAATGTTGATTTTCTGGGAGGGAGATAGGATTAATCTTAAAACACAAGCTGAGGCGGAAGCCTTTCTGAATAAACATATTCCCTCCTAGGTGACACAGATAGCAGGGGCGGAGAAAAAACAGAAGAAACCATGCCCCCACCGGGGGGACCGGGGGAAGGCAACGATACTGACAAAGCTCAGATAGCAAAAATGAGTTTAATGGAGTTAATATAATAGTTCTTGATATAGAGGGCAAAGTAAGATGGGATTGAACATATGTTTGACACAATGTGAAAACCTGTTTGTGCTTCTTTAAAATATGAGGTGGGGGGGGGGCACCACTGCCAGCATGAAGCCACCAAAAATTTTTATGTACCATTTCCCTTTTTCCCTTGTATACTGTATGGCCTTACCAAGGCATTATAAAGTGGTATTGACACTTCACATGATCCTGATTCTATCCCTCTATTTATGCTGCCTAGAACTGTGTTGGCTTTTTGGCAGCTGCTGCACACTGCTGGTTCATATTTAAATGGTTGTCCACTAGGACTCCAAGATCCCTCTCAGTTACTGCTATTGAGGAAGGTACCACCTATACTGTACCTGTGCATTTCGTTTTTCTTGTCTCCCAAGCAGGACAGCGAAAGGCCCCTTCTGCGTGGAGAACGGCGGGGCAGGGATGGGCACCCAGCTGCCGAAGTGGAAATGGCAGCAGGCAATGTGTGCGAGGGCCAGCAGCAATCCCGATCCCAGGCAGCCAGGTCCTGTTGCTGGAGCTGCCTGACCCCACTGGGGTCAGGGGCTTCTGCCACTTGTGCTGTGCTTTGCAGCTGCTGAAGTCCCGGATAGACCTTTTGGGCTGAGCTGCATGCGCGGCTTCTCCCTGAACCTGGCTGAGTGCCAGCAGTGCTTCCTGGCCCTGCAACACAAGCTGCACCCAGAGGGGTTCAGCCACCGACTGCAGGAGAAAGACGGCCGAGTGAGGCTTCTCAGAGCAGCATGCTGCCCTGATCTCGTGATCTGGGAATCCCCCCCAAAAAAAGACAGCAAAGAGCCTCTTCCCCCCACCCCAATAAAACCTTTTGCCACTGAGCGTGGCTTGTTAGGGGGAGCGTCATGTGACCAAGTGTGCATGAGTGATATCAAGATGGCCACTCCCACTCTGTCACATGCCTCCCCATCTAGCCACTCCCATTGAACCAGTAGTAAAAAAAAAATTGAAACTACCCCTGGTTTAAGCGATTAGATTGGCCAAACTTGTAGTCCTGTTAGCACAAGTAAGTTGATATGGTTCCCTTCCTTCTCCTTTTTTTAAATTCTTCTCCACAGGAACTAAGATTAATGGATTCTTGTTGGGACCCCTTACCTGCCATGGCTGCAGCCTTGGAGCCCCCCAACTCCCTTTGCTCTCCTTCCTTCTCCTCCTGGATCTGGAGGAATATGCAGCCTTCAAGGCATGGGCCAGAGTCTTAATGGCACTGTAAATATGGTGGTGATTCCACACCAGTTCCTTTTTCTGTTGGATTGCCAGTGGTAATTTCTCAGTGCATCTTTTCCGGGCTTTGACAGAAAATGCATGCTTTGAAAAAGAGCATAGAAATGACTGATGCCCTAAGGGTGGTTCCACAAAGAATTCGGATATAAAGGCATCCTTTATTTTCCCCTTTTTTCTCTCAAAATCAGCAGTCCAGACACTATTCACATATTTGAGGGCACTATGGTCCCACAATGGATATGGTATAGTGAGTGTTGTGATCCAGACTTTCCTTTCAATGGGTCCGGGCAAATGGCTAAGTATCAAATGAAAAGGAAGAATTCTCTCGAAAGCCGCACCATATTCTATGTAATGAATATAGACATTGACTTGTCTCCACTTAGAGAAGGCATCACCTTGGGGTGCTGTAACTTGAGTTGTTGAGAATTGTTGTGATATAACAACACAAATGCCATTCCTGTCAAGCAAAGGAGCAAAAGTCCTCATGAAATTATCTCCATTTTCTGTGTCTGGAGCAAAGACACCAACCAGGGTCCATCTGAAATGGAGGAGCACTCGGACAATTCCTGGGTAGAAGACCCCTTTTAAGGGGAGGAAACTGTGATAAAAGAGCAATTGACTTTTATCATGCAGCAAATCTGAAAAGAATTCAAAATTGATCTGAAAAAACAATGAAGCATCCTGAGTTATATTTGGGGTCGGATCAATTCCCATATATCAGCTTTAAAGAAATACAATTTCATGAACTTTTTAGAATAGTTTATTGTTGATTAGCCATTAACCCATATGAAAATAAAGAATAAAAATACCTAACATTAACAAGACTGCATATAACAAAAGATTACAAAAGAATTACAAGATTACAAAAGAAAATAAGTGAAAAGAATAAATAGTCATTTCTCTATCACCTCTACATCTCCAATCCACATATCCATTTGTGCACTGAAATATTTTGTTCAAATAAAGATCCATACTGAATTTTTCAATATCAACCAAACAGGGAATATTTATATTATTATTAGGTTCTAAATGATCTAATCTGTGGTCCGAGGTACTGATATCTTTCTTATATAATTTATATTCAGATTATAGATGTGTTTTGTAGATTTCCGGGACTCAGTAAATACAAGTCTCTTCGTTACAAGCCTCTGGATTAAATCTTCTATATTTAATCTTTGTACCCAGTGCTCATATCCTGCTTGAATAATTACCACCTTAAGATATGCAAGCATATCTGCATCGAGATACTTGCCAATTTGAATGTACATTTATAGAGAACCATTCATTTCAATGTGCCATCCTTATTGAGCATGTTTGTATCTTTCTTTGCTTCAATATCTGTTCTTTGGGCATTAAACCTTTTAGCTTCTTTTCCAGCTGCACAAGAAACAGGAAGACCATACCTCCTAATACAATTTGTCAGCTGTACAATTCAAGGTGTCTTTCATTGAAATTGTCTCTTCTAAAACACAGATTTGGGGGAGCCTGTTTGTTTCCATAGATTTAAGCGTTTGTTTCCATAGATTTAAGTGTAACCTCCATTACTGACTATTAGATAGTTTTAAATTTGGGATTTTTAATTCGGTTTTTAGCACAGGGTTTCATTAGAATAAGTTTTTTAAATTTTATATATTTTGTATGTATTTTAACATTCCTGTGCGCCGCCCTGGGTCCATTTGGAGAAGGGCGGGGTATAAATTTAATAAAATAAATAAATAAAATAAATTTAATGGAGTACCAATAATTGGGCACTGGGCCTAAATCAAAATCTTAGGTACCTCCACTGCATGTTTCCCTCCATGCAGATGAAGTTTCATTGAGGACTATATGATAAATGCTCTTGGTTAGGCAAAACACTCTCTAAAGCTTGCTTGTTCTTCAGCAAATTATTCTTTGTTCATCTACCCAATCTCAACTCTACCTCAACAGCATCTGAGTATATGTTTTAGCCACAATGTCTATTAGACCAATGGGCCAGTAAATTATATTTCATTCTGCTTTTTAGATGATAGATAGATAGATAGATAGATAGATAGATAGATGGATGGATGGATGGATGGATGGATGGATGGATGGATGGATGGATGGATGGATGGATGGATGGATGGATGGATGGATGGATGGACGGGCAGACGGACAGACAGACAGACAGTTTGGCAGGTTCATGTGTAAATGAACCTGCCAATAGAGGACAGCAGTATTAGGGAAATGTTTTGAATAATTCAGAAAGTCCTTCAGAGGAGTTTTATTGCTTTTCAACCCATTTATGATGAATGTTGTCATAAATAACTTTAGAGTGAAAAAAAATTAACATGTTGGCCCAACTGCTTGTAATTTTTTAAAATAAAGTGATTGATTAATGAAAGTGATCCGTATGAATTCATAAGACATGTGTTTTTCATCAGCTACAGGTAAAATAATCCATCTGGATTATACTATTTTTGCTAAGATTATGTACAAAAGTCGATATTCCATCTCTGTTCCACCTTCCTTTTGGACAGAAGACCCTTTGATTGTAGCCAGAGCCTCTCCTCACATTTCCAAATATGCAGCAGAAGAACCATAATCAATGATGATAATGTCATGAGAGGATATCATGGACCCACCACTCCATTCAGTTTACCTATAGGAAAGTAGGCATACAAACCTGAGGGACTTTATAGATGTCTCCCAATGTTGACATCTGGATGGAGATGTCATAAGTAGCTGCATCAACAAGAGCCAAAATGTTGTCCTTCCTTCCACAGCTGTAGTTGGGAACATTGGCTTTTCCAGTAGACAGCATGTCCATCAAGGCATCTGAAGTCAAAAGCGTGTTCACATAGTTGTCATGGATGTGGTAGCCAAGGGTGAGATTGTGCAGAAGCCGGGGAGTCTTGTTAACCACTTGAATATTAAAAACGTTGCGTAGTAGTCTATGCTTATCAAAAGGTGAACTAAGATAAAAATGTTCATGTTATCATCATCATCATTAAGAGAAAAAGCAAATTGCTTTTTTCATTTAAATGCTCTTTGTCTCCACAAGAAGACTCTAAGTCTTCTCAGTCTTAAGCCAATGCTGATCCAAAAGTTACCCAAGAGCATTTCTTTTAATGAGTGTTGGGGAGAGGAGATGGAGATAGCTTTCTACTAAAGTTCAGAATCACTAATAGAATTTTTTGTAGCAGAGCTCAATTTCAACTGACAAGTAACCAGAATTCAAAATCATTCAATCATTAAAATAGAAACTATCATAATGGAAAAAGGCTTTTTCATATTTGACCCAGAAGAGCAATTCTAAAAGAAAGATCTAGCATGGAATATGAATGAGGGGTTGTAAAAATATGGACATGAGCTAGTCGGAGGCAAGTACAATCCATTCAATAACTACTTTAAAACAAAGTTGGAACTGAAGTAGAACTAAGGATTAGACCAGGAAAGCTTTGGAATCTGGGCTTTTTCCAAGGTATTTATTATTCTGTCCCATTTTTGGATTCACAATTTTTTTCTACAAAACAAGATAAATGAGAGCAAGCAAAACAATTCAAGAAATAAGAAATAAAGTCCTACAATACAGGCATCAGTGAAATAAGAAAAAAAGAATGAGAACTGCAAATAGAGGGAATGAAACTCCATGACAGTGAATGACTTACAACTCAAACTGAAAATGAGGTTCCATGATGAAAGGCAACATGGTTGTATGCGATATTTTTGTTCCAGTGTTGATCATACCAATCATATGGTCTCCTGGACTGTAATAGCTCCATGGCTTTTTTTCATCCTTGTGCTTGAAATTCAGCGGGCACTTCATTCTAAGCTTTCCAGGGATTGGCTGGGACACCAGCAGCAACAGAAGCACAAGCAGAAGGTCCATAATTCATGGATATGAAACAATCCCCTTCCTCTTTCTATGAAGGAACAGTAAGAGTTAGATGAATTTAAAATACCTTTATAATGTGGAAATTCTAGACTTTCTGGATTCAGATAGAGATAAACCAAGCTTCACCTGAAAGGAGAGAAAGTAAATTCAAAGACACAGTCCATACCTGCACCTTAACCAGTGCTGCATTGTGTGTGAGACGGAGGCATTTATCCTTTCCTAATGCAAGATCCCTTCCATGTTGTTTCAGTCTGATGTTTACCTCAAAGACAGTCCCTGGAGAAGTAGCAGAAGAGGTCCCAGAGACCCGAATTTTGAAAATTATAGTGAGAAGTAACTGCTCCTCTGTAGACCCTTGATTTCTTCAGGACTCCATTACTAGAGAAGTAGCTGGAGAAGAACACCTTAGTGAAAAATCACACCCTTGTGGGCAGATCTACATTGTTGTGTAGTAGTTGTGGTCCTTTCCTGTCAGCTGATGCTGGATGAAGATAGTTCAACACCCAGGGAATTGACTTCTCCTGTCCTTCAATGTGATAGTTTCTCTTGTGGAAGATCATGGAGAGTGATGTAATTTGTTGACATTCTGGGTTGGTAGCACTAAACTCAAGTGCTGCCTGTCTTCCAAAAGCAAGGAAGTAATCAATCTATCCTTAACCCCTTTCTAATGGTAAAAGATGGGCCCTGTTTGTGATTTTCTTTTCTATTAGGTCTCCATATATGGGTCCTGATTGGAGCTGATTTTAAAATTACTTGTGAATGAATTTTATTTATATTGTGAATTTATTTCCTAATTTTTCTAGAAAGGTCAATTTTGAGCTGAGACTTCACTCAGAAACTTTATATTCTAAAGTCAGTTATTGTAGTAAATAAACAGAGCCCTTTTGTCATGGTAGCAACACCAACAGCCAGTCCATGGTGAGATGTGATTTCTTGCCACACCCTGCCAGAAACCTGTGAACCACCACCACCTCCTCCTCCTCCTTCTATATAGTTGGTAGAATGGTACCTCTTTGGCCTACTCATCAGTGAGATTTTGTTTGAGAATTCCCTCCTTCTCCCAAAGATTGCCGTGTGCTTGGGAAGTATTCTTGGGAGTCTCTCTGTTCCTGATGTCTTTGGGTCAGTTTTTGTCTTGGAATTACATTCATTATCTGGAAGGGATGAACATTGATTAGTTCACCTTGGCCTACAAGAATTAATTGGGGGTTTGAGGGAGAAAGGAAATTGACAGGATATGTAGAACCGTCCTCACTGTGACAGGTAGAATGTGGGTCACTCTTTATGACATCTGATCTGCTACTCAAAGGTTGCCCCACTGTATGGGCCTTGGCTTCTACTCTCAGTGTCTGGCTACCAGATGTTTGGTGATTCTGGGTTCCAGCTGTTGTATTTGAATGCCAGGTTGATGCCTAACAAGGTTGCTTTCATTGGATCTGTTGATCCAGGTAAGGCTTCCTGGAATGGGCAGGTGGATGGAGCCTTGGATCACACCTCCATCCTTTGCTAATGCTGCGGTGTACTTCTGGTTTACACAGAAACTACATAAGGTAGTACTTTATTGGGAAGTTTTTTAGTATAGCTTAGTTTTAATGGGGAATTTTAGCACAGGTTTAGGTTTAATTTGTTTTTTAAAGAAATGTTTGTATATATTTATTGTTTTTTATTTTTCCTGTGCACCGCCCCGAGTCCCTATGGGGAGAGGGAGCGGTTTACAAATATTAAATATTATTAAATATTATTATTATTATAAGGTAAAACTGAAGGGGAATAGTAATAAGGATGCAAACTTGTTGATTAGTAGAAACATTTGTTTTCTGTAACACACATATATTATGCCTTGTATTTGTAACATATAAGCTTATATGCTGTAAAGTGCCTTTTGTTCCCTGACTTCCTGTAGCACTGTTATTAGGATCTGTAAAATATCTGGCAAATGTCAAAACCTCTGATCATTGCCATTTGAACTCTTATCCATCTTCAATCTATGGGCATAAAATGTAGCTATAAAGAACTGTAAAACTGACACCATTGATCTATCCCCCCTTCTGCCTGAGAACGTATCTCATCTTCGATCTGTGCCCTTCACAACAGGGGGACAAATGGCCAATCGTGGGTACAGGAAAGACTAGTATTGTAAATCCAGAATGTTATTCCATGATGTCTCTAACTGCATAAAAAGGAGATAAACCTTTTCTGAAGGGCAGTTCCTTCTGGCATATCCTTGGGGTATGTGGGGTACAACTGAACATCATGTCTTTAAGCTTTGATCAAAGATTAAATGCTGATTGGTATTCAAGCCTCCACTTTGGCTCATGTTTGGCTCTTTGTGACTTGGATGCTTTCTCAAACTTCTATGGGTCTCAACGTATTCTCAAACCTTACAAAACATTTGAAAGGTGTCTGGAAATCATTAGAGAAAAAGGTGAAACGAACATGACCATACATGTGTAAGAGCCCATATTAGGGATTAACATGGTGATAAAGGTAGTAAACAGCAATATTTATCCACACTCATTGTGATTGTTGATAGCCATGCAGCAGCCACCTTTAGAGGGACCTGGTCCTTATTGGTTAGGAACAGCAGCTCATAAAAACTGTTGGGCATCTTGGAAGATTATTCAGGCTCTGTGGATGATTAAATAGCTCAGACTTGCTCTGAACTGGGCAGGAAAGGTGAAGATACCTGAAGAAAGTGGTGTGATCTGGAGGGAGTTTGAGTTGGTGACTGCTAAGGAAGTGGACATGGTTCCCTGTGAGGTACAGAAGCCAACCCCAGTGCTGCTTTCTGATGGGTTTTCAACACTTCACTCCTGACCTAAGACATTGAGGAGATGAGTGATGACCTTCCCTGGATTGTGTGGATCTCTTGTTGTTTTGAAAAGGTTTTATTGGTTTTAACAATTTATATTGGGAAAGGGATAGATAAGGTAATAGATAATATTTGGAGCTTCCACATCGGGTCTGATGACAGCCTCCGAGTCTTCATACATATTCAATTAAAAAGAAATCATTAAAGGGAAGGGGTACATACATTTTAAAATCATAAATTTTCATATTATTTCATACATTCAATTACTTTATACTATTGACATCCGTGCAGGAGTTACTAAAAAAAAGTTATTTTTGTGATCTGAGCCTCTTTGCTATGGTCTCTTCCTCCTCCCCCCCACCAGCAGGCGGATCCGTGGCCCCTCCCGTTCCCATCTCATCGTCATCCAGGATTGAGGAATGTTTGTTTTTTTAAATTATGCGCCTCTTCAACTGTTTTGATTTTAGCTCTTCCTCCCTCCCAGAACACCAGCATCCCTTCAGGCATCAACCACTTGAACCACACCCCCTTTTTGAATAATTTTTTAGTTAAGAAGGAATAATTCCTTCTTATATCTCTTATTTTCTTTGGGATCTGCTTCAATATGGCCACCTCGTTTTGCTGATACATCAAAGGCCCCCCCCTTTGCGCTCTCAGTATCTCCTCTCTCGTTGACCTTCTTATAAATTTAATATGTATCTCTCTGGTACCTCATTTATTCTGGCAAATGCTGAGTTAATTCTATAAATCAAATCAATGTCCCCCCAAATAAATTCCTTATCTTTCTTAATATAATCTGCTAACATAGTAGCCATAAGCTCTCTCAGATTCTCATCGGGTAATTCAGGAACATTCTGAAATCTTAGGAAAAAAGACATGCGTTCAAAATCAATTTTAGACATTTGACCAGCAATATCTGTAAGTTCTTTCTTAAAGTCTTTTATCTCTTCCTTCATCTCAACCGCCCCCCCCCCTTCCAGCCCCACAATTTTTTGTTTATTATTTGTTATTTCTCTTTGTGCCTCCAAAAATTCCAATCTTGTGCTTAAATCGTCTTTCCGGATTTGTTGCATTTCATTCATTATTCTTTGAAACATGGCTGAGGGCTTGATGACTTAGGATCCTCTACTTCTGTATCCTTCTGTAACATTGCTGAAATCTTTGGTTGTGAGGATGGGCTGGGTCTTGTAGATGCTGGAGCAGAGCTTGGTTTCCTCGATGCCATAATTAAAGTTTTAGGTGTTAGGGCGTAGAGAGGAAGAAAGGGAAGAAAAAATGGCGCTGTTGGGTGGACAGTCTGTGAAGTCCAAGACAAAAGCAGCTGGAGTTCAAATTGAGTTTACAACGTCCAGAGAGAAAAAAGGGGAAAAAAGAAAAAATTTCCAATCAAAACAGAAAGTTTCACAAAGGGAGAAAACACCGAGAGACACCAGAGGAGGTCCTTTTCTTATATGTTTTAAAATTAGTCTAATTTTGTTAAAATTAGACTAATAGAGGAATGCTTGTTTTCATATGCCAGGATAAATGAACTACCCAGAGAGATACATATTAAATTTGTTAGAAGGTCTACCAGGGAGGGAATATTGAGGGCGCAGAGAGAGGGTCCGTTAATGTACCAGCAAAAGGAAGTTGCCATCTTGAAGCAGATCCCAAAAAAGATTAGAGAGGTGAGGAGGAAATATTCCTTCTTATCTAAAAAATTGTTTGAACACCGGATTTGGTTCAAGTGGGTGATGCCAGAAGGGATGTTGGTGTTCTGGGAAGGAGGAAGAGTAAGGATTAAAACAGTTGCTGAGGTGGAAGCCTTTCTTAAAAAACATTCCTCTACCCTGGGGGATGAAACTGGAGGAGCGGAGGGGGCCACGGCCTCGCCCACTGGGGGCCAGGGAGGAGAACAAGAAGACACAATTGCCAAGAGACTTAGATCTAAAAAATGACTTTTATTAATATAGTATGACTTTTGTTTGGATGTTTGTACACAATTGCTAGCATAGAATTTAGAATTTACAATGATGTATGCACTTCTCTTCACCTTGTAGTACTATTGAAATATGTATTATCTATGTTTTGTTAAGAAGCCCCGGAGGGGGCCAATGATCTCGACGTGAAAGTTCTCAAAATATTTTATTTTCTCACCTTACCCTACCCTATCCAAAAAATTTGTAAACTCAATAAAACTTTTTCAATAAAAAAAAAGAAAAAAAAAGAACTTACAGTTGGGGCAACAGAAGGAGCAGAGGTCCGTGGTCGTTCTGATATCAGGGGGAAGGTCATTCCAAAGGGTCGGGCCCATCACAGAGAAGGCCCTTCCCCTGGGCGTCACCCGCTGGCATTGCCTAGTGGACGGCACCCGGAGAAGTCCCTCTCTGTGAGAGCGAATCGGCCAAAGGGATGTATGGGGCAAGATACGATCCCGCAAATAACTAGGTCCTGTGCCATGGAGCGCTTTAAAGATGATAACCAACACCTTGAAATGCACCCGAAAGGCCACAGGCAGCCAGTGCAGCCTGCGCAGGAGCAGTGTTACGTGGGAGTATCTGGTAACTCCCAGAACTGCTCGCGTGGCCGCATTTTGGACCAGCTGCAGCCTTCGGGTGCATCTCAAGGGGAGCCCCATTTAGAGAGCGTTACAGTAGTCTAGACGGGACATCACAAGCACATGAGTGAATGTGCGAAGGGCATCCCGGTCCAATAAGGGACGCAACTGGCGCACCAGGCAAACCTGGTGGAACGCCCCCCTGGCCACGGCTGTCACATGGTCCTCCATTGACAGCCGGGCATCTAGAAGGATGCCCAAGTTGCGTGCCTGGTCTACGTGGGCCAGATGTTTGCCCCCAATGGCCAGTGATGGAGTCAACTGGTTGAACCGGGGCGCCGGTAGCCACAGCCACTCAGTCTTGGATGGGTTGAGCTTGAGTCTGTTCCTTCCCATCCAGATCCGTACGGCTTCCAGACACCGGGACATCACTTTGATGGCATCGTTGGGGTGGTTTCGGGTAGAGATGTATAGCTGAGTATCATCAGCATACAGATGGTAATCTACCCTAAAACCACAGATGATCTCACCCAGCGGCTTCATATATGTATTGAACAGGAGAGGCGAGAGGACCGACCCCTGAGGCACCCCACAAGTGAGAAACCTCGAGGTCAACCTCTGCCCCCCCTGCCAATACAAATTGCGATCGACAGGAGAGGTAGGAGGAGAACCACCGTAAAACGGTGCCCCTCACCCCAACCCCTCCAGTCGATGCAATAGGATACCATGGTTGATAGTATCAAAAGCCGCCGAGAGGTCTAATAGGACTAGGATGGAGGAACAACCCCCATCCCTGGCCCTCCATAGATCATCCACCAACGCGACCAATGCCGTCTCCGTGCTGTGACCGGGCCAGAAGCCGGAATGGCACGGGTCCAGATAATCAATTTCCTCCAGGTGACGTGGAAACTGTTGTGCCACCACACTCTCAACAACCTTTGCCAAAAAGTGAAGGTTCGAGACCGGACGATAATTTACTAACAATGCTGGGTCCAGGGAAGGCTTCTTGAGGAGAGGCCTCACCACCACCTCTTTCAAGATGGTAGGCAAGAACCCCTCACTCAAAGAAGCATTCACTATTTCCTGGAGCCAGCCTCGTGAAACCTCCCAGGATGTCAGTACAAGCCAGGAGGGACACGAGTCCAATGAACATGTGGTGGCTCTCAGTCGCCTACGCAACCTGTCCATATCATCGGAAGTAACAGAGTCAAACTCCTCCCAGAATGGTGCCTCAAGGCCCGCCTCCGACATCCCCTCCAGACCACTTCCAGTGGAGACCAACTTGCTCCGAATCTGAGTGATTTTGTCCTGCAGATACTCCCCAAATTCATCTGATCTGCCCTGTAGAGGGGCTTCCCGTGGCCTCTGTTGGAGGAGGGAGCGGGTCACCCCAAACAGGGCGGCAAGGTTATCTGCGGACACAATAAGAGTGGCACAATACTCTTAACGCCACAAGGTAAGTCCTCATATGGGCTCTCACCTGTGTTCGGTCCGATTCAGAGCGTGTGGATCTCCACCTCCTCTCTAGGCGTCTCTTGTGGCATTTCATCACCCTCAACTCCTCGGAAAACCAAGGAGCCTGGGTGGTTCGCTGCAACAAGAGAGGCCACAAAGGCGCAACCTGGTCCAAGACCCCAGTGGCCGCACTATTCCATGCAGCCACTAGGTTCTCCATCCGGGTGCAGGTCAGGGCTACAGTTAGTGGCCCAAGCTCCATCTGGAACCTTTCAGGTTCCATCAGGCGCCTGGGGCGGAACCATCTTGGAAATTCCGGTTCTGCCTCCCCGCAGTGGGGTGTAGCGGTTGGAAAGTCGAGCCGGAGAAGTGAGTGATCTGACCATGACAGGGGCACGATGGCTAAATCCTCTACTCCCAGATCACTCCCAGATCACTCCTGCAGAGAGACTGGCTCAGCCAGAAACAATCAGCCACAGGATTAAGCCAAAGGCTGACAAAATCAGCTCAGACAAAGGCCTGGGATTTGCATCCCCCCTTTTGCCTACAGAGCCAGCCATGACCCCACAGGAATCTCACAAGAGCCCATAGACCATTAAAGGACATGTCCTTGCACAGGAACAGGAAGCTCAGAGAAGGGGCAAAGAGGGGGATAAAAACCCACCCACTCTAAACTCCATTTGCTCAGCTGCCCAGAATATCACATGTGGTTGGTGGTTCTGCTCCCTCAATAAAGAGAACCTTTCTTTCCAATCAGCCTCCATTTTCTCTGCAGTGCTTAGATTGGAAGGGAACCAGATGGCTTTTCCTTCCAACAAATGCAAAGCCCTCATGACCGGATTTTAATTAACATATTTTTGGAGTGGGGGTGGGGCTCCTGCTGACACTGTTGCATTAATCTTTTTGTGTTGGTGCCCTTTTTCATTAACTTTAAAAAGAATTAAATTTTGGCTCTAACAGTTTAGTTAAAACTCAACTGTCAGGAAATTTCTCCCTTCTTCTAGGTTGGTTCCAAATCAATTACTTTGACTGCAGAGTTAAAAAAAGTAGAGAGAAGGCAGGAAGGAAGCAAAGGAAACATTGTCTGTGAGGTCAATGTGGCTTAACTGCCTCTCTGCATGTGAGGAGGGTCCCTCCCTCAGAAGAGAGCTTTCTGACCACAACCCCAGACTGCCTTGGCTGGATCATGTTGGGCTCTCCGCCTGCCTTCCTCTCTTTCAGAGACCCCTCCCTGCCCTTGCCCAGAAAGCACATAAACCTCCTGCATCTCCCCCTCACTCCCCCTCACTCAAGGCTCTCCAGGACCCTTCATTGCCCCCTCCCCCAGTTGCTAGGAGGACTCATCCTTTAAAAAAAATATTTCCAAGCATTCCTGAGCCAGATCAGGTATGGAATCCACCTGCTTTCCTCTTTTCCATCAGCCCTTCCCCGTCCTTGACAGGAAGGGACATCAACCTCCTGCTGGCCTTCCCCTGCTTCCCCCTCACCCTTTCCACAGCCTTCATGAGGGCTTGAAACCACTCTCCTGGTCAGGATTGGAGCTTTCCTGCTGCTTCTTCACAGAGCAATCAGGAAAAAAACCTCCACCCAATTCCAGCAATTTGGAGTCCACTTGGCTGGCTTCGCAGGACTGAAGCCAGAGTGGGGAAGGCCCAGAGCCTCAGCCGGCTGGGTGTGAAAGATATCAGAAAGATCCTAGATGATAAAGCTTTGTAGACTTTTTTCCAGGGCTCTGACAGATTGGCTGGTCCAGGTTCACCCAGCTGACTTTCTGCCCAAGGCAGGACTAGAACTCATGGTCTCCTATTTATTATCCTCATGCCTTGACCATAGACTGGCTCTGGTCATAGCTATGCATCTCACTTAACCTGGTCAGTTCACAAATAGCTGCGTTCACAACTTTTAACCAGAGTTTATTTTTGGCGTTTGAACCTGTCAGCTGATGGGTCAGTTAACCATGTGTATTAATTCAGCAAGTGGCTGAAGAATCGTTTTTAAGAGAAATAAACTGGAGACACATTTCTTCCTGTAAGGGCCACATTCACACAGCACGCTTCACCAGCCTGGAGTTTATGAATACCATAACACAGGGATTCTGAATTATATCTTGGAAGCCCTTGGAGGTCATCTGGGCTGGAATTTCAAACAAAGCCTCAGAGATAGGAATGTCACCACAGTCACACCATGTACATCTACAAAACCTGAGGAACTGTCCCCAGGTCCCCCAAAACAAAATTCTAGGTGGTGGTGGCGGCAAGAAATCAGAAACTACACCATCCACCACACTGTGGGCACTGCCATTATCTCAGCTGCAGACCTCATAACACAACATTTATTTAAGAAACCAAGAAATTTCAAGATTCATTGGCTCTCAGTGTTTTTCTCAGTATAGAAACACAACACAGAAAGTGTCAAGGAACAAAAAGAAAAGTTTCCACCCATTCTACAAGTTTCTCTTAACCTAGAGTGTCACCAAACAGTTTGACCTTTCCTAGCAGTCTCTGGAGGCAAAGGACCACATTGAAGGACAGCAGAAGTCACTTTTCTGCTGTTGTTTTTTCTTGCTTTATCATCACTTTCTGGACATGTCCTGACAGGAAGGTCTTAAGGCCACTACAGAAGAGTAACCCAAAGGGAGTATTTGTGATTTTTTACAAACATGCTTTTCTCCAGCGACCATTCCTTACATGGAAGAAGTTCAGGGTCCCAAGAGGAGAATTTCCTTCTCACTGTTATTACCTTTCTGCCCTTGAGAACTCTTCTCCTACTTCTCCAGTGGCTGCTTTTGATTTAAACATCTGACAGAAGCAACATGGAAAGGATCTTGCATCAGAAAAGGATAAATATCACAGGTTATGCTCTTTGTGGCAGAAGTCATGGAATAGGCAGGGCCTGTCCTCTTGAAGGTACTTTCTCTCTCTTTGCCAGGTGGATCTTTTGTTTTTGTCTCTGTTTGAATCAGGAAAACCATTGGCCATTCCATCCTGTGAGAATGCTTCCAATGCTTCCAATTCTTTTTTAGAAATGGGAAGGAGATTGATTTAGCAGATTGAATGATGAACCTCCTGCTTCTGCTTCTGATGCTGCAGGTATCTCAACCAGTCTCTGAGAAACTTGGAATCAAGTGCCCACTGAATTTGGACCATCAGGATGAAGAAAAGCCATGGAGCTACTATAGGCCAGGAGATCTTCTCATTGGTGTAGTCACCTCTCCATCAACAACAGCACACACAACATTACCTTTCAATGTGGCTCCTTCTAGGCAGATTCAGTTGTAAGTCACTGTGATGGAGTTTCATTCCCTCCATTTGCAGTTCTAACACTCTTCTTCTTTTTTCTTCTTATTTTACTTACTCCTATATTACAGGACACGGCTAATTTTTTGAATCCTTTTGATTTCCACAGTCTATATTTTGTCTGATTTTCTGGGAGAAGCTTAAATCCAAACATGAGAAAAATAAAACTTGAAATAATTCCATATTATATACGTTTCTCTGTTCAATCCTCTATTTATGAACTGAACTGAGTTTTGTTGAAAATCATGATTGTTGTCCTTTCCACTGTCCAGCTTGTTTCTTTATTTTTATAACTGCTCATTGATATTCAATGCCTCATTTTTATAGGGATAGTGGATGATTTGTTTTTAGAACAGCTTTTCTGGTTTACTTATCAAAAATCCTCTTCCTTTTAGGATTTTCCTACTTTAATGACTTTAATTATTCTGCCCCCTCTCATGGAAATTAGTACTGCTACAAATAGTGCTGTATTTCTGATTTTAATCCTTTTGGGAGGACTATGTCCATTCTACTTTCTCCACACTCACAAACAACAAAGGATGATGATTGATTATCATTTGCCTCTGGTATTGGATCAATATTGGCTTAAATCTCAGTTAGCATGTGGAGAAAAATGGATTAGAACATTTTGTTGCTGCTGCTGCTAATTCTAACATGAGCATGTTTTTACACTAGTTTGCCTCATCGAAAAAAATATATACTACGTGTCATTTCCAATATCGAAGTTTTAAATAATAAACACCAGCCCTCGCACAATTTCACATTTGGCTGCAACATCCATGACAGCTATGATAACACCCTCGGCACTTCAGATGCCTTGCTGGACATGCTCTCTATTGGAGAAGCCAATGTTCCTAACTACAGCTGTGGAAAGGAAGACAACCTCTTGACACTTGTTGATAGAGCTCACAGAGACATCTCCATCCAGATGTCAACTCTAGCAGGGACCTACAAAGTCCCACAGGTTAGTGTTTGTGTTCCCCTATCTGGCAAAGTGAGTGGGGTGTAATGTTTGAAGATAGATTCATTCTTATCTTCATCGTAGAATTCACGAGCTGTTTTTCAAACTATGTTCACTGTAGGTTTCATGGCTGGGGATTGATGTAACAGGGTGGGGGGAGGATCAAAAGAGACATATCTACCCTTGATCCCATCCTCTTTGCTTTGAAGGTTTCTGCTGCAGACCTGTGATGGGGAGGAGAAACTAAGTGTCAAATCACATTAGAAAAAAGACTACAAATTTATTATCCAACATGATAACTATTATTATCCTAAAATGCTCATGATCAAATTCATTATAAAAGGTTTGAAGAACTAGGTTGCTCCAGAGATGATTTTCTACTAGATGAACAATTCAGGAAATATCCCAGATTGTGGGACCCTCTATTAGCAGGTTCATTTATAAAACCATATCTGCCATACTCACTTTGGGTTTAAGATGACAATTATAGTTCCCATATACCTAAAAAGGGAATAAAATGGACCCTAGCAATTCCAGGCCCATTTATCTAAAAGATACATTATTGTGGCTTAAATATATGCCAGCATCTCCTTGAATAGAGTTTTAAATGGTAGATGAATAGTCCATTCTTTGTAGAGGAATTAAAAATCTTTAGGCAAATGCGATCCACTACTGACAATTTTGTTGTCCTGAACTCTCTCACAACTGTTCTGCAGAAGTTGTGAATGCTCCAACACTGGAAGTTTTTAAGAAGAAATTAGACAACTATTTGTCTAAAATAATATAAGGTTTCCTGCCTCAGCAGGGGGTTGGACTAGAAGACCTCCAAGGGCCCTTCAATCTGTTCTGTTCTGCTCTGTCCTACTCTACTCTACTCTACTCTACTCTACTCTACTCTATTGAGTTTAGAGTGGTAGATGAAAAGTGCTTTTCTTATAGAAACACCAGTAACTTTTAGGCAGAGTTGATCCACTATTAGTAATTGCATAGCCTCAAACCATCTAATCAGTCAGAGGAAAGAATGGTTTGCTGCTTTTATAGCATTTGACACAGTAAACAAAGAAATATTATGGAAGAAACTGATTGCTCTTAAAAGGGAACTCAGAGTGATAATTCTGCTCAAAGCCCTTTCTACAAGCACTGACAGTGGAAAAGATTAACCAGTGGAACTTGCCTCATTATTGAAGGTTTTCAAAAATTGCTGCATTTATTTTCATTTCATCTGGAATGGTATACTATCTGCTCTGTGAGTAGAGGGTTGTACTAGAAGCCCTCAAAGACCCCCCTTCTATTCCGATTGTGTTCTTCATTCATTTGTTTGAGAGTGCCTTTGAGCACAAACTTCTCCAATTCATCCAATACGTGTATAGGCTACACGGTGTTCCTGACCACATTATTTTGGATATGGAGGTACAATTCACCTCCCACTTCTGGCAGGAATTCCTGAGTTGTTAGACTCCTCCCCCTAACTAACAGAGCCTGTAGATGCCCTAATTTGGTTCTGGAACTGTGTCTTACATCAGAGGTGGGTTGCTACCAGTTCACACCAGCTTGGGGCGAACTGATAGTGGACATTGAAGCTGGGTCACTGAACTGGTAGGGACGGCAGGCTGGCCCTGCCCCCAAACTGGTTCCCCAGTCCCTGCAGCCATTTCTGGCTTGTTTTTTAATCATTTTTTAATGTTCTGCGCATGCACAGAATTTACTCTCAACTGTGCATGCCAGCACAGTGAACCAGCAGAAATACCGGCACCAACCCACCCCTGCCTTACATGCTACATAAAGTACCAGCAGTTTATGACAATTGGGCCGACCTGCTGCCATTTGCAGAGGTCACTTACAATAACTCAATCCATAGGGGCACTGTTAATATGACATTTGGTTTTATATATTGTTAAGAACACATATATAATAAGAATTATATGATTATTGATAATCCAAAGCCAAAAGTTAAGGACTTTGGAAAATGACATATTGCCATATAGGGCTATTCAATGATGAGCCAATACCAATAAAGGAAGTTCACACCTTTCCTTACCTGGGGTATTTTTCCCTGTGACTGGATTTTGGCTCCCTGAACATTAAAAGAGCTCAGTTAGACCAAAGGCACAAGTAAATGCACTGTTACAAGAATTTTTTAAAAATACAGCTATTTAGCTTTCTTAGCCTGAAATATTAAAATACAAAAGGCCAACATTACCATCATGCATTTATTCTGAGTTAAACTTTGGGATTTAATTTATATAATTAGTAGAACTGAGAAGCATCTTGAGGATGGATAAAAGGACTAACTGCTGCCCTGAAAGTTGAATTGAGAATTTATACAATTTATAAAATTAGGGCATGCATTTTTTAATACAAAATTTATGCCAGAGTCCCAAAACTCTGTTAGAACAAATAAATTTCAATTAAAAAGTTATTGAAGGATACAACTGAGAAATCATATTAAGAAATGTGGTCTCCTTGGCTTTTTACAAACGAAGACATTTAAAAAAAAATGCTGCACAATCTAAGATTTTCAAAGCAGAGAAAGATATAGCCATCCTCAGTAAGGTTGGCACATTGATATGCATTAGATGCTACAAATATACCTTCCAAATTGAGTTGAATCTTCCAAGTCCCTTACAACGAATATACTTGTATTTGTGGGGCTCCAGAGATATTTATTTATTTATTTATTTATAAAATTTATATAACCGCACCCTCTCCCCGAAGGGACCCGGGGCGGTGCACAGGAAATTTAAAACAAACAAATACAAAATATAAATAATTAAAATCGAATTAAATAGTTTATCCCTGTGCTAAAATTTAAATAGTTAAGACATAATCCCTTACAAACCCAATTAAAACAATTTATAATACAGACTGCAGGCTAGGTAAATAACTTAGGCCAAATGGAACAGGAGTGTCTTTAATTTCTGGCGGAAGGTGCGGAGGTCCGTGGTTGTTCTGAGGCCGGGGGGTAGGTCGTTCCAGAGGGTTGGGCCCACCACAGAGAAGGCCCTTCCCCTGGGCGTCGCCCGCTGGCATTGCCTAGTGGACGGCACCCGGAGAAGTCCCTCTCTGTGGGAGCGAATCGGGTGCAGGGATGTATGAGGTAGGATGCAGTCTCGCAGGTAGCTTGGGTCCCGTGCCATGGAGCGCTTTAAAGTTGGTGATCAACACCTTGAAGCGCACCCGAAAGACCACAGGTAACCAGTGCAGCTCGCGCAGGAGCGGTGTTACATGGGAATATCTAGACGTTCCCAAGATCGCCCACGCGGCTGCATTCTGGACCAGCTGCAGCCTTCGGGTGCACGCCAAGGGGAGCCCCATGTAGAGAGCATTACAGTAGTCCAGCCGGGATGTCACAAGCGCGTGAGTGACTGTGCGGAGGGCGTCCCGGTCCAATAAGGGACGCAACTGCCGCACCAGGCGTACCTGGTGGAAAGCCCCCCTGGCCACGGCTGTCACGTGATCTTGCATAGACAGCCGGGTATCCAGGAGGACACCTAGGTTGCATGCCCGATCAATGGGGGCCAGATGTTCGCCCCCAATGGCCAGTGATGTAATCAACTGGTTGAACCGGGGCGCCGGAAACCACAGATAGAAGGTGTAATGCATCTATTATTTTAAATGCCAATTATATAAGAGGGAGATTTATATCTTGGATTCCAATTGTATTTCCTGTGTGATCAGAATTCAACAGTTATATAAAATATGGCCCATTTTTGGAGAAAATTTAGTTCAACTGAGATCTTCTTTACTGATTGCAATGAATTCTGGGGGAGATAAATATTATTTTTATTCATGCTTAATTTATTGTAACTTATTTTTCTAAATTCTGTTTTTTCATATATACTTGTTACTGTTCTGTCTTTTATATCAATCAACAGGAAATAATATATGCATGGGGGAAAAGTTGGATTCATTAAATGCTAAAAATTGGGACTTGGTAGGACCCCAAATATAACACAGCACTCTTCATTGCTTTTTTCAGGTCAGTGAAAGAATTCCTTCAGAGGCTCTCAGTGATAAAAGTCAATTCCCTTTTTTCCATCCGTTGTTCCCCAAAGAAGGATTTCATTACCCGGCAATTGTCCAACTGCTCCTCCATTTTGAATGGACCCTGATTGGTCTCTTTGCTTCGGACACAGAGAAGGGAGAGCATTTCATGAGGACTTTTACTCCTATGCTTGTCAGGAATATAATTTGTGTTGTTATATTGCAACAATTCTCGACAACCATACACACAGCACCCCTTAGGGATGCCATCTCTAAGTGGAAGCAAGTTAATGTCTTTATTCACTTCATAGAGTTTGATTCCATTTGGGACAGAATTCTTCCCTTCCATTCGATCCTTGAAGGTTTCCCAAGACCCATTGAAGGGAAGGTATGGATCATGACAATGGTTGGGGTCTATTCCATAGGTAACCACCATCTTCTCAAATATGTCCATAGTATTTGGACGTTTCATTTTCAGGAGCAAAAGAATTGGAGAAAAGATGATGTCTTTAAAACACATTTCTTTGTGGAACCTGTATTTCAAAATGAGTATTTTCACTGTTCTGTTTCAAAACACATCTTTTCTGTCAAAGGCCGAAGAAGATGCACCCAGAAAGCCCCACTGGCGACCCAAGAGAAAAAGAATAGGATGCAGATCACAAATGATAGCTATACTTACAGTGTCATTAAGATTCTGGCTCATGCCTTAAACATTGCATCCAAATCCAAGAGAAGGGAGAAAGGAGGAAAAGGTTTGGGGGCTCCAAGGCTACAACCATGGAAGGTATGGAGACCCAAATATGATCCATCAAACTAAGTTTCTTTTCATATTCTTTGGTGCTCTTTCATCATAGTTGTTTAAGATAGTTGTTTAAGATCCTAAGTGTTAGCAACTCTGGGTTCAGAATCAGTGTTACAACTCTGGCCCCTAACCAGTGTTTAAAAATAAATGTGGAATAGTGTAATACACTGGACAGTAAAGAGGTACATTGCTTTAACCACACACAAACTCTAAAACACTGATAGTAAGAAAATAAATAGTCTTTACTTTGTAGCAACTAAAATACTTCTTCCGACCAGTGATACTAACTTCTCAAACAATAACAGTCCTTCACCAAACACAGAGTTATCTTACAGTGATGCAAAACAAGTACTTCTTCTTTCTTCAGTCTCCAATATTCAGCTACTCAGCGGCAAATAATAAACACAGGAATCACAAGGAATCGAAAAGGGAATGGACTGTGTTTCTGAGCTTGCTTATATGGTAGAGCTGAGAAGCACAGCCAATTAGAATTCAACATAGTTCTTAAAGCTACATATACTGTTTAAGAATACTGGCTTATATATATTGTCAACCCAACATAAGGATAAATACCCTAACACTAAGATTCTGTAAATTATTCTGTACTTACTGACAGAGTCCTGCATCCTCCCTTGTACAACCAAGATGTTTTGTATATTCAAAAATAATAATGTTCCCAGCGTTCCTTTTTCTGATTTTAAGCTCCTGTAAACCAAGATGGCTCTTCTCCTTGTAGTCTTTCCTCACAGCTAAAAGCAGTTCCTTTGATCTCTTCCTCACCTTCTTTGTCCTTCCCTAAAGCAGATGGAAATTTTCTTCTTCAAGTGTGGTTCCTTCAAGAGGGCTTTTATGAGACAACTGGGTCATTCATGACATTATTGTCAAATTAATAATATGGTTATTATATCATTAAAATATTACTACTGTTTTATTATGCTCAATAATCATTCCATATAGAATAATGTGAAGGAAAATACAAATGAAATACAATAATACAATACAATAGCAGAGTTGGAAGGGACATTGAAGATCTTCTAGTCCAACCCCCTGTCTAGACAGGAAAGCCTATACCATTTCAGACAAATGGCTATCCAACATCTTCTTGAAGACTTCCACTATTGGGGCATTCACAACTTCTGGAGGCAAGCTGTTCCACTGATTAATTGTCCTAACTGTCAGGAAATTCCTCCTCAGTTCTAAGTTGCTTCTCTCCTTGATTAGTTTCCACCCATTGCTTCTTGTTCTATCCTCAGGTGCTTTGGAGAATAGTTTGACTCCCTCTTCTTTGTGGCAGCCCCTGAGATATTGGAAGACTGTTATCACGTCTCTCCTGGTCCTTCTTTTCATTAAACTAGACCTACCCAGTTCCTGCAATTGTTCTTCATATGTTTGAGCCTCCAGTCCCCTCATCCTCTTTCTTGCTCTTCTCTGCACTCTTTCCCTAGTCTCCACATCTTTTCTGCATTGTGGCGACCAAAACTGGATGCAAATATTCCAAGTGTGGCCTTACCAAGGCGTTATAAAGGGGTATTAAATGGCATCTTCAAATTTAGTGGATACCGCCAGCCCTCCACTTACAACAGTTCATTTAGTGATTTAACTTTTTTTATTAGTTCATATATTAGTTTATAGGCTCTGCAACCCAACGACCATGCCACTGACTTAACAAATGCAGCGACTCACTTAATAACAGTGGCAAGAAAGACAGTAAAATGGAACAACATTGACTGAACAATCATCCGACTAATTCAACAACCTATTGTAGTCATTCATCTTAAGGACAACAAGAAAAGCTGTAAAACGGTACAAAATTCACAACAACTTGGATTGTTTAGCAACAAAAATTTTGCAGGTCCATTGCGGTGATGAATCAAGAGATGGCTTGTATTCCTGGAGAAATTTATCCCTTAATAAATAGAGGGATAAATTTATCCCTTAACAATCAGAGGTTATGAGTTCAATCCTAGGTAGAGACAGATGTAAGGTCTCCTGCTTGGGCAGGGGTTGGACTAGATGACCTGCAAAGTCCCTTCCAACTCTGTGAATCTGTTCTTCTAATCACAATGTTGTTTTCAAGGAGTTTATGAATACTCTAGTTATTTGGGGGTTATCTTCAATTGATTTGTGATCTTTCCTAAAATGTACCCTATAATTGACAACTTTAGTTGACATCCAGTGCTCAATTAAATAGATCCCCATTGATCAAATCAAGAAGGATTTTGTTGATTCTTTGCTACAATCAAAGTTATACCACCAACATTCACACAGTTTAATGAGGAAGTGGGATGATATGTGGGAATGAATTTGGAGGACAAAAGAAAAAGGTGCTGCAAAGGGAAGGATTGGATAAGGCGGAACCGGATAAGGATAAGGATAAGGCGGAACCGGATAAGGTGGAACTGGATATCCCAAGATGGTTATGCCCCAGGCGCCTGATGGACCCGGAGAGGTTCCAGACGGAGCTTGGGCCATTACCTGTGACCCTGACCCGTGCCACAATCGAGGACCTAGTGGCTGCATGGAACAACGCGGCCACTGGAGCCTTGGATCGGGTCGCGCCCTTGCGGCCTCTCTTGCGGTGAAGAGCCACCCTGGCTCCTTGGTTTACCGAGGAGCTGAGGGAGATGAAACGCCACAAGAGACGCCTAGAGAGTAGATGGAGATCCACATGCTCTGAATCTGACCGAACACAGGTGAGAGCCCATTTATGGACTTACCTTGTGGCGATGAGAGTGGCCAAGCGTCACTACTGCGCCACTCTTATCGCATCCGCAGAGAACCGCCCTGCTGCCCTGTTGGGGTGACCTGCTCCCTCCTTCAACAGAGGCCGCGGGAAGCCCCTCTGCAGGGTCAAGCAGAGGAATTTGGTGTTTATCTGCAGGATAAAATCGCTCAGATTTGGAATGAGTTGATCTCCACCGAGAATGGTCTAGAGGGATTGTCGGAAGCTGGTCTTGAGATACCATTGTGGGAGAAGTTTGACTCTGTTGCTTCCGAAGATATGGACAGGTTACATGGGCGACTGAGAGCCACCACATGTTTATTGGACCCGTGTCCCTCCTGGCTTGTACTGGCATCCTGGGAGGTCACAGGCTCCAGGAGTTAGTCAATGCTTCTTTGAGTGAGGGGTTCTGGCCAGCCTCCCTTAAAGAGGCGATGGTGAGACCCCTCCTCAAGAAGCCTTCCCTGGACCCAGCATTGTTGGAAAAATATCATCCAGTCTCCAACCTTCATTTTCTAGCGAAGATTGTTGAGAGTGTGGTGGCACAACAGTTTCCTCATCACCTGGAGGAAGTTGATTATCTGGACCCTTGCCAGTCCGGCTTCCGGCCCGAGCACAGCACTGAGACGGCATTGGTCGCGTTGGTGGATGATCTCTGGAGGGCCAGAGATGGGGGTTGTTCCTCCATCCTGGTCCTGTTAGATCTCTCGACAGCTTTTGATACCATCAACCATGGTATCGTATTGCACCGGCTGGAGGGGTTGGGGGTGGGGGGCACCGTTTTACGGTGGTTCTCCTCCTACCTCTCCGGCCGATCGCAATTTGTGTTGGCAGGAGGGCAGAGGTCGACCTCAAGACCCCTCACTTGTGGGCTGCCTCAGGGGTCGGTCCTCTCGCCGCTCCTGTTCAACGCATACATGAAGCCGCTGGGTGAGATCATCCGTGGTTTTCGGGTAGAGTACTACATCTACGCTGATGACACGCAGCTGTACTTTTCTACCCCAAACCACCCCAACGATGCCGTTGAAGTGATGTCCCGATGTCTGGAAGCCATACGGATCTGGATGGGAAGCAACAGACTCAAGCTCAACCCATCCAAGACCGAGTGGCTGTGGTTTCCGGCGTCCCGGTACAACCAGTTGATCCCATCACTGGCCATAGGGGGCGAACATCTGGCCCCCGTGGATCGGGCACGCAACCTAGGTGTCCTCCTGGATACTGTCTATGCAAGATCATGTGATGGCCATGGCCAGGGGGGCTTTTCACCAGGTACGCGTCCCTTATTGCGTCCCTTATTGGACTGGGACGCCCTTCGCACAGTCACTCATGCGCTTGTGACATCCCGGCTAGACTACTGTAATGCTTTCTACATGGGGCTCCCCTTGGGGTGCACCCGAAGACTACAGCTGGTCCAGAATGCAGCCGCGCGGGCGATCTTGGGAACGTCTAGGTAGTCCCATGTAACACCGCTCCTGCTCGAGCTGCACTGGTTACCTGTGGTCTTTCGGGTGCGCTTCAAGGTGTTGATCACCATCTTTAAAGCGCTCCATGGCACGGGACCAAGCCACCTGCGAGACCGCATCCTACCTCATACATCCCTGTGGCCGATCCCCTCCAACAGAGAGGGACTTCTCCGGGTGCCGTCCACCAGGCAATGCCAGCGGGCAACGCCCAGGGCAAGGGCCTTCTCTGTGGTGGGCCCAACCCTCTGGAATGACCTACCCCCCCCCCAACCTCAGAACAACCATAGACCTCCGCACCTTCCGCCAGAAATTAAAGACACTCCTGTTCCATCAGGCCGGTTTGGCCTAAGTTAATTACCTAGCCTTCAGTCTGTATCATAAATTGTTTTAATTGGGTTTTAAATGAATTATGTTTTAACTTTTTAAATTTTAGCACAGGGATAACTTATTTAATTTGATTTTAATTATTTATATTTTATATTGTGTGTTTTAACTTCCTGTGCACTGCCCCGGGTCCCTTCGGGGAGAGGTTGCGGTTATATAAATTCAACTATAAATAAATAAAATAAAATGAGATGTTGGGGAGGAAACCATCAGCTGCATAACAGGCAGAAAAAGAAACTGAGAAAAGATCTGTCAAAAGAGATCATTAAAAGATTTGGACCTTCCCATTCTTAATATGATCCTACAATAAAGTAGAATTGGTTCATCTGCCCACTTCCCCACATCTGCTCTACTTGAATGAAGATTAGCCTTGCAACTATCTTCTTAACAAATCTTTGCTTTCTGCTAATGACAATGTTGTTTTCAAGGAGTTTATGAATACTATAGTTATTTGTGTTTCTTCTTCAATTTGTGGTCTTTCCTAAAATGTACCCTATGGTTGACATTTTTTGTCAATTATATTGTCAGTGTTTCAAGTAATGCACCCATTGAAAGTAGAACTCCGAGGCAGGTAGATTCCTCAAAGAACAGTTTATTGGATACATCATATTGACACAATGGTGAAAGCCAACGCTGGAAGGTCCCACAGTTTTCACCTAATTAAAAAATGAAAGTTCTCCCTGTCTTCCAAGTCATCTGTCACATTGTCCAGTAAAGGTGCTGGTAGGTTGCTTGGTTACTCCACTCCTCCTCTCTAAACCACCTATTGAAATGACCTTGGTTCTCATGGGAAAACTATTTTTTTTGACAGCAAAACCCCAGCTATCTAATTTCCCCCCCCCCACTCCCTGTCCCCTCTTCTGCCTTGTGCACCCATGAAGCCAAAGTTATGGCCTCAGCCACATTTACTTCAAGGCCTCAGCCATGTTTACTTCAAGGCCTCAACCACGTTTACTTCAAGGTTGACATAGATCCTCTCACTATACTTTTGGTCAATAATATTAAGTGATTGAGAATGATTACTGAACCTTTCTTCTTGAGTTTTGAAGATAGTGGCAACACTTGTTTTCCCAACTCACAAATATTTAGAAGTCAAGCAACCACAGAAGAAAAATTAAAATGTGAAAAAGTCATGTGAGGAAGAAAAAAAACCCAAAATTTCTGCTTTCAAAATTCCTGAATGTTTTCATTCTAGTTCCACCCATTTCTAAAGAAGAAGGAATTGTACAATCTTTCCCTGCTCAAAGTCTCCTTGGATCAAAATGGAGATGTAACAGCAGATCTACGGATCCTTAGTATGGTGGTTCTGCCCAAGGAGAATCCCATCTACAAGGAATTGGGAACTTTTGAAAGGCAGAGGCTGATAATCAACCAAGGTGCTTTGTCACAACTAAAGTTGCTCAACAAGGTGAGGAAAATATTGATGTCTTTTCTTCATTTTTCCAAAGAATCAGGACCCTTTTCAAGTGGCCTAACCTAGTCAAAATGGTGGCTAGCCTTCACTGAGAATTGAATGTGTAGAGTAAAACATCTATAATTATATTAGATAGATAGGGGACCTTCAATTCTTTTGCAATTTATCACCATGAAACTGGTGAGACAGGGCCTCATATGCTGAGGGACTTTATGTTAATAGCTTCAGGTTCGCTTGTTCCTTGTCTTCAAATATTGGAGATGAAGGCAATTCTGTTAACCAGAGCCTGACTTCAGGTTTGGACTGAATCCAATGAAATGAAATCAAGATTGGATGGATGTTCTGTTGGTCGATTCCATTCTGTTGGAAATAACAGAATAACAGAGTTGGAAGGGACCTAGTAGGTCATCTAGTGCAGCCCCCCTCTAAAGCAGGAGACCCTACACCATTTCTGACAGATGGCAATCCAGTCTCTTCTTGAAAGCTTCTAGTGATGAAGCTCCCACAACTTCTGAAGACAACTTCTGTTCCATTTTTTGATGGCTCCCACTGCTAGAAAACCTCTCCTTATTTCCAGGTTGACTTTCTCCTTGTTCAGTTTCCATCGTTTATTCCTTGTCTGACCTTCAAGTCTTTTGGAAAAATAGCTTGACCCTCTACTATCTTTCCAGCTATTCAAATATCATACTTTTCTTTACTAGACTAGCAATGCCCAGTTTCTACAAGGGTTTTAGCCTCCAATCTCCTAATCATCTTGGTTTCTCTTCTCTGCACTCTTTCTACAGTCTCAACATCATTTTTATAGTGTGGTGACCAAAACTGGATGCAGTTATCTAGGTGTGGTCTTACTAAGGCTTTACATAGTGGTATTACTCCCTCATGGGATCTTGATGAAATCCTTCATTGCCTGGTTAGAGTCGGGGTTTCCAAAAATTGCAGACCCATAATCTGTGACATTTTTTAATCAGCTAAGATTATAGTTATGCATGTCTCTCTTTAACTCCACTTTTATAGTGGAATTTAGGAAGGAGGTCCAAAGCTTTCAGTTCACATGAAATAATAATGACTGGACTGATGTGAGCTTATTTATTCATTGATTGATTAAATTTATTAAACCCATTTTACCATAATGATGGCTTGAAAACTCAAGTACTCAAGCCTGATTTTAGTGCAAAAGAATCCTGATATCAGAAGTAATAAGGGACAATTTCAAGGGAAACATTATTTAAATTTGAGCTTTGGCTTTGAAGAGCGTACTATAGTTTTAGAAACTAGTCAGTCAGTCTTAGTTTTAGTTCACCAGCATAGTAGCCATATAAATTGAACAAATAAATATACAAATAAAGAGCATATCCTTTAAGGTTGTCAGTCCTTGTTTGTAAGGAATCTTTCCTCTGTATCTTAAGTGAGGGATCGTTTTGGATTTCTTTCATTCTTTCCAGATACTACTGGTCAGATATTTCTTTCTTCATCATAGATTTATTCTAATAAATCTAATGGAATAAACATTTAATAAATCTTTTACAGTAAAGTTTACTTTCAAATGAGATATCTTATTTCAAATCATGCCTATATAATAATAATAATAATCTTTATTGTCGTTGTAAAAATTACAATGAAATTGGTTATATGAAGAACACAGGAATGTATGTTAATTCCACTATTAGCTGGAAGCCTCTGGTTGTCACTCAATGTTTAGGTTTATTCTCAATTTCATCCCTTCGGACTTCATTAAGTAGAAAAGTACATTTTCGAGCCTTTACAAGCTATGTAATGAACAACAAGGTGCCAAGAGAAGTCCACATAAGACTTATCAGGAAAACAATTAGAATACAAAAACCACAAATGGCAGGAGATATAGGACTGCTCTACTACTAGAAGGATTCAGGATGATGAAATGAAATGTTAGAATACAAATTAAGTTAAACTTAGTTAAACTTAGAGTATTATCTATATAAATAAAAAAATAACTATGAGTTTGATCAAAACCGCTAATCTCAAAAATTACTGCACCAATCGCCACCAAATTTTCACACAACATTCCTTACAATTGCAGCACCAATGATATGTACAAATTGTGTGGATATGGCACACTGGTACCAGCTAAATGCCACACAAATGTACAACTGCAGCTCTTCTGTGTTTTCCTCACACACTCGCCACGCCCCTCCTGCCTCCTCTCCCTCCCAACTCGCCATGCCTGGAACAGAGCTGCCTGAGTCACGCCCCCTGCCTCCTCCCCCTCCCAACTCACCATGCCTGGGACAGAGTTGTCTCAGCCACGCCCCCTGCCTCCTCCCCCCTTTCAATGCTCGAAATGCTTGCAACGCCGGCGCCATGCACACGCCTCCTCCTCCCTACCTCGCCCCTCGAAACTCTTGCAATGCTGGCACTGGCAGCGCCATGCCCCCTGCCTCCTCTCCCCTTGCCCTCACAATGCACCCGGCACTGGCGGCCTCACACACCCCTCCCCCACACACACCCCTTGCCCCCCTCCCTCCCACCTCACCCCTCGAAATGCTCACAGCGCTGGCGGCACCACACCCCCTGCCTCCTCCCCCTTGCAATGCTCGAAAAGCTCCCAATGCCGGTGCCACGACCCCCACCTTGCCCCCCCTCCCACCTTGTCCCTCGAAATGCTCACAGCGCTGGTGGTGCCATGCCTCCCTGCACCCTCCCCCCTTGCAATGCTCAAAATGCTCGCAATGCTGGTGCCACGCCCCTCCCCTCCCCTCCCTGCCACCTTGCCCTTCGAAATGCTCGCAATGCCTGTGCTGGCGGCGCCACACCCCCTGCCTCCTCCCCCTTTGCAATGCTCGAAATGCTCACAATGCCGGCACTGGTGGCACCATGCCCTCTACCTCCTCCCCCACCTCCCCTCCCCTCACATCACCCCTCAAAATGCCAGCGCTCGCAACCCCACCATGCCCTCCACCTCCATCCGCCCCCCCCAACCTGGCCACTCAACACGCCGGTGCTCGCAATGTCTCCATGCCCTCCGCCTCCTTCCGCCCACCCACCTCACACACACACCTGGCCACTCACAATGCTGCCCCACCCTCTGCCCCTTCCCTCCACACACCCGGCCATTGGAAATAATGGTGCTTGCAATGCCCCCATGCCTTCTGCCTCCTTTTGCCCCCTCACCTCGCCACTCGAAATGACAGCAGTAGGTAGGTAGGTAGGTAGAGGGAGAGAGGGAGAAATACGGTAGGTAAGTAGGTAGATAGGGAGGTAGGGAGGTAGGGAGGTAGGGGGATAGAGAGGAGGAGGAAATACAGTAGGTAGGTAGGTAGGTAGGTAGGTAGGTAGGTAGGTAGGTAGGTAGGTAAGTAGGTAGGTAGGTAGGTAGAGGGGAGGGAGAGGGAGGGGAAACCGAGGCAGAAAAGGAAGGGGGTCGCTGAGAGGGTGTATGAGGGGAAACTTTTTCATTTAACCAAACTTGGCCACAGCAACGCGTGATGGGTACAGCTAGTGTATAAAATAAAGTAATAATAGTTATAGCTAAATAAATGATTAACAATGATTATAATACACATATACACTAGATTGATAATATGACATTTTATACAAACTGTAAGTGAGGACTATGGAGAGGATGTTGAAAAGCTTTGTTATAAAAGATAAACAATTTTGGTTAGAATAGAATAGAAAGTCTATTGGATGATTTCAGGATGATATAATGAAATGCCATAATATAAACTTATTTTAAATTTAGAAAAAATTTACATAAAAGGATGTAATGATAGCTATAGTCAAATAAATACTCAATAATGATAACAATTGTATACATAGCTATTAGATTGATGATATGAGTCTTTATGTAAATTGCAAGTGAAGACTATTGTGAGAAAGCACAGAAGTTTTATAACCAATTGACACACTGTAAGCAATTGGAGAAGGGTTTTTATTTTGTGTGTGTTTTTCTTTTTGATGTTTTGTCTAAAAGAAAACACTTATTTTAAAGTGGAAAAGCACATTTTTTGCTATCTGATACTCCCCAAGAAAAAAGAAGGAACTAAATGAGGAATCTGCCTGCAACCATTTGGAAGTATCCAGAGATTTCATATTGGCCTAAGTGAAGCCCAGAGACTATTTGGGTAATGTTCATGTCTACCTCTGTCTTACATGAATGATGAACCACAATGTATTTTCTTTGGCAATTCTTCTTTCTCTTCTCAGTCTCTGCCTCAGTCCAAATGTGTGGAAAAATGTCAGCCTGGATTTGTCAGGAAGGCTCGAGAAGGAGAGCCAGTTTGCTGCTATGACTGCGTTCCTTGTCCAGAAGGGTCCATCTCCACTCAGGAAGGTGGGTGACACCATTGGGAAACCTACTGGATTCAGCAAGAGCGATTTTCATGTAGAGTAATTAAAATGCTACACAAGCCACACAACAGAAACAGCAAATGCATCACAGAAACATTAAAGATGAATCCAATAGCAGCAATGTGATACGGGAAACAACTAACCACATTAGAGAGGAATCTTAAAGCTGCATATAAGGTAGACATAAGACTTTGATCAGGGCACTTTCATCGATATGCATTTTAAAGAGAAATGTAACTGATGGTTTTGTTCTTAATTTTCATGGTGTCCAAATACTTCCATAATGGGAGAGATAAGAAAAAGATACTGGAGGATGAGGTAGGAAGAAGGAGGTTGTGAATTGGTTAGGAAATCTTTCTTTTATTTGCCATTTTGGATGTGTCCTTCCATATTTATCTTTCTTAGGAACATCTGAACTCTTTGTAACTTGAGGAATGATGAGCTTTGCTAACCCAAACCAACTTTATATTACAGGCCGAAAGATATATCAATCATACATTTAATCAGTTAATCTTTATTAAGATCAAAAATCTTAATAAGCTGAAATATCTAATTGGGAGGAGCAATTGAAGGAGAGATTTTTAGGTTGAAGGAATGATGAAAACCAAATAGATATATCATCATAAAAGCCTCAAGTGAAATTTCCTTCTCACCTTTTATCTTTCCAATTTTCTTTATTGTTAAATATTGAGATGCAAACAATTATAACATCAACAAAAAAGCAATATATCCTGCCTTTGAAAGGGAAGAAAAGTTTAGGTGTTAGGATTAAAAATAACAGAGTGGGGAAAAGAGAACGAATAAAAGATCAATATACTTAATATCCATTGATGGTAATGTTGAATTCATTCTCTATTTATAATTGTTGCCAAATCTAGACAGGATGGAAATATATTGCTTCATCTTATTTTAATTGGGCAAAAAGAGTTTGCAGATAAATTCAGTTCCTCTTCTTGAATACTTTCATGAATTAATCTTTCTTAAGATCTCTTTATTTTCAAATTTATTTATCAAATTTATGTGGCTGTCTATTTCACACAAATTGACTCCTGTTGACATACAATGAAAGCAATAATTAAAAATTAAAACAATCAAAAACTAAACACTAAGAAAGCGAGAGAGAAATGCATCAAGATACTACCAACTATGCAACCAGCATGCAGGGATGTGTTACAAGGGGATTCCAAGGGTTCTTGACAGAATCACATTTTCAGGGATTTCTAGAAGGTCTTACAGCTGGAAGATGCTCCCTAATCCAGGGTAGTCCATGTTTTTTAACTGGAAGGGAATGTACAATCTCCCCTGAAGTAGGCTGTGTTGCAACCCTTCTTTTTTTTTTAATATTTTTTTTTATTTATGCTTATAAAAATAAAATCATACAAACATAATTTTAAACATATTGCCGTCACAGCACGAGAAAGCATAACATTTAAATAACCAAACTTAACATTACCGTCCTAATAATAGGCCTAATATTTAACACCAACATTTACACTATATACAGCCCATCTAGTCAACGTACCTACTTCATCAATTCTTATTCGTCCTTTAATTTCTGATTAATATTATTTACCAATATCTGATTTAAACATATATTATTGCTTCAGTTGTTATTATTCGGTCGTTCCCATACCCAGCTATACCACCTCTTCCACGAGTTATAGAATTCTGAGTCCTTTTTTCCTTTAATTAATTTTGTTAATCTATCCAATTCTGCGCATTCATTAATTTTATTTATTACTGCCCTATCCATTGGTATTTGATCACTCTTCCATTCCTGGGCAAAACCAATCTTACCGCAATAATTATGTGCAACACCAAAAACCATATCTCCATGTTGATATCTGGAGGTTTGAGTCCTAACAGGAAGGTTTCAGGTTTCAAATCTAATTGATGTTGGGTGATTTCTATTAACCACTGCCTGATTTTTTTCCAGTATTTAATCACCATTGGGCAGGTCCACCACTGATGGAAATAGGTTCCCTCTCTGTGGCCACATTTCCAGCAATTAGGCATGGTCCCCGGGAACATTCTGGCAAGTCTTGCCGGGGTAAATGCCACCAATATATCATTTTATATGTATTTTCCTTATATGAAGCTGCCATTGTCAATTTCATATTTTTGAACCAGATTTCTTCCCAACTTTGAAAGTCCAGTGTGCGTCCTATGTTCTGTCCCCAAGCAATGATGCAGTCTTTGACCACTTCCTCCCCTACCTCTAATAACGATAGATATGCATAACACATGGAGAGCATCCCTTTCTCTGTTCCAAAAAGAACCTTGTCCAGTTCTTGTTTATAGGGATATATACCTTCAGTCTTCTGATCTTTTTTGTACCTTGAGAATATCTGGGAATATGGCCACCAGTCGATATGGTACCCTTGCGAAGCTAATGAGTCCCTGGTCTTCAAGTTCCCCTGTGAATCTAAGATCTCTTCATATGTCAAGATCTTCTCCCCTCTATATCGTGTTGGGTAAACAAGGGCTTCCTGAGTAGAGATCCAGCATCGCACCTTCAAGTATAACTTCCTTCTCAAGAGGCTCTCCATGGATCCAACCATGTTAGACAACTTTTACCCTGTGCCCAATATTTTTTACAACAATTGATTGAAAGCATAATTTGTGGGTCAATCATCAATATCTGATTTTAAATATTCCTGAGAGTAACGTATGTGTAGCATCTGTGAAAAATTAAAATTAAAACTATCAAACAAACTCAAAGTAAACTCAGTGAAAGATAAGAACCTGGTGGATCACCTCAGAGAAGGGAATGTGTGGCACCAGATATTTCTTCTTTTCATTTGATTTTGTTGTTCTTCCTGGGTTTTTTTAAAAACTAGTTGTATATATTGGGGGATTTTTTGCTGGAATGCATGTATATACCATTTACTGAGGCTTTCTTGTCTCTCAGTATCAAATCTCATCTAAAATATTTCTTGAAATTTAAAAGACTATGAAATAAATGTTACTTTGTTTTCTCAGATACTGAAAAATGCACCAAATGCCCAGATGAACAATATCCAAACAACAATAGAGTCAAATGTATTCCCAAAAGAATAACCTTCCTGTCCTATGAAGAACATCTAGGCATAATACTTGTGTTCTTTGCTCTACTCTTGTTCCTAATCGCAAGCCTTGTTTTAATCATATTCCTTAAATATCTAGAAACTCCCATTGTCAAAGCCAACAACGGGGACCTCTCCTTCATCCTCCTGATCTCCCTCCTGCTTTGTTTTTTGTCCTCCTTTCTCTTCATTGGCCAGCCAAGGAATGCCACCTGTTTTCTCCGACAAACAGTATTCAGCATTGTCTTCTCAGTAGCTGTGTCTTCTGTTTTGGCCAAAACAATCACAGTGGTGCTGGCCTTCCTGGCCTCAAAACCAGGAAATAGGATGAGAAGATGGTTAGGGAAGACTTTGGCCAACTCCATCATCCTTTCTTGTTCTGGTGTTCAAATATTAATCTGTGCCATATGGCTGGGAGTTTCTCCCCCATTCCCTGATTCTGACATGCACTCCAAGCCTGGAGAGATCATTCTTCAATGCAATGAAGGCTCTGTTACCATGTTTTACGTTGTCCTCGGTTACATGGGTTTCCTAGCTGCCATTTGCTTCATGATGGCTTTCTTGGCCAGGAACCTGCCTGGGGCCTTCAATGAAGCCAAACTAATAACTTTCAGCATGCTGGTCTTCTGCAGTGTCTGGGTCTCTTTCCTGCCCACCTACCTGAGCACCAAAGGAAAGTCCGTGGTGGCTGTGCAGGTCTTCTCCATCTTGGCCTCCAGTGCTGGATTGCTGGGCTGCATCTTCTTTCCCAAGTGCTATATTATCCTCCTTAGACCAGATCTAAACACAAAGGAATATCTAATGATAAAAGTAGGGAACTGATAATGAAATTGTTTCTTATAATCATGATTATTGATCAAAATTTGTTGTTGATTTATATATTTCATTTGCCTCTGTTTGACATAGAACATTGAACAATAGAGTTGAAAGAAACCTCGAAGGGCTTCTATTCCAACCCCCTGCTTAAGCAAGAGATCCTATACATTTTCAGACAAACGATTGTCCAGTAACTTTTTTAAAAGACTATATTGCTAAAGAACCCACAACTTCTGAAGGAAAACTATTCCATTGGTTTTGTGAAGCCCTCCATCATTCACTTGGTTCCTCGCAAGTGTCCTGCCATCAAAGGATTGGGTGATGGAAGGGGGCAGTTGGGTAATGTATATGCTTTGATGGTGGGAATTTGGGAGGGGGGGAATGACAGTTGAAGGGGTGCAAAGGAGTTTGGAACCAGGTCGTACCAGGCATCTTCATTGTCATTCACCCTGAGTGTGGAATTTCACCAGCCCAAACACCTCAGCATTTCCCAAAACATCTCAGTGATGTCGGATTGGCTAAAGACGGACTAGATATGGGGGAGGGATGGGGAACTGAGGGTTTCATTTTTGTATTGCTACGTGGGAACTTCAGATTCCTCCTGACTTTACTGCAGCCATCATTTTAAAATAAAAGTTCTTTTCACTGCAGACAAATGGAGTCGAGAGTTTTACTTTCTGAAGGGATCAGACTGGGCCAGGTCTGACATTAGGTGCAATCTGCAATTGTGGTCAACCTGGACATACTCTCTACCGTGGGGACTACACACGTGATATCAGCTCAAGGGAGCACTTGGGGGAGAGTAAAAGCTGGGGTAGGTTTTGAAGAAGCCTCCTCTGGGATTGGATCTTTCTGAATGGACAGGAGAGGTGGAGAGCTGTGGCAATCTGCTGAGATCCAGGTGGTCTCTGGGCATTGTGTGAAAGGAGGAATGGGAGGAGAAGCCCATGGGGATGATTTTCACTCATGGAAGCTGAGGCAGTTTCTGGTGGGAACAAAGAATGGAGCTGGAGGATCTGGAGGAAGGGGAAGGGGAAGAATTCAACCAAGTTGACTGGATGATGGAGAAAGCCATAAAATTCATGTGGGGATCTTTCAAGAACCTAAAGGCATGTAAACACCTGCCTGGGCCATGCAACCTGATGACCTCCAGCTGCAACGGCAGCTTAAGCAACAACATCCACCACCACAGCCAGCATCTCAGCCAGCCCAATGGCAGCAGCGGCCAGTTAACATTGTTCAATATTCATTATTTAGTTACACTTTTGCTTCATTTTTATTTACATATCCTCCTTGATTCTAAATTTCTAACTTCTACTTCTATTTTCTAACCATTGATAAAATAATTCCCAAGTGAAAAAGTGTTCTGTTCCTCCTCAAGCTTCATTGCCCCCCAGTCGCCTTTATGAGGACTGGAAACTTATGATTCTTCTTGTCAGGATTGGAAATTCTTGTCACCTCTCTGCAGCATAACCAGCTGCAAAAATCAGTGCAGTTTTACTAGTTTGAGGCCACATGGCTGGATTTGCAAGGACAAAGCTGGGCACAGCAAGGCTCACAGCCTGAGGCTCACAACTGTGTGGAGGTCTTCAGAAATACCCCAAGTGGGATGTTTATAGAAACAAATGATTGATTGCATGAATATAAAATGATATATCTGTATCTCTTTCCACTTTGTAGGGAAATGAAAAATGTATTGTATTATCTTTTTTTTTTTCTGTATGAAGCCTCGGAGGGGGCCGACACCTCCGACATAGATGTCCTCAAAATATCTCTTTAATACCTTATACCTTTTTCCTATTTTTAAAATTTTGTAAAAACCAATAAAACTTTTTTCTCATAAAAAAAGAAATACCCCAAGTGGAGCTGAGCCAGAGACTTTGGCAAAGTTATGAGGAAGGAAAGACTGAAAACCCTTCCCTGAAATCTCTAAGCAGGCAGGCCTTAATTGTCAGTAACCTGATAGCCTGCAAGAATGATCAAGAATGCTTATGAAAGCAAAAGTAGTCAAGAATGCTTGTTCAAGGGAAACCACAGACATGATTAATCACAAGAGAAGGCACCGCCTTTGGAAAAGAGGAATTTGGGAGAAACCCTTCCTTTGCAAAACAGGATCACAAACTAGACTGATCCCTTGTCTTGTGAATGTTGCCATGCTGGATAGCCATGGACCCTGAATCCAAAACCAAATCCTATAAAAAGTTTTCAATCTTGTGTGAAAATGTATTCCATTGGCCATCACAGAGATGGTTTGTGGTAAATCCAGGTAAGTTCACACAACACCCTTGACTTAGGTTAAGGAAAGAGAACTGCTACATAGGCATAATGCACCATGCCAACATATATAAACCAGATGCTGGATTAGCGTGAAATACCTTCCTCAAAGATTTTCACAGGAGAAGGTTCCAAAATACCGAAATGTATGAAATGGGAGAAACCTTTCTTATAATCTCACTCAATATTTCCAGTGTCTTTGTGACCAACCATAAGATGAGTCCCCAGTTCCTTAGAGGTTTCTTTGGGGGTGCAAGGGAGAAAGAAGCCACGGTTGAGACCCCCAGACTTTTGGTCATGGGGGACTTCAACCTGCCGTTGGCAGGCGAAACCTCTGGTGTAGCTCGGGAGTTCATGGCTTCCATGACAGCCATGGACCTGACCCAGGTAGTTTTAGGCCCTACGCATGAGGGTGGACACACCCTGGATCTAATCTTCGTCTCGGGACAGTGGAGTCATGATCTGGGAATAGGGGATTTAGCCATCACACCCCTGTCATGGACAGATCATGCTCTCCTTCGGCTGGACTTTCCAATCGCCGCACCTCACCGTGGGGAGGCGGAGCCGACTACTCCTATATGGTTCCGCCCCAGGCTCCTGATGGACCCAGTAAGGTTCCAGAGGGAGCTTGGGCCAATACCTGTGGACTTGCCCCGTGACTCGACTGAGGACCTGGTGGCCGCATGGTTAAGTGCGGCCACGGGGGCCTTGGACCGAGTCGCGCCTTTGCGGCCTCTCTTGCAGCGACGAGTCACCCAGGCTCCTGGGTTTACTGAGGAGCTGAGGGAGATGAAACGCCACAAGAGACGCCTAGAGAGCAGATGGAGATCCTCTCGCTCCGAAGCCAACTGAACACTAGTAAGAATCCATATTAGGACTTACTTAGTGGCGATAAGAGTGGCCAAACGTGAGTATTGTGCCACTCTTATTGCATCCGCAGATAACCGCCCTGCTGCCCTGTTTGGGGTGACCCGCTCCCTCCTTCACCAGAGGCCATGGGAAGCCCCTCTGCAAGGACGAGCAGAGGAATTTGGGATTTATCTGCAGGACAAAATCACTCGAATTCGGAATGAGTTACCCTCCATCGACAGTGGTCCAGCGAGATTGTCCGAGGTTGGTCTTGAGGCTCCATTCTGGGAGGAGTTTGACTTTGTCACTACCAAGGATATGGACAGGTTGTCAAAGAGACTTAAGGCCACCACATGTTTATTGGACCCGTGTTCCTCCTGGCTTGTACTGGCATCCTGGGAGATGACACGAGGCTGGCTCCAGGGCATTGTCAACGCATCTTTCAGTGAGGGATCCCTGCCTGCCGTCTTGAAAGAGGCGGTGGTAAGGCCCCTCCTCAAGAAGCCGTCCCTGGACCCAGCATTATTAGAGAACTTTCGTCCCGTCTCCAACCTTCACTTTCTAGCGAAGGTTGTTGAGAGTGTGGTGGCCCAACAGTTTCCGCGACACCTGGAGGAAGTTGATTATCTAGACCCGCGCCAGTCTGGCTTCCGATCCGGTCACAGCACCGAGACGGCATTGGTCGCATTGGTGGATGATCTCTGGAGGGCATGGGATAGAGGACATTCCTCTATCCTAGTCCTGTTAGACCTCTCAGCGGCTTTTGATACCATCGACCATGGTATCCTATTGCACCGACTGGGGGGGTTGGGGCTGGGAGGCACCGTTTTGCGGTGGTTCTCGTCTTACCTCTCTGGTCGGTCGCAATATGTGCTGGCAGGGGGACAGAGGTCGGCCTCGAGGCCCCTCGTATGTGGGGTCCCTCAGGGGTCAGTCCTCTCGCCCCTACTGTTCAACACATATATGAAGCCGCTGGGTGAGATCATCCGTGGTTTTGGGGTGGGATATCATCTGTACGCTGATGATACTCAGTTGTACATCTCCACCCCAGACCACCGCAACGATGCCGTCGAGGTGATGTCCCGGTGTTTGGAAGCCGTACGGATCTGGATGGGTAGTAAGAAATTCAAGCTCAACCCGTCCAAGACTGAGTGGCTGTGGTTTCCGGCACCCCGGTTCAGCCAGATTACTCCAACTCTGTCCATTGGGGGTGAAACACCGGCCCCCGTGGAGAGGGCGCGCAATTTGGGTGTCCTCCTGGATACCCGGCTGTCCATGGAGGACCATGTGGCGGCCGTGGCCAGGGGGGCGTTTCATCAAGTACGCCTGATGCGCCAATTGCGCCCCTTACTGGACCAGGCTACCCTTTGCACAGTCACTCAGGCCCTCGTGACATCTCGACTTGACTACTGCAATGCTCTCTACATGGGCCTCCCCTTGAGGTGCACTCGAAAGCTACAGTTAGTGCAGAACGCAGCCGCGTGGGTGATTACGGGAGCTCCTAGATGCTCCCACATAACACCAATCCTGCGCGAGCTGCACTGGCTTCCTGTGGTCTTTCGGGTGAGCTTCAAGGTCTTGACGACCATCTTCAAAGCGCTCCATGGCTCGGGACCTAGTTATATGCGAGACCGTCTTCTGCCCCATACATCCCTTAGACCGATACGCTTCCACAGAGAGGGCCGTCTCAGGGTACCATCGGCCAGACAGTGCCGGCTGGCGACACCCAGGGGAAGGGCCTTCTCTGTGGCAGGCCCTACCCTGTGGAACGACCTGCCCCCTGAACTCCGCACCATCACCCACCTCCGTCTCTTCCACCAGTGTTTAAAAACACACTTATTTCACCAAGCCGGCCTAGGATAGCCTCTACTGCGACGAATTTTAGATAGTTTTAATTGGGGGATTTTAATTGGTTTTAGTGCAGGTTGCCATTTAATAGATCTTTAAATTTATATGTTTTGTATTATCTTTGTATGCTGTTTTTAAATTCCTGTGCGCCGCCCTGGGTCCTTTTGGAGAAGGGCGGGATATAAATTGAATAAAATAAAAATAAATAAAATTTAATCTGGTTCCCTCTGAAGCCCAACATCTTTGCACCTCCCTGTGGACAGTGCCAGGCTGAGATGGTCCCAGCTAGCTAAAACAAATGGAGAAATGACTGGAAAAAAATGGATGCTCCAAACATCAACTGTGAACTTTGCCTGTTAATCTGGTTGATGATTCCACACAGCTCAGGAAAGAGGGTTTCTCCCCAATCCAGTTTAAGAAGAACACTGACTTCAATGATGGTCAATGAAGTTTAACTCCCTTGGCTCAATTCTGCAGAGCATACACAACTCACAACCGCCTGGTGGATACGCACCAAACACACTCACAGAGGCTCTGCAACTGTCCTGCAAAGGGGACTGAGGGGGTCCCAGCAAAGCTGGGTGTGCTGAGCCTGGCCAAATGCAAACATGACTGCAAACACCTTAAGCTCTGGTGAGATCTCCTAGCATGCACTCATGCACTCGTGACATCCCGTCTGGACTACTGCAATGCTCTCTACATGGGGCTCCCCTTGAGGTGCACCCGAAGACTACAGCTAGTCCAGAATGCAGCCGCGCAGGTAGTTTTGGGCACCTCTAGGTTTTCCCACGTAACACCACTCCTGCGTGAGCTGCACTGGCTGCCTGTGGCCTTTCGGGTGTGCTTCAAGGTATTGGTTACCATCTTTAAAGCACTCCATGGCACGGAACCTAGCTATCTGCGGGATCGCATCCTGCCCCATACATCCCTTTGACCGATTCGCTCCCACAGAGAGGGACTTCTCCAGGTGCCGTCCACCAGGCAATGCCAGCGGGCGACGCCCAGGGGAAGGGCCTTCTCTGTGGTGGGCCCAACCCTCTGGAATGACCTACCCCCTGAAATTAGAACAATGACGGACCTCCGCTCCTTCCGCCAGAAGTTAAAGACTCACTTCTTCCATCAGGCCGGCCTGGCCTAATGTTTACATTCCTAGCCGCAAAATGAAATTGTATAAAATTTTTAGGGGGTATTGTTAGGGTTTTAAGGGTTTTAATAGTGATTTTAGCACAGGGGTTAATTTAATTTGATTTTAACATTTTGTATTTGTATATTGTTGTATTTTTGGATTTTTAAATTGCCTGTGCACCGCCCCGAGTCCCCATGGGGGAGAGGGTGCGGTCTATAAATTAATAAATTATTATTATTATTTATTATTATTATGCAGGTGATGCTGACCATCCATGCTGAGCTGGGCTGCCACCCAAGAGGGGTGCTTTTACCTGGACCCCCCAAATGAGCTATTCAAAAACTGCTACTGGATCCTGGGGCCACCACAGATCTGGTAGCAGGCACTAAGAGCTGAAACTGAGGACCATACAGTGGGACAACTTTCAAATAATGGACCTGGGATATTGGTCCTCCTATGACTCCTTCTTGTGAGGATGGACCTGCCCATCCCAAGATCAGCTTCCCCTCTAACTCAAACTCCCAGTTCCCCCTTCCCGGCCGAGCTGTAGATATTAACATTCCCCCTCCAGATAGGAAACACAATCCATCAACAATCAACTAAGAAAACACAGAACACAGGGATTCTGAACTGCACCGTTGAAGCACTTGGAGGTCTTCTGGGATGGAGTTTCAAATAAAGCCTCAGAGACAGGAATGTCACAATAGTCATACCACACCAAATGCACTTACATAACCAGAGGAACTGCAACAGGGTCCTCCTAAACCAACTTCTGGGAGGTTGTGGCAAGAAATCTGCCACCATCTCAACCAGACCTCACAGCACAATTTTATTATTTGAACTAAGAAACAGCAACATTTAATGGCTCTCATTGTATCAATATGGAAAGACAACACAGAGAGTGTCAAGGAAACTAAAACAAAAACTTTTATCCACTCCATAATTTTCTCTCTCTTAGCCAATGGTGCAATCCAAAGGCTCTCACTCTCCTGTCACAGTCAGCTCTCATACAAATTGATATTTCTAGAACCGATGGCAAATGAAACTTCACTTCAGTAACCAGGAATTGTAAAGCCAGCTCTAATTCAGGATTAGCACATGGAAATTTCATTGAAAAGAAAATCAAAAACTCTTAACATTAGGTTGGGTTCAAGTATCCTGATTGCTTCCATGGAGTGAAAGCAAAGGGAGCACTAAAGTTAAGTGGCACCAACCTAGAGTGGCACCAAACTCTACACCTCTGAGTGACCTTCCCTAGCAGTCCCTGGAGGCAAGAGGCCACAATGAAGGACAGCAGAAGTCACTTTGCTGGATGTTGAAGTATCTTGCTCCAGCATCACTTTCTGGACATGTCTTAACAGGAAGGAGTAAGGCCACTACAAAAGAATGCCCCAAGGGGTCTCTCTGTGGCTTTTCACTTATATGAAATATATAAATATGTCAGGTACCGAGGATTTAATAGCTGCCAGCTGGTGTAAGGTTGTAAACTGTAATCTGTAGGTTGATGCAATGAGGATGATTCAGCAATACGTGAATCATCTCTTCAAGACTCTGGTGAGGTGTCTATATACAGGTGGCCACTAGAGGGCGATTCTCTCTCTCTTCTTTTATCTCATTACTCTCCTTGTGTTCTTAGCTGAATGGTAAGGAATTTATCTTCATGTGCATGTCTTTATATATTTTTATATAAACCTGTATTAACTGTATAAAGGCTCCGTATGCTGTGTTTTTCTCCTGGGGTTTATCTCATAATAATAGTCACGCGTTAAAACTCTTGACAAAATATTTTCACTAAGATATTCTCCAGCTTTGCTTCCTTACATGGAAGACGTGCAGGGTCCCAAGAGATGTTTCTTCTCACTATAATTATCTTCATACAGGCCTTGAGATCTTTTCCCCTTCTTCTCCAGTGACTGTCTTTGATCAGACTGAAGCAACATGGAAGGGATCTTGCATTAGAAAAGTATAAATAACATAGATTATGCTCTTTGTGGCTCCAGTTACGGGACAGGTAGGAGCTGTGCTGTTGAATGTATTTTCCCTTACTTCCAGGTGAATCTTTGTTTGTCTCTGATGAATCAGGAAAGCCACTGGATATTCCATCCTTTGAGAGTCTTTGAATTCTTCTTTAGAAACAAGGAGATTGATTCAGCCCCAGCAATTACGGACCTCCTGCTTCTGCTTCTGATGCTGCTGCTGGTGTCTCAGCCAGTCTCTGGGAAACATAGACTGAAGTGCCCACTGAATTTGGACCACCAGGATGAAGAAAAGCCATGGAGCTTTTATAGACCAGGAGATCTTCTCCTTGGTATAGTCATCTCTCCATCAAAAATAACACCTGTAATATTACCTTTCAACACGGCTCCTTCTAGTCAGATTCGGATGTAAGTCATTCACTGTGATGGAGTTTCATTCTCTCCATTTGCAGTTCTAATAGTCTTCTTTTTTCCTTCTTATTTTACTTACTCCTATATTGCAGGACATGACTAATATCTTGAATCCTTTTGATTTCCACAGCCTCTCTCTTTTGTCTTATTTTCTGGGAGAGGCTCAAATCCAAACACGAGGAAAATAAAACCTGAAAGAAACCCACATTATTTTCCTTTCCCTGTTTAATTCTCAATTCATCAATTGAAGGCTGAGTTTTGTTTAAAGGAAAGATTGTTGTAGTTTCCCCTGCAAAGCTCATTTCCATATTTTTATATCCACTGATCGATATTCTGTGTGTAATTTTTATAGGAATAGAGGATGACTTGTTTTTAGAAGAGCTTTTCTGGGTCACTTATCAAATATCTTCTTCCTTTTATGGCTGAATTATTCTACAACCTGTTTACTGGGCTAATAAAAATTATTATGGCTGCAAATAATGATTTTTTTAATACTTTTGGAGAACTATCTCCATCCTATCTTCCCAACCCTCACAAATATTAATGGGTGACTATCATTTTCTTCTGGTTTTGGATCAATATTGTCTTAAGTCTCAATTTGTGGAGAAATAGAGGATTAAATAGAGAAAATGTATTTAGTTTTTTACTGTTGATAATACTAATATTAATATGAACATGGTCTTATACTAGTTCCTCTTATGAAAAAAAAAGAATACTATGGATGGTTTTCAATATTGAAGTGGTTAATAAAAATCACCAACTCCTGCACAATCACACACTTGGCTACAACATCCATGACAACTATGTGAACACTCTTGGCACTTCAGATGCCCTGCTAGATATGCTGTCTACTGGACAAGCCAATGTTCCCAACTACAGCTGTGGAAAGAAGGAAAGCTTTTTGGCTTTTTTTGATGGAGCTTATGATGACATCTCCATCCAGATGTCAACATTAGTCAACCTCTACAAAGTCACCCAGGTTTGTGTTTGTGTTTCTCTATCTGGTAAATTTGTTAGTGTGTGAGTGATAGATCTAACCATTTCTTCACCATAGAATACAAGAGCTGCTTTTCACCAGGGCCACTGTAGGTTTCATGGCTGGGGATTGAGATAATAGCATGGAGGGAGAAAGGATCAAAAGAGAAATATCTACTCATGAGACCATCCTCCTTGCTTTGAGGGCTTCTGCTGCACACTTGTGAAGATTAGGAAAGGCTCTGTGTTCTATCAAAGGGTCTTTCTACAAGAGGAAAGTGCAGCACCGAAGGGAAGCTCACATTTCTTTCATGATATTACCAAAGTAATGATGTTTTCAAGCATAAATTAACCATTTTATAAAAGAATTCCAAATATGTTAGCCAAAATGTCAATTATTTTTTGCCCTAAAATGCTCATGTTAAAATTCATCCTTCAATGTTTTTGAGAACAAAATTGTCTCTGGAGAGGATTTTCTTTTTCTTTTTTGGGGGGGTGAAAAAAAGTTTTATTGGTTTTTACAAATTTTTAAAAACAGGAAAAGGGTATAAGGTGTTAAAGAGATATTTTGAGGACATCTATGTCGGAGGTGTCGGCCCCCTCTGAAGCTTCATACAAAAAAAAAGATAATACAATACATTTTTCATTTCCCTACAAAGTGGAAAGGGATACAAATGCAGTGGTACCTCGGTTCACGAACTTAATTCGTGAACTGACTCTGTTCGCGATCCGAATTGGTCGTGAAGCGAGGCACAATTTCCCATAGGGTTCAATGTAAATCCGGTTAATCCGTTCTGACCTTGATTTTTGGTCGTGATTCTTTTTTTTTGTATTGAAAAAGTTTTATTGGTTTTTACAATTTTTCAATCGGGTAAGGTAAGGGATACAAAAGAAATTTTGAGAACTTTCGTGTCGGAGTCATTGGCCCTTCCAGGGCTTCATAATAAATCGTTAAAGAAAAACATTTTTCATAAATACTACGAGGTGAAAACAAGTATATACTTCTAAATTCTCAATTCCATGCTGTCATCCGTTTGCAAAAATCCAGATACAGATGTTATACAAAATTAATCAAAAGTCAAAGCAAAGTTATTTTTTTGATCTAAGTCTCTTGGCAATTGTGTCTTCTATCTCTCCTTCCAGGCCCCCAGTGGGCGGGGCCGTGGCCCCCCCTGCCCCCCCTGGATCTTCCCCCAGGACAGAGGAATGTTTTTTAAGAAAGGCTTCCGCCTCAGCAATTGTTTTAATCCTTATTCTTCCTCCTTCCCAGAACACCAACATTCCTTCCAGCATCGCCCACTTGAACCAAATCCCATGGTCGTACAATTTTTTTGGATAAGAAGGAAAATTTCCTTCTCATCTCTCTAATTTTTTTAGGGATCTGCTTCAAGATAGCGACTACTTTTTGCTGGTAAATTAACGGACCACCTCTCTGTGCCTTCAAAATTCCCTCCCTGGTTGACCTCCTAACAAATACCTCATTTATCCTGGCATATGCAGAATTTATTCTGTAGACTAGGTCAATGTCCCCCCTGATCTCATCTTTGGGTTTATTTAAATAATCTGCTAAAATTGTGCTCATGAGTTCAGGAAGACATTCACCAGGCTCTTCAGAAATGTTCTGAAATCTTAAAAAATATAACATCCTTTCAAAATCCATCCTAGACATATGCCCATTTAATTCTCCAATCTCACTATTAACATTTTTAAGCTCTCCCTTTGCCCCAGCCAGCCCCCCTTGCAGCTCTTCAGTCTTCTGTATGTTTTCCAGCACTTGTTTCCGTGTTTCCTGAATATCCTGTTTTAAGCTGGTACGATCTTCTCTCAAAGCCTTAATTTCTTGCACCAAAGCTTGTAACACATTCTCCATAGACATCATTCTTTGTTTCAAACCTGCCAGTTCTGATTTTTGTGCCATGGTAAGCTGTTAAAGTCGGTGTCACTAAGATGGCGTTTTTTGGGTGGGGCTGGTGAAGCAGTTCAGGAAACAGGAAAAAGTTCAAATCAGGATTGCAAAAAGAAAAAGAAAGTTCAAGACCCAAAGAGAAAACACGTTTCACAGTCAATAGTTGTAGCAAAGAAAGCGCTCCAGGGAAGGAATCAATTAGTCCAAGAAAATCTTCATTAATAGCGAGAGGAAGTCCGTATCACAAAGGGATGTTGGTAACTTTCCATAAGTGAGATAGTCATTCAGGAACAACAGGAAGCCATCTTCCACTGCCCAAACTGAGAGCCGGCAGGAGAGAGTAATAAAAGAAAGATTGTTTCCAGCCAGCTGGACTTAGATACATTTTTAAAAAACAAGCCGCAAATCACTTTCCCTTGCTTCAAAGCAATCCGGGTTTAGGATATCCGCTTCCTCGTAATGAGGAGCCATTTCCAAGCACCGCTTTGAATCCGAGGGGGGGTTTGACAACAAACACCCCCCTCCAAGTTATTTTCAGTCCAGGCTGACAGCAAAAATATATTTAAAACCACTCACTCCTCACCTCGCCGCCAAAGTCCCGGAGAGCCTTCCGACCTGAACGTCCAGCTCTCTCCATATTCACGATGCGTTGCCGACCACCATTGGCGAAGGGGAAACCCCCCGCAACATGTCCTTCTTCACCTAGGCCAAAGACAAGGGCCGTTTCCCCGCTGCCGCGGGGGGGAACCAACCCAAGCAAGCCAGCCCTACGGGAGACCCCCAAAAAGGGACGTCTCGCCCCCATGGGAGGGCAGAAAAAAGAGCAAAGCGGCGGACAACCCCAAAGACTCGTCCGTCGCCACTGGAAGGCGGAACCGGAAGCCTTTTGGTCGTGATTCTTGAACTGACTCTGTTCGCGAACACAATTGGTCGTGAACAGAGGCAAAGTTTCCCATAGGGTTCAATGTAAATCCGGTTAATCTGTTCTGACCTTGTTTTTTGGTCGTGATTCTTGAACTGACTCTGTTCGCGAACAGAATACGTTCGTAGATAAAATGTCTGCGGCTCCGGTTCGTGAAGCGAAACGGGGTTCGTGAATCCGAGCATTTTTACGAACTTTTCTGTTCGTGAAGCGAGGCGGAGTTCGTGAAGCGAGGCGGAGTTCGTGAAGCGAGGCGGAGTTCATGAAGCGGAGCATTTTTTTACGAACTTTTCCGTTCGTGAACCGAAATGGTGTTCGTGAACCGGAGCACATTTTTTGGAAAATTTCTGTTCGTAAACCGAATTGGTCGTGAACAGAGGCGTTCGTGAACCGAGGTACCACTGTATATCATTTTATATTCATGCAATCAATCATTTGTTTCTATAAACATCCAAATAAAGGTTACACTATATAGAAAAAAGTCATTTGTGAGATCTGAGTCTTTTAGCAATTGTGTCTTCCTCTCCCTGACCTCCGCCCTCTGGAGGTCAGGGAGAGGAAGACACAATTGCTAAAAGACTCAGATCTCACAAATCCTCAGAGGCAGCTTCAGGAACATTTTGAAACCTTAAAAAGTAAGACATCCTTTCAAAATCCATCCTAGACATCCTTTCAAAATCCATCCTAGACTTCCTTCCGGTTGGCCGGAGGCAACGGTCGAGTCCTGGTACTCGTCCGCCACTTGGTTGCCTCTACGCCCCCCCCAGGGGCAGGGAGTTCTTTTAAAGGACTCCTGCTGTACGGGCGGCTTGCGGGGAATCCCCCCACCCTGACGGCGGTTGGGGGGGTGGCCCCCGCTTCAACCTGGGCATAGGGGAACGATTCGCGGGGGGGCCATCGTCCCCTTTGCCGATGGAGGACCGGAACACTTAGCTGCTTTCAAGATGAGCTGAAACGCTGGAGTTGGAGGCAACACCGAGGCTCCTGGCTACAAAGTGGACTGTGAGTGATTTTATTTCAATGCTCGCAACTTTCAGCTTGAAAGAGAATGGAGGGGGGAGTTTGTAACACCCCCCCCTCGGAATGGAAAAAAGTGGCGTTTAAAAATGCTCCCCAGGCTTGGGGAAGCGGAGAAATCAACATCCGATTTTCTTAAACTGTAAGTGAAAGTCTTTCCTGCATGACCTTTGGATACTTTGTATCGAAGTCTGGCAACAATGAGATGATTTTTACTTGTTAACTCCCGATGGCTTCCAGTTGGGCGGGGGAAGATGGCGTTCCTTTGTTCTCAGGAGACATACTTTTCTTGGAAAACTGCTGACATTCCCTTGTGCTTGGGACTGCCTTTCTCTTTTCACTAACAATTGCATGTAATTGATTAATTGGACATTTCCCTGAAGTGCCTTCTTTTTTTTCTTTTTATTTGATTGTTTCTAAGAACTTGGTTTCTCTCTGGATTATAACTGAATGAAACTGTGACTTTGGTCACCGGAATTTGCTCCCACCTTGACTCACAGACTCCTCTCCAGCAGACGCCATTTTACTGACAAAGACTTAAATCTTTCATTATGGCTTCAAAAAAGCAGACGCATCAAACCAAGATCACCTCGATGTTACCCAAAAAAACAGATGTGGACACTAAATTATCAGCAATGGATGAAACTCTTCAGAACATCATGAAAGAAATTAAAGAAATGCGGAAGGACCATGTCAGTTCCAAATTAGAACTCTTGGAGACACAGAATAAATTAATGGAAAATACACAAAAGATCGATGGTCTGGAGCTGGGGTTGGCTGGGACAAGGGAAGAGCTTAAAAGCTTTAATAATGAAATAGGGGATTTAGCTGGTCATATGTCTAGGATGGATTTTGAAAGGATGTCTTATTTTTTAAGATTTCAGAACGTTCCTGAGTCAAGCGATGAAGAATTGACTGACATAATGTGTACAATTTTAGCAGATTATATACAAAAGAGTAAAGAAGATATTAGGGAGGACATTGATCTGATATATAGAATAAATTCAGCATGTGCCAGGATAAATGAAGTATCCAGAGAGATACATATTAAATTTGTAAGAAGGTCAACAAGGGAAAGGATCCTGAGAGCACAGAGAGACAGCCCTTTAATTTACCAGCAGAATGAGATTGCCATCTTGAAGCAGGTCCTGAAAAAGATTAGAGAGATAAGAAGGAAATATTCCTTCTTGTCCAAAAGATTATTTAAAAAGGGGGCCTGGTTCAAGTGAGTGATGCCAGAGGGAATGTTGGTGTTCTGGGAGGGAGGAAGGGTGAGAATTAAAACAATTGCAGAGGCAGAAGCCTTTCTTAAAAAACACTCCTCAATCCTGGAGGACGAAAATGGGGGAACGGAGGGGGCCACGGCTCCGCCCACTGGAGGTCAGGGAGAGGAAGACACAATTGCCAAAAGACTTAGATCTCAAAAGTGACTTTATTTCTGTATAGTACAACTTTTATTTGGATGTTTATACATGATTGTCAGCATGGATTTTACAATGATATATTTGTATTTCTTTCCACTTTGTACTACAAATGAAAATTTACTGTATTTTCTATATATATATATATATATTTATGAAGCCTCGGCTGGGGCAAACGACTCTGACATGGAGGTTCTCACAATGTCTTTGTAACACCTTATTTACCCATATCCTATTTGTATGCAAATTTGTAAAAGTCAATAAAACCTTTTCCAAAAAAAAAATCCATCCTAGAAAAAGAAGGCACATCTGGGAGGAATCCTAAAAGTCCATTGCCTTAATCTAGTGGTAAAAGGTTCAGTCCCATAAAGACGAGGGAGTGTCAGCACATTTTAAAGAGAAATATTTCTTACTGAGAACAAAGGAACGCCATCTTCCCCGCCCCTCTGGAAGCTGCGGAGAGCTAGTGAAAGTGCATAGCAATTGTTGCAAGACAGAGATACAAAGTTTCAGTATCAATCTTAAAATAAAAGACTTTCATTTGTTGTTTAAAAATCGGATGTTGATTTCTCCACCTCCCCAAGCCTGGGGAACATTTTAAAACGCCACTTTTTTTTCCTTTCCGAGGAGGGGTTTTACAAACTCCCTCCTCCTTCTTCTTTTAAAGCGAAAGTTGAAAGCATTAGTTTTGAATCACTCACAATCCACTCTGTAGCAATAACGGAGCCTCGGTGTTGCCTTCAGCCCCGGCTTTCAGCCCGTCTTCAATTGCAGCAGCTGTTCCGGCTCTCCATCGGCGAAGGGGACAAAAGAGGAACTCCCTCCTGCAACTTGTTCTCCTGTGCCTGGAACGAGGCGTGAGCCACCCCCCAACCGCCGTCGGGATGCTGGGACTCACCGCGAGCCGTCCGTGCGGTGGGGGCTCTTTAGCAAGAGCCCCCTGCCCCCGAAGGCGCCACCGGAGCAACCAAGTGGCGGGCGAGTCGAGGACCCGTCCGTCACCTCCGGCAAACTGGAAGGAAGTCCTGGAGAGGATTTTCTAACAGTTGAACAATTGAAGAGATATCCCAACTGGTGGGACATTTTACTGGCAGGTTCATTTACACATATAAATAATAACTGCCATGCCCATTTGGGTCAAAGATGGTAATTGTACTTTGTAGAATTTTAGTTCGTACTGAGGAGATATTTCCTGACAGTTAATAGAATTAATCAGTTAAATATCAATTAATTGCCTCCAGAAGTTGTGAATACTCCAACACTGGTAGTTTTTAAGAAGATGTTGGATAATAATTTGTCTGAAGTGGTGTAGGGTTTCCTGCCTAAGCAAAGGGTTGAACTAGAAGACCTCCAAGGTCCCTTCCAACTCTGTTATTCTATATAGTCATATGTGTGTGTGTGTGTGTGTTTTCGTAGATTTTCATGGGTGTAGGTATGCAGGTTTTGTTGTAATCAGGTGTTTTCCCGTGTAAGATTGAAATTGTTTTTGCAACGTTTAGGCAAGATCTCACTTCATAACCATATACCGAAGCCTGAAGATGGCAAGTGAGATCTTGCCGTAACATTGCAAAAACAATTTCAATCTTACATGGGAAAACACCTGATTACAACAAAACCAGTATATATATATGTAGGTCTTTACAATACAATAGCAGAGTTGGAAGGGACCTTGTAGGTCTTCTAGTCCAACCCCCTGCATGGGCAGGGGCCTTATAACAACTTGGTTGTTCGGGTTTTCTCCCGCGTAGAATTGGAAGTATCTTCACGACGTTTCGATGAAGTCTCATTCATCATCTTCAGGCTGGTGCTTCCGGCTTGGTGCTTCCAGGAGCAATGTGAGATCTCAGCCGTTTCCTCTTTTTAACTGCCAGTGGGGGTGTGACCTGATTGGGTGGGAGCTTGGCTGCATTCTGATTGGGTGGAGGTGTGTTCTGATTGGTAGGGGGCTTGGCTGTGCTCTGATTGGCTGGGGGCATGTTCTGTTTGGGTGGGGGCCTGGTTGTGCTCGTGTTAGTCTGAGTTGCAGGGGGATTTGAATGGTGAGCTGCGTTAATGTTGTTTGGCTTCGCGTTTGTGGTCATGCCCGTCTCCATGGTGGGCATCAGTTTGCTTCATGTATGGATTGGAGGGGTTTAAAGTGGCTAATAATGCAGCTGTGGTCTGGCTTCTGGTTTGTGATCTGGCTTCTGGTTTGTGGTCATCATTGGTGTGGGTTTGGGCTTGCTTTTTTCATGGATGTGTGATAGTGACATCCTGTGTGGTTTTCGTGAGTGTGGGTCTGGTATCATTCTTTGTGTTAGCGACTCGTTTGTCAGTGAGGGCGGGTTTCCAAATGGCTGGTAGGCGGGAGGTATCATCTCGTTTATTCATGCTGTGTGGCCGTTTTTCTATCTCAATAGAGTCTCTGATTATTCTGTTGTTAAAGTGTTCAATTTTGGCAATAGTTCTGGTCTTTTTAAAGTCTATATCATGTCCTGTGGCTTTGAGGTGTTGGACCAGGGAAGAAGTTGGTTCCTCCTTTCTGACTGAGTTTTTGTGTTCTTCAATGCGTGCCTTTATTCTTCTGTTGGTTTGTCCGATGTATGTGGTGGGGGAGGTGGGGCATGGGATTTCATATACTGCTTGATTTTCTAACTCTATTTTGTCTTTGGGGTTTCTTAGGATGGTGGATATTTTTCGGTTTGTGTAGAATGCTGTCTTGATGTTGTGTTTGTGGAGGAGACCTACAACCAAAGACCTACATACAAACACCCACAAAAACCTCAGAAAATATATATAAATATATAAATATATATATATATATATTTGTTTTCATAGATTTTCACGGGTTTAGGTATGCTGGCATTGCTGGCTTCGGGGATTTTCCCATGTATATAGCATGGAGAGGTTATTGCAACGTTTCGGCAAGATCTCACTTGCCATCATCAGGCAGGCTTCTGTCTGTGACTGTGCCTGCGAAGACATCGCCCTTCCTTAAATCTTGGTGGGGGGGTGGAGTGCTGACTATTGTTGTGAGTGGGTTGATTGGCTGTGCAGCTGCATCATGACTGGTAGATTGATGCTGATTGGTCTCATTTGTATGTTTCTCCTTGTTTTGAATTTCAACGGCTTGGGTGGAGGGTGGGGCTCGTCTGTTGGTCAGTGCTGGTTTCCAGATGTCTGGTAGGTGGGAGGTGTCATAACGTTTGTTCATACTGTTAGATTACCATTGAAATAGAGAAGCCCTTAAAATTTAACACACACACACATATATGTGTGTGTGTGTGTGTTACATTTTTGAGTTGATCAATAAATAAGTAAGGGAGACTAGGATAGATTCATTTCAAGCTTATTAGCTCTCATCAGCTAGCCATACCCTTACTGGGATTCGAACCAGGGCTGTATTACATGCCAGGCGAGAGCCTTGCCATTAAGCCAGCTAGGTTCTGTTCTGTTCTGTTATTTGCCATTAAACCAGCTAGGTTCTGTTCTGTTCTGTTATTTATTGATCAGCTCAAAAATGTAACACACATATTAAAAAAAATTACACAACGGAATTCTTGGCTTTCTGTCTAGATGGTCTCTGGTGATGAGCCGAAAGGCAGAAAAGGAAAAGCAGTGTGCTTCCTCCCTTAATTGGGGCCTTAACAGAGTGTTGTGGAAACAATTATATATATGTTAGTTTTATGAGCTGATCAATAAATTAAATTAGAGAGAGACCAGGATAGATCTATTTCGAGTTTATTAGCTCTCGTCAGCTGGCCATACCCTTTTACTGGGATTCGAACCGGGGCTGTGTTGCATGCCAGGCAAGGAGCCTAGCACTTAAGCCAAGCCGGTTCCCCTTATTGCATCAGCTGAGACAGGTTATATTAGTGTAGGTAATTGTTTCACAACAACCTGTTATTAGGCCCCAATTAACACACATATCTAAAAAAACTAACACACATATCTACATATCTAAAAAAAATTTACACAGTATGTCTCCTCCCACATATGGTCTCTAGGTTGAGTCGAAGGGCAGAGAAGGTTGACAAGTTTGTCTCCTCCCTTAAATAGGCCTAACAGGAAGCTGTAACAAAATATCCACTATATATATATATATATATCTGGCTTCGGGGATTTTCCCGTGTATAAAAATCCCCGAAGCCAGCTATGCCAGCATACCTACACCTGTGAAAATCTACGAAAACACACACACACACACACACACACACACACACACACACACACACACATATATATATATTTGGGGAGCCCTGTTTTAGGATACATGAAGCCCTGAGAAGTAGGACTGAATCTTACCAGAAGGTAAAAAGGGTGCTGCCTATACTGCTTCCCAATAAGGGTATGGCTAGCTGATGAGAGCTAAAAAGCTCGAAATAGATCTATACTAGTCCCCCTGATTTATTTATTGATCAGCTCATAAAACCTAACACACATACCAAAAAAATTATACAACGGAATTCACGGCTTTCTATCTACATGGTCTCTGGTGATGAGCCGAAAGGCAGAAAAGGAAGTAGTATGCTTCTTCCTATAATTGGGGCCCTAACAGGGTGTTGTGGAACAATTATATATACTTATCCTCCTGTCACAGCTGATGCAATAAGAGAACCTGGCTGGCTTAATGGTTAAGGCTCTTGCCTGACATGTAATACAGCCCCATTTCTAATCCCAATAAGGGTATGGCTAGCTGATGAGAACTAAAAAGCTCAAAATAGATCTATACTTGTCTCCCTGATTTATTTATTTATTGATCACCTCATAAAACCTAACACACACACATATATACATACATACATACATACATACTTACATACATACATAATGATATGCAATTTGCTAGAGTCTCAAAACTCTGTTAGAATGAATAAATTTCAATTAAAAAGTTCTTGAAAGTACCACTGATAAATTATATTGGGAACTGTGGTCTCCCTGACTTTTTACAATTGGAGAAAAAAATACGGCAAAAAAAGTCAAGGTTGGCAAAACAGAGAAAGATCATAGCTCTACTCATTAAGGTTGCATATTGAAATGCATCAGGTGCTACAAATGTACCTTCCAAGTATTGAATTGAATCTTCCAAATCCCTTACAGTGAACATACTTGTATTTATGGAGGTTCAGAGATAGAAGAAGTAATACACCTATTACTTGAACCTTAATTATATAAGAAAGAGGGAGATCAACTTCTTGGACTGCACATTAGATAAATGACCTATTGGGATCCTAATAGTAAAAAAACATATTTTGCTGGGTGCTCTGAATTCAAAAATTACATATAATAAAACCCTTTTTGGAAGGAAATTATGGTCTGATTGTTCTCGATTCAAACATCATAAAGATATTATTTTCATTCTTTATGCTTTTTCTGTTACAAAATCTACAATTGATATTCTATTTTGTCAATATTCTGCCTTTTATATTGTTTATCTTGATAAGGCCCAATGATCAATCAGCAAGAAACGGATATGTGCATGAGCAAAAAGTTGAATTTTTTAAAAGCTAAAAATTGGGACTTGGTAAGGCCCTTAATGTAACAAAATTCTTGACTCCTTTTTCAGGTCAGTGAAAGAATTGCTTCAGAGGCTCTGAGTGATAAAAGTCAATTCCCTTTCTTCCATCCAATGCTCCCCAAAGAAGGATTTCAAAACCCAGCAATTCTCCAACTGCTCCTCCATTTTGAATGGACCCTAATTGGTCTCTTTGCTCCAGTCACAGAGAAGGGAGAGCATTTCATGAGAACTTTTACTCCTATGCTTGTCAGGAATGGAATTTGTGCTGTTGTATCACAACAATTCTCAACAACCACACACACAGCACCCCTCAGGAATGCCATCTCTAATTGGAAACAAGTTAATGTCTTTGTTCACTTCATAGAATTTGATAACATTTTGGGCAGAATTCGTCCCTTCCATTCAATACTTGAAGATTTGCCAGGACCCATTGAAGGGAAGGTATGGATCATGACAGTGATTGGGGGCTATCCCAACCATAGCCACCATCTTTTCAAGTATGTCCATAGTATTTGGACCTTTCATTTTCAGGGGCGAAAAAGTTGGCGAAAAGATGATGCCTTTAAAAATCCTTTCTTTGTGGAACCTGAATTTCAAAATGAGTATTTTCACTGTTCTGTTTCAAAACACGTCTTTTCTGTGAAAGGCCAAAGACGTTGCACCCAGAAAGCCCCACTGGAAACACAAGAAAAACAGAAACGAATGCAGATAGAAAATGCAATCAATACTTACAGTATCATTAAGATTCTGGCTCATGCCTTAAATGCTGCATCCAAATCCCAGAGGAGAAGCAAGAAGGGAGAAGAGACGTTGGGGGCTCCAAAGCTGCAGCCATGGAAGGTATGTAGGTACCAACTATGATCCATCAAACTATAAATTCCTTTTCAAAAGTCTTTGGTGCTCTTTCATCTTAATTGTTCAAGATCCTAAACTTCTGTAGAACATCTTGTACTTACTGGAAGAGCCCTGCATCCTCCTTTCTCCAACCAAGATGTTTTGTACATTCCAAAAAATTTTTCTCAGCCTTTTATTGATTTTAAACTCAAGGCTAAAAGCAGCTCCTTTGATCTCTTCCTCGCCTTTTTTGTCCTTCCCTAAAGCAGATGACAATTTTATTCTCCAAGAAGACTTTTATGATTCAATGACATTATTGTCAAATTAATAAATGGTTATTATCATAGCATTAAAACATTACTATTACTTTATTATAATCAGCAACCACTCTACATACAGAATAATATTAGAAAAAACTACAAGTGAAATCTTAAAAGAAAGATATAGATTGTGGCTGCCATTCATTTGTTATACAACATGCAATGATATATCAAGTCTTAGATGCTCAAAATTAGTTTCCAACTGGATTTTACATATGCCTCTCTCTCTATCTCAAAATCACACTTATATTTTCTGGAACTGGGAAATCTTAAAGGAGATCAAAATAACTTTTATAATTTCTGCATCATAATATCATGGTTTATCTATTTCCTTTTTAAATGAAAATATCAAAAAAGCAATGACCAAGATCTAATTGTTTTTCATAACTCCCCAATTTTAACAGTAAGATTAAAATGTAATTGAGTACAATTTAAAGGCAATTGTATCCACTTAATTATTATGACATCCAGTGTTCAATTAAGTAGATCACCATTCACCCCATCGGGCGGATTTTGTTGATTCTTTGCTAAAATCAAAAGTTGTACCACCAACATTCACACAGTTTAACAAGGAAGTGTGATGATATGTGGGAATGAATTTGGAGGATGAGAGAAAGAGATGCGGCATAGGGAAGGATTGGATAAGTTGTGGGGGAGGAAACCAGCAGCTGCATAACAGTCAGAAAAAGAAACTCAGATAGGATCTGTCCAAAGAGTTCATTAAAAGATTTGGACCTTCCCATTCTTAATATAGTCTTACAATAAAGTAGAATTAGTTAATCTGATCACACACACACACTCCTTCTCTACTTGAATAAGGATTAGCTTTGCAACTATCTTCTAGATTTCTAGGAAATGCTTGCTTCCTGCTAATCACCCTGTTATTTTCAAGGAGTTTATGAATACTCTAGTTATTTGTGTTTTTTCTTCAATTGATTTGTGATTGTTCATAAAATGTACCCTATGATTGACAATTTTTGTCAATTATATTGCCAGTGTTTCAAGTAAATCCCCCATTGAAAGTGGAACTCTGAGGCAGGTAGGTTCCTCAAAGAACAGTTTACTGGATATATCATATTGACACAATGGTGAAAGCTGACTCTGAAAGGTCCTACAATTTACACTTATTAAAAAAATGAAAGTTCCCCCCTCTCGTCCAAGTCCTAAGTCACATTGTTCAATAAAGGTGCTGGCATATTGCTGGGTTACTCCATTCCTCCTCTCTCAGCTACCTGTTGGAATGACCTTGGTTCCCACAGGAAAACTATTTTCTTTTGACGTCAAAACCCCAGCTATCTAATTTCCCCCCTCCCTCTCTCCTCTTCTGCCTTATGGCAACCATGAAGTCAAAAAGATGGCCTCAGTCAGGTTCACATCAAGGTTGACATTCATCTTCTCACGATACTTTTGGCCAATATACTAAGTGATTGAGAATTATTACTGAATCATTCTTGAGTTTTTTAAAATAGTGGCAACAGTTGTTCTCCCAACTCACAATATTTAGAAGTTAAACAACCCCAGAAAAAAAATTCATATGTAAAAGGTAACATAAGATAAAAGGACCCAAGATCTCTGCTTTTAAAATTCCTGGATGTTTCCATTTTAGTTCCATCCATTTCTAATGAAGAAGGAATTGTACAATCTTTCCCTGCTGAAATTGTACTTGGATCAAAATGGAGAGCTAGCCGCAGGTCTGTGGATCGTTAGTAAGGTTATTCTCCCCAAGAAGGATCCGATCGACAAGTTTTTGGGGAGGTTTGAAAGACAGAGAATTACAATCGACCAAGATACTTTGTCACAGCTAAAGTTGCTCAACAAGGTGGGGAAAACATTGATGTCTTTTCTTCATTTTTCCAAAGAATCAGGACCTTTTTTAAGTGGGCTAACATACTCAAAAAGTGGGCAACTTGCATTGAGAACTGAATGTGGGGACTAAACTTTTATAATATTTCTAAACAAATAGAGGGCCTTCAGTTCCATTGACCAAGGTATCCTTTAGATACTATAACACTGATTCACCTATATCTAAAATGAGATTTGGGGTGATTATTATTTAGGGCACAAATCATTGCAAATTATTTGGAACTTCACATTAATAGCTTCAGGTTCACCTGTTCCTCATCTTCAAATATTAGAGATGAAGGCAATTCTGTTAACCAGAACCTGACTTCAGGTTTGGATTGAATCCAATGAAATGGAATCAAGATTGGATGGAGGTTCTGTTGGTCCAATTGGGAAATAACAGAATAACAGAGTTGGAGGGGACTTTGTAGGTCATCTAGTCCAACCCCCTTCTAAAGCAAGAGACCCTACGCCATTTCTGACAGATGGCAGTCCAGTCTCTTCTTGAAAGCTTCCAGTGATGAAGCTCCCACAACTTCTGAAGGCAACTTCTGTTCCATTGATTGATTGTTCTCATTGTCAAAACATTTCTCCTTATTTCCAGGTTGAATCTTTCTTTGTTCAGTTTCCATCCATTATCACTTGTCTGGCTTTCAAGTCTTTTGGAAAATAGCTTGACCTCCTCCTCTCTGTGGCAGCCCCACAAATATGATCCTTCTCTTCACTAGACTAGCCATGCCAAGTTCCTGAAACCATTAGCCATATGTTTTAGCCCAGGGGTCTGCAACCTTAAATGCTCAAAGAACCATTTGGATCCATTTCCCACAGAAAAGAAAACACAGGGAGACACAAAACCAAGCAGGCATGGCCAACTTGACATCACTCACTCCCCCGTCACATGATCCCCCTTAGCCACACCTACCCAGGTTTTTTGGTCCCCAGTGTTTTTGTTTCTGTGAGAAACAGATCTCTCTCTCTCCCTCCCTCTCTGTCAGTCTCTCTCTCTCTATGTCTCTTTCTCCCCCTCTCTCTGTGTCTCTCTATCTCTATCTCTGCCTTTGTCTCCCTCTCTCTGTCTCTCTGTCTCTTTCTCTCTCTCTGTCTCTCTGTGTGTCCCTCTTTGTCTCTGTCAATCTCTCTCTCCCTCCCTCTCTCTGTCTCTTTCTCTGTCTCTCTCTCTCTTGCTCCCTCTCTTTCTCTCCCCCCTCTCTGCCTCTGCCTCTCTCATCTCATGACAGTGTCACGGGGTGAGAGCAAGTCACATAACCAAGGTGCATGCAGCACGAACAAGGGCCAGAAGAAGCACCTGCAAGATGTGGCAAGTACAGGGGCACTTCACTCCCACTCTGGAATATGGAGCAAGTCTCCATCCTCCACCATTGCCCTTACCTTCTCACTGCAGGTGAGGAGTGACTGGGAGGGGAGGGTGAGGGACAGTGCCAGCCATGGGTCGGTTCAGCCAACAGGGAGCCACAACACAGGGATGAAAGACCCACATTAGGCTCTGTAGCTGCAGGTGCAGACACCCATTTTAGCCTCTAGTCCCCTAATCATCTTGGTTGCTCTTCTGTGAACTCTTTCTAGAGTCTCAACATCTTTTTATAGTATGTGACCAAAATTAGATGCAATTTTCAAGGTGTGCCCTTACCAAGGTGTTGTAGAATTTTATTAGTAGCTCATGGGATCTTGATCGAATCCCTCATTGCCTGGTTAGAGTCAGGGTCTCCTAAAGTAGCAGAGCCATCATCTGTGCCATTTTTTAATCCGCTGGGACCATAGATATACATGTCTCTCTTTACTAAGATAGTGGAATTTAGGAAGGAGCTCCATTGTTCACATGGAATAACAATGACTGGTCTGGTGTCAGCTTATTGATTTATTGTTTGATTAAATTTATTAGCTGCCCATTTTACCATGATAATGGCTTGAAAACTGAAGTACTGAAGTCTGACTTGGGTGCAAAAGAATCCTGATATCAGAAGTCATAAAGGACAATTTAAAGGGAAACATTACTTAAATTTGAGCTTTGGCGTTTGAGAGTACACCATAGTTTTAGAAACCAGTCAGACAGTTTTAGTTTTAGTTCACCAGCATATAAATTGAACAAATAAACGCACAAATAAAGAGCATATCCTTTAAGGTTGTCAGCCCTTGTTTCTAAGGAATTCTTCACTTGTATCTTAAGTGGGGGATAGTTTTGGATTGCTTTCAAAGGGAAGCAACTTTGCAATAGATGGGGGTGAGGGGCACCATTTTACGGTGGTTCTCCTCTTACATCTCCGGTTGATCACAATTTGTGTTGGCAGGAGGGCAGAGGTCGACCTTGAGACCCCTCACATGTGGGGTGCCTCAGGGGTTGGTCCTCTCACCGCTCCTGTTCAATACATATATGAAGCCGTTGGGTGAGATCATCCGTGGTTTTGGGGTAGAGTACCACCTGTACGCTGATGAAATGCAGCTGTACGTATCTACCCCAAACCACCGCAATGATGCCATCGAAGTGATGTCCCGATGTCTAGAAGCCGTGCGGGTTTGGATGGGAAGGAACAGACTCAGACTCAACCTGTCCAAGACCGAGTGGCTGTGGTTCCGGCGTCCCGGTACAACCAGTTTATTCCATCACTGGCCATAGGGGGTGAACATCTAGCCCCCGTAGATAGGGCACGCAAATTGGGCATCCTCCTGGATATCCGGCTGTCCATGGAAGATCAAGTGATGGCCGTGGCCAGGGGGGCGTTCGCCTGGTACGCCAGTTGCATCCCTCATGGGACCGGGACGCCCTTCGCACAGTCACTCACGTGCTCGTGACATCCCGTCTAGACTATTGTAACGCTCTCTACATGGGGCTTCCCTTGAGGTGCACCCGAAGACTACAGCTAGTCCAGAAGGGGGCCGTGCGGGCAGTTCTGGGAGCCTATAGGTTCTCCCACGTTACACCACTCCTGCGCGAGCTGCACTGGCTACCTGTGGCCTTTCGGGTGTGCTTCAAGGTGTTGATTACCATCTTTAAAGCACTCCATGGCACGGGACCTAGTTACTTGCGGGATCGCATTCTGCCTCATATATCCCTGCAGCCGATTCGCTCCCACAGAGAGGGACTCCTCCGGGTGCCATCCAATAGGCAATGCCAGTGGACGATGCCCAGGGGAAGGGCCTTCTCTGTGGTGGGCCTGACCCTCTGGAACGACCTACCCCCCGAACTTAGAACAACCGTGGACCTCCGCTCCTTCTGCCAAAAGTTAAAAACTTACTTAAAATGGGTTTTAAAATGGGTTTTTAGCACGGGTTTAATAATTTAATATATTTTAATCGATTCTGTATTCTGTATTTTGTAGTTTTAATAATGCCTGTGCGCCGCCCTGGGTCCTAACAAGGAGAAGGGCGGGGTATAAATTTAATAAAATAAAAAATAAAATAAATACTTCTTTCATCAGGCCGGCCTCGCCTAATCTATCCTATCCTAGGCTGTAGTTTAAATTTAAATTGTTTTAATAGGGATTGTAGGGAAACAGTGTTAAGGGTTTTAAGATTTTAAAATTTTAGCGCAGGGTAATTATTTAATTCGATTTTAAATATTGTACTGTTGTATTTATAATATGCTTTTAATGTCCTGTGCACCGCCCCGAGTCCCTCCGGGGAGAGGGTGCGGTCTATAAATCAAATAAATAAATAAATAAATAAATAAATAAATAAATAAATAAATAAATAAATAAATAAATAAATAAATAAATAAATAAATAAATAATGTTTCTTGCAGAAAAAACCCTTTCCAGATCTTACTGGTCAGATGTTTTTTTTTCTTCATCACTGCCCTGGGTCCTATTGGAGATAGGTGCGGGATATAAATTTAATAAAATCGAAAAAATCGAAATCGAATCAAAGTTTTATTCTAATGAATCTTGTTGTGTCCGCTGCCTCACAGATGTGGTCACATACAAGAAGCTACTGATTGGCTGTTCCGCAGCAGCGAAAGTGGGAGATTGTGACTCACTGATTGGTTGCCACTTGACAGCCGCTGCTTTATAAAGAGCTGCCAGACGTGGTTCTGTTCTCTCCTTGCCGTTTGCCTTTAGTTTGTGAGTGTTATTGGTTTTCTGTTATCCCAACAAAGGGATCATTTTGAGCAATACTGTCTCACCTCAGTCCTTGCCCACCTAGTTGCCCTTCAGAATACTGGCAACAAGGATGGGATCAAGGCTGAGGTAAAGAACAGTGAAGTCGCTAATTAGAGCTAGCCGCTTAGTACGTTTGAGAGGAAAATTAGTACGTTTGAGAGGAACGTTGCCTTAGTCACTGAACTGTAACTCATCGTGAGGCAAAAGAAGAAAAAGAATTCTTGGTGAATTGTTGTTCTTTTAAGGATGGTGGCACTCACGACCTCTTTGGCTTTTAGCCTGGCAATGGAGACATGGGACGCTTCTTTAGAGCATTTTAATTGTTTTCTAGAAGCTCATGAGCTGACAGAGCTGTCCAGTAGCTGCAAGACAGCTTGGTTCTTGAGCTCCTGTGGCCAGGAAATATTTGGGACAGCTAGTCATCCCTTGGTCTGTCCACTCTATTTTGTGGGAGATTCTGATATCAAAATTGAAGAATCGCTACTCTCCGACCCCTTCTAAAATGGCCAGACGATACGCATTTAGACAGAGAGGGCAGAAAGAAGGCGAAACTGTCAATGACTACATGACTGCTTTAAGAGCAGCTGCCCTGCATTGCGAGTTTGGTAATTTAGAGGATTCTTTACTAGAACGATTAGTTTGCGGCATAAATGAACTTCGGCTTCCGTGTCGATTGATCATCTGCCCTGAGCTGAACTTGCAAACAGCTTTAGATGAGGCTAGGGCATTGGAGAGGTCTGAAAAATCCCAAGCCGAGATCCAAAAGTACCTCCCTTCTTCCACTAGTACTATCTGACCAGTTGCATGCACCATGATGATGAGGGGGACATCAATGATTCAACTGAGACTGACACTGAGGTGAGCCACATAAAGGCGGCTGCGGATAGGAATAGAAAGAAGGCTGACAGAAAAACACCTCAGCCTCAATGTGAGAGCTTACTGTAATTTTAGATCAGCTATTTGCCACCGCTGCGGCAAAAGAGAGCAGCTGGCCAAGGTGTGCATGTCGCATTTTCCAATGAGGGAGCAATATGCTGAGAGACCTAGAGGCAAAAGAGCACCTGCTCGCTCTGCCAAACCCCACAAAGATTGTTTTGCAATCTCAAAAGACAACCTGCAGCCTGAAGTTTCCATCAGCCAAGGAAGAAGGAGGGCTGGCAAGATTTGCCTCATGGTGCTCCTCGATGGAGCACTCTGTAAAATGGGGACAGACACTGGCTCTGCATGCTCCATCATTTCCTGGAACACTCTCAAGCGGCTAATCCCAACCATTTCAAAGAAACGATTATATTCCTGCTCCATCAAATTGCGAGACCACCAAGGCAATCCCATTCCCATTATGGGAAGGGGGAAGTACCAGGTGGCCACCCCCCAGTTCCAGGGCAGTCTGCCTTTCATTGTAGTGCAGGGCAGCCTGCCCACATTCATTTGTTTGGACTGCTTCAACTCCCTGGGGTTTGCAGTTTCCGGCATCAACTCTACAACCACTGATGACTTCCGGTGCCTGCAAGAAAAATGTGCTGACAACTTCACTGACTCCCTATATCATTCAATGTAGACCCCTAGGTAGCGCCCATTAGACTTAAGCCATGCAGGGTACCTCTAGTGCTGCATCCTAAGGTAGCTGCTGAGTTAGATAAGCTTATTGCTCAGGGAATTTTACAGCCAGTGGACCATGCACTTTGGGAGACTCCGATAGTGGTACCAATCAAGCCTGATGGCTCCATTAGGGTGTGCAGCCTTTAAATGCACCCTTAATAGAGCCTTGCAGGCACACCCCTATCCTGTTCCTGTGGTCCAACAGCTGCTTCATAACTTAGGACAGGGGGCTCTTTTTGCCAAATTAGGTTTGGCACAAGCATATCAACAATTCTCTGTGTACGATGTCAGAGCTGATGCACAAACAATTGTAACGCAATTCAGGTGCAATATGGAATTTGTGTAGCCCCAGGGATATTCCAGAGCTTGATGGAGCACCTACTCTAAGGCATCCCTGGGGTTATACCTTATTTTGACGATGTGCTCATTGCAGCTAAAAATCAGTCTGACCTCATCAATAAATTACGTTTAGTTCTAACTCAATTTTAGAAATCCGCCTCAATTTGAAGCCTTCCAAATGCAAAATGGGGGTTACACTAATAGAATTTTGGGGCTATTTAATAGATGCAAATGGCCTGCATCCAACCTCTAAAATGGAAGTGATAAAGGAAGCTCCCTCACCACAAAACAAAGTTGAGCTACCGGCATGTTTGGTTCTATTAAATTTCTATGCTGCTTTTTTACCCCATAAAGCTTCTGTGGCTGAGGCTCCTGGATAGTAAGGCAGCCTGGAAATGAGACACTCAAGAGGCCCGAGCTTTCAAGGCTGTAAAAGAGCTGTTAACGTTTAATACACTCTTAGTACAGTATAGCAACCGGTTACCTCTGACCCTGACCTGTGATGCTTCCCCTCTGGGGTTGGTGCTGTTCAAGCCATGTAATGCCCAATGGCCCCATTGGCTTGCTACAAAACTACAGTCAGATAGATAAAGAGGCTCTTGCTGCTGTAGCAGGCGTGAAAAGGTTTCACCTATACGGCCAGAGTTGGTCACTGACCACAAACCTTCGGCATTTTCGCAGGCGACAAGCAAACCGCTCAAATCCTATCACCTAGAATATTGCACTGGGCTGAATTCTTAGCGGCTTACAATTACCAACTAATTTATTGACCCAGGAAGACGTTAGGGCATACTGATACACTTAGTCACTGTCCACTACCTATGCAAGTCGAAGACCCCTCTCCTGCAGCCACAGTCATGCTGGTAGAGGACCTACAGGTCCCTATCTCAGCTGTAGACATAGTGTGTCATTCCGCTCAGGACAAGATCTTGTCCCAGGTGCTGGATTGCGTAAGGCAAAGATGGCCGCTAGATTCTGTACCTCTGGAATTCCGGCCTTACCGCAATAGGCAACATGAGCTTTCTATGCAGGAAGAATGTCTCCTGTGGGGAAACCGGGTGGTAGTTCCCCAGGAGTTGCGAGAGCCCATTCTGGCCAGCCTGCATGATGGTTATCTTGGGGTGGTCAGAATGAAGGTCTTCAGTAGAAGCTATGTATGGTGGCCAGGGCTAGACAAAGATGTCACAAACTGGGTTGCTGCCTGCCAGCAATGTCAAAACTCACAACCAGCTCCCCAAGCTGCCCCTATTAGAGAATGGGAAAATCCAAAGGTCCTTTAGTTGCGAATCCATCTGGAGTTTGCTGGCCCGTACCATAGCCAAACCTTCCTGGTTGTGGTTGATGCCTATTCTAAGTGGGTGGAGGTCACTCTTATGGCATCAACCACTTCAGAGGTGGTTATAAGAGCATTGTGGAAGCTTTTCACAACGCACGGTTACCCCAATGTGTTTGTCTCAGATAATGAGCCACAATTAACATCTGCCCAATTCCACATGTTTTTGGCCGAACATGGCATCCACCATGTTCAGGTAGTCACGTTCCACCCTGCAGGAAATGGTATGGCAGAACAGGCTATCAGGTCACGAAAGGAGGCTCTCGAGAAATCAGGCCCAGGGGAGTGGGGAGGCCGGATAGACAGGTATCTCCTAGCCCAACATTCAAGCCCCTGCCCACCGAACAACCAGAGTCCTGCAGAGTTGTTGACGGGCCACCTCCTCCAAACTGACCCTGATAGACTGCATCTAAATTATGACACTTCTAAGCCAGTGTACTTTGACAAAAGAGCCAGGAAATTTAAATCGGGGGATCTGATGTACACTCAGAACTATGGGGGTGACCCTAAATGGCTACCAGGTCACATCACTTAAATAATGGGACCCTGTTTTTACAGGGTCAGCTTAGAGGATGGGCAGGTGTGGCGCCGACACATCAATCAGTTACAGTGTGGCCAATTCACCCAGGACAGTTCACTGACTGCTTACCAGCCATTAGGCCCCAATGAAACTCTGATGCTACTGCCTGACTAGAATCTGCCACTGGTAGAAAGGTCCATTTTTTGCTATCTGATATGACCCAAGAAAAAAAGGAGGAACCAAATGAGGCATCTGCCTGCAATTGTATTTCCTGCAACCATTTGGAAGTATCCAGAGATTTCATATTTGTCTATGTCAGGGGTGGCGAACTGTGGCTCTTTTATGACTCATGGACTGCAAAACTCAGAATTCCTGAGCCAGCCATGCTGGCTCAGGAATTCTGGGTAGTGAAGTCCATGAGTCATAAAAGAGCCACAGTTCGCCACCCCTGGTCTATGTGAAGCCCAGAGACTACTTGGGTAATGTTCATGTCTACCTCCATCTTACATGAATCATGAACCTCAACGTATATTTTTTTGGCATTTCTTCTTTTTCTCCTCAGTCTCTGCCTCAGTCCAAATGTGTGGATAAATGTCAGCCTGGATTTGTCATGAAGGCTCGGGAAGGAGAGCCAGTTTGCTGCTACGACTGTGTTTCTTGTCCAGAGGGGACCATCTCCACTCAGGAAGGTGGGTGACACCATAGGGAAACCTACTGGATTCCACAAGAGTGTGTTTCATGTGGAGCAAAAGTGGGTTCCTCCCAGTGCACACCAGTACGGCCGTACTGGGGGCAGAAATTAGTCATATGTTTGCATATCCATAACATGGTGGCTTGGCCATGCCACTCTACTGCTATGCTCCACTGGCCTGCTCCCATTTGCAAGGCGCTCCTCAAAAAGAAAGAAGCAGGAGTGGAGCCTCTTTAGAGGATCCAAGGCAAGAACAGTGTTGAAGCCTTCTCTGAAGCAGCTGGAAAAGGTACCCGTGAGTCGGGGGGGAGGAATTCAAACTTCATCCTCCTGGTGCAGTGTGGGCCTTTGTGCAAAAGCTGGAGAGAAGGGCCCTGGCTCTCTCACACTCTCTCACACTGTGGAATTCTGGGAATTGAAGTACACAAGTCTTAATTCTGCAAACTGTAAATTGAAGCTTTAAATTGAAAAGCTGCTGAGAACAAACTGGTTATATGGTTATGTTATATGGTTTTATGTTTTTGAAGTTTTGGGGTTTGTACAATATGGGTTTTGTGTTTCAAAAAGGGTTTGGATGATTCCCTGCTTGTGAATGGACCCAAACTTTCTCTAGGGTCATTATCTCATTATCTCTATCTGGAAGGAATGTGGAATGAGCCTCAGGCAGGTTTTTTTGTTAGCAGAAAGAAGGAAAAACAGCACAGCAATTTAGGGCTAGAATGGTACTTGGAGGTCATCTAGTCCAACCCTCTGTTGCAGCATGAAACCTTACATTATCTGGATTATTTTGGTCCCTCTAACAGAGAGAAAAATTGCCAGAAAGGAGAAGGAGTTTATTAGGACAAGGCAGAGATAGTCCTTAACTAATGACTATAATTGAGCCCAAAATTTTGGTTGCTAAACAAGAGCATTGTTAAGTGAGCTTCACCACATTTTACCCAATCCATGACATCTCATAATGAGTGACATCAAGTTGGCCATGCCCACCCAGTCACATGACTGCCAAGCCATGCTCACAAAATAGGTCACACTCACAGAGTAGGGAGTAAAATTTTTTTGAAAACCACCACTGATGTGGAGTAATTAAAATTCTACACAAGCCATCATTGTGCAGAAGCCATCTTGTTAAAGAGTGTAAAATACAACAAGAAATGCATTACAGAAAAATACAGATGAATCCTAGACTAGCAATGCGATAGAGGAAACAACTACATTATGGAGGATTGATAAACCTGCATATAAGGTAGAGATAACATCTTTGATCAGGGCGCTTTCATCAATATGCATTTTAAAGACAAATGTAACTTTGATGGTTTCGTTCTTAATTTTCATGGTGTCCAGTTACTTCCATAATGAGAGAAATAAGAAAAAGATTTTGAAGGAGGAGCTAGGAAAAAGGATGTTGTGAATTGGTTAGGAAATCTTTCTTTTATTTGCCAATTTGGATGTGTGTTTCCATATTTATCTTTCTTAGGAACTTCTGAATTCTTTGTAACTTGAGGAATGATTTTAGTTCAATGGCTTTGCTCACCCAAACCAAACTTACATTACAGGCCAAAAGATTCATCAATCCTACATTTAATAAGTTAATCATTATTAAAATCATAAATACTTATAAGCTGAAATATCTAATTGGGAGGAACAATTGAGGGAGAGATTTTGGGTTGGAGGAACAATGAAAACCAAACAGATTTTATGAGTCCATCATAAAACCATCAAGTGATATTTCCTTCCCACCTTTTCTTTTCTATCCAGTTTTCTTTTTTGTTAAATGTAGAGGTACAAACAATTATAACACCAATAAAAAAGGAATATACCTGTGATTCTGAAAGGAAAAAAAACCCTAACATGCTGTTGTAGGATTAAAAGGAACAGAAAGGAGAAAGGGGAGAGAACTAATAAAAAATTACTTAATATCCATTGATACTTATGTTGAATTCATTCTCTATTTAAAATAGTAGCCAAATCTAGAGATGATGGAAATATATTGCTTTATCTTCTCATTTTTATTGGGCAAAAAGACTTTACAGATAACAAATTTACTTCTTGAATTCTTTGACGAATTAATCTTTCTCAAGATCTCTTTCTTTTCAAATTTATTTATCAAATTTATATGACTGTCTATTTTACATAAAGTGACTCCTTTTGGCAGTACAATTAAAGCAATAATTTAAAATTAAAACAATGAGAAATAAACACTAAGAAAGCAAGAGAGGAATGCATAAAGATGCTACCAATTATGCAAACAGCACGCAGGGCTCTGTTACCAGGTGATTCCCAGGGCCGTTGACTGAATCACATTTTCAGGGATTTCTAGAAGGTCTAACAACTTGGAGATACTCCCTAATCCTGGGTAGTTAATGGTTTTTAACTGGAAGGGGCTGTATAATCTCCCTGAAGTAGGCATTGTTGTAAACCTCCTCAAGAAACTCTCCATGGATCCAACCATGTTATACAAAATTTACCCTGTGTCCAGTATTTTTAGAGCAACTGATTGAGAGCATAGTTGGTGGGTCAATCATCAATAGCTGAGTTTAAATATTCCTTGGGAGAAACGTATGTGTAACATCTGTCAAAAATTAAAATTAAAGCAAGGAAACAAACAAACTCAAAGTAAAGTAAGTGAAAGATAAGAACCTGGTGGATTACCTCAGAGAATGGAGTTTGTGGCACCAGATATTTCTTCTTTTAATTTGATTTTGTTCTTGTTGCTGTTTTTTTTAATAGTGTTATATAATGGGGGATGTTTTATGCTGGAATGTATGTATATACAATTTAATGAGGCTTTCCTGTTTCTCAGTAGCATATCTCACCTAAAGGTTTTCTTAACATTTGAAAGACTATCAAAGAAATATTACTTTGTTTTCTCAGATACTGAAAAATGCACCAAATGCCCAGATGTACAATATCCAAACAAGAATAGAGTCAAATGTATCCCCAAAAGAAGAACCTTCCTGTCCTATGAAGAACATCTGGGCATAATCCTTGTCTCCTTTGCTCTACTCTTGTTCCTAACCACAAGCCTTCTTTTAATCGTATTCCTTAAATATTTAGAAACTCCCATTGTCAAAGCCAACAATCGGGACCTCTCCTTCATCCTCCTGATCTCCCTCCTGCTTTGTTTTTTGTCTTCCATTCTCTTCATTGGGCAACCAAGGAAAGCCACCTGTCTTCTCCGACAAACAGTGTTCAGCATTGTCTTCTCAATAGCTGTATCTTCTGTTTTGGCCAAAACAATCACAGTGGTGCTGGCCTTCCTGGCCACAAAACCAGGAAATATGATGAGAAGATGGTTAGGGAAGAGCTTGGCCAACTCCATCATCCTTTCTTGTTCTGGTGTCCAATTTCTCATATGTGCCATATGGCTGGGGGTTTCTCCCCCATTCCCTGACTCTGACCTGCACTCCCAGCCTGGACAAATCATTCTTCAATGCAACGAAGGCTCTGTTACCATGTTTTATGTTGTCCTTAGCTACATGGGTTTCCTTGCTGCCATTTGCTTCATAGTGGCTTTCCTGGCCAGAAACCTGCCTGGGACCTTCAACGAAGCCAAGTTGATCACCTTCAGCATGCTGGTCTTCTGCAGTGTCTGGGTCTCTTTCCTGCCCACCTACCTTAGTACCAAAGGGAAATACATGGTGGCTGTGCAGATCTTCTCCATCTTGGCCTCCAGTGCTGGATTGCTGGGCTGCATCTTCTTCCCCAAGTGCTACATTATCCTCCTGAGACCAGATCTAAACACAAAGGAACATCTAATGATAAAAGTAGGGAACTGATAATGTAATTGTTTCTTAGACTCGTGACAATTAATTATTGATTGCAATTTATTGTTGATTTATATGTTTCATTTTCCTCTATTTGACACAGAAGAATAAAGTTCTTGCAGGTCTTCTAGTCCAACCCCATGCTTGAGCAATAGACCTTATACCATTTGAGAGAAATGATTGTCTAGTAACTTTTTAAAGCCTCTAGTGCTGAGCACCCACAATTTCTGAAAGCAAACTATTCCATTGGTTTTGTGAGGTCCTTCCATCATTGGCTTGGCACATCACAAGTGTCCTTCCATCAAAAGATCAGGAGACGGAGGCAGGAAGTTGGGTAATAAATGTGTATGTTTCTGTGGTGGGAATTTGGGATGGGGAAATGACAGTTGAAGGGGTGCAAAACCGTTTGGAACCAGTTCGTGCCAGGAATCTTCATGGTCATTCATTCTCAGTGTGGAATTTCACCAGCCCAAACACCTCAGCATTTCCCAAAATATCTCTGTGATATCGGATTGACTAAAGACAGACTAGACATGGGGGAGGGATGGAGACCTGAGGGTTTCATTTTTTATTGCTACACAGGAACTTCAGATTCCTCCTGACTTTACTGCAGCCAGCATTTTTAAATAAAAGTTATTTTCACTGCAAATAAATAGAGTTGTGAGTTTTACTTTTCTAAGGGATTCTAAGCCCTGACATTAGGTGGAATCTGATATGGTGGTCAACCTGGAGAGGTCATCATCTCTACCATGGGGACTATGCACATGATAGGAAGAAATCAGTGGAAGATTGAAATCTGGGGGAAAGCTTTGAAGAGGGACTGGATCTTTCTGAATGGACAGGAGAGATGGAACGTTGTGGCAATCTGCTGAGATCCAGGTGGTCTCTGGCCATTGAACAAAAAAAGGAATGGGAGGAGAAGCCCATGGGGATGACTTTCACCCATAGAAGCTGGGGCAGTTGCTGGTGGGAAGAATGAGTCGTGCTGGAGGAGGAGGAAGAAGACTCTGGAAAGAGTGCAGAGAAGAGCAACCAAGATGATTAGGGAACTGGAGACTAAAACATATGAAGAACGGCTGCAGGAGCTGGGTATGTCTAGTTTGATGAAGAGAAGGACCAGGGGAGACATGATAGCAGTGTTCCGATATCTCAGAGGGTGCCACAAAGAAGAGGGAGTCAAACTATTCTCCAAGGCACCTGGGGGCAGGACAAGAAGCAATGGGTGGAAAATAATCAAGGAGAGAAGCAACTTAGAACTAAGGAGAAATTTCCTGACAGTTAGAACAATTAACCTCTGGAACAGCTTGCCTCCAGAAGTTGTGAATGCCCCAACCCTGGAAGCCTTTAAAAAGATGTTAGATAGCCATTTGTCTGAAATGGTATAAGGTTCCTGCCCACGCAGGGGGTTGGACTAGAAGACCTACAAGGTCCCTTCCAACTCTGCTATTGTATTATTGTATTGTACTTGTCACACCAATTTTAGAATTGGTTTTTATGTTATAGCCACCAGTCCCCTAATGATCTTTATTGGTCTTCTCCATACTCTTTGCAGAGTCTCAACATTTTTTTACACTGTGGTGACCAAAACTGGATGCATTGATCCAAGTATGGTCTTAACAAGGGATTATAAAGTTGGCATTATAATTTCTTATTCTACCCAGGAAAGTGAACAAATACACTGGACTCTCTTCATGGGAGGAAAGGTGGTCATCATGGGGCTCCTTCTGATTTGTGACTTTTGGGGGAAGTCTATGTGCCAATTGAGAGGTTGAAAAGACCAGGACCTCCTCCCCTCCCTTTGGTCTGCTGGCCTCCAACAGAGAGGAGGAGGAGTCGGAGTCCCTGTGTCTCTCTACGGCAGAGATACAACACAAGCACAAGCAGGGTGGCGTATTTTACATTGTCAGAGTTCTGTTACAGCAGTATTTTCTCCTTGTGGGCATTTGTCTCTTTGCATTCATCTGGGCATCTGCATAACACACAAAGACTAAAGTTGAGAACTTTGGTTTTTCTTTTAAAAAAAAGAGTTTGGAAATTATATGTTTCTCCCTTTAAAAAGCTGAATCTTGCTCTGAGATGAATGCAGCTGCTGGCCATGCTCACATCCACCATGCATTCTGGAATATGTGAGTTTTGTGTATTGTGTCTATAGTAGAACAAACATTTACATCAAGCCTTTTACCATGGGTCCTGTGAGCTTCAAGGCCACATTCCATATGTCTCAATGTGTTTATTAAACAGTCCCATTCCGCCCAAAACTGATTTTCCCCTACAGAACCCATTTGAATGTTCAATATATTTTCATAAATATAGCTTAAAATGTGGTCTATCCTCACCCAAATTTTAAAGCGTAGTGAATGAGCTGAAATTCCTGCAAGATAATGTGTGGGATTAGTCAGCTGCTATCCTAACTGTTTAGTTGTACTTATTGCTGCCTAAGGAGCAATTATTGAAGGAAAAGGTAAACCTACTTTTGCCACACACAAATATGTAGCCTTGAATCATTTCCCCCATCAAAAAATGAATAAGTATGTTGTCTTTGATTCACTGTTTAATTGGCTTCCTTTGTCCAGTTTTAGGATTTGTCTGGAGAGCAGATCATGTTTTAGGTTACATTTATGTAGAAACATTGAACGTCCCAAAGGGTTCAGAGACTTCTCATCACCATGTTAGAACAAGTCAATCTGAGAGGCTCAAACTATCCTATTCAGTGAAGACCCAGCTTCCTGGGCAAGTCCATAACATTGGAAGAGGCTGAACGAAATTGAAGAAGAGGATGACCACTGCAAAATGAATCAATTCAATGACAAGAAGTGTGAATACCCTCCTGAGGGAATAACATGGCTTGCAATAAGGACAGATGATCCTGGAGAAAGTCTATATACTTAGCTGCTGATTATCATGGCACCTAATCAATCAATCAGCAAACCTCTAAGTCATATACAGTGTCCTTGAGCCACAGAGGTTTCCGCATTTCTGACTTTAATGCAAATAAAGTGAACCGTTACTGAACAACTAATCTGCACTCTATAATTTCTCTCCATTAAAACTCAAATCAGTTAAATTGAAATGGAAGGGCTATCCACATATCCACAGTTAATATATGTTGAAGGGATTGGGTGTTGGGGTATTTTAATATGTACCAAGGACACAGGCATCCTTGGTACAAAGCATCTGATTTTATAACCATAACAGGAAATCAATGGATTTAAAGGATATGTGTGGGGGCAATAGGCCAAGCATTACACCTATCTAATTATGCCAGACACCATGGATTCTGTGGGTTAGTATGTGGAAGAGACTTGAGATGAGCTGTCTCTTTGGCAAATAGCAGAAAGAGTGATAGACAAAGAGGAAATCCTTCATTCTCTCTCCCTCTCCCTCTCTCTCTCTCTCTCTGTGTGTGTGTGTGTGTGTGTGTGTGTGTGTGTGTAATGTGTTTTATATGGCTCCCTGGCATTGATTCAAGGGCCCCATTACACTCATGAGATCATGAGATACTCCATGATAAGATATTTCCCTTAGCAGAAATGTGCATCAAGTCATCTTTGATTTACCCAACTTTGAAAGTATTTAGAGAGAAAAGAATGGATCAAACCTTAGAATCTCCTGGACTGGCCCAAGAAGGCTTGTCATCAGGAAGTCTCCTGACCCTGACATGCACATGATCTCTCTCTCTCTCTCTCTCTCTCTCTCCCACACACACACACACACACACACACACACACACACGATATCAGAATACTAACCTCCAGCCCTTTCCCCTTGATTGGACATGGCAAAGACAGAGGGCCTCTAGGCAGCTTCTGGAGAAGATGGGCTCCCTAGTTAACTCTGGATAGAGAAGCCTCAGGGATGCCCTCCAGCCCTTTTCATCCATATGTTATTTTCTCATTCTCTTGGCACAATGCTGAAAGCTTCCCTTTTGAGGACCAGAGAACCATGTGGATAAGAGATGAATCTGGTTTACTTCTTTCTTTCCTAGATCAAGTCTTCATAGAGGGTGTTGAACCTCCTGGATACCTTTTCCAATGGGCTGATTCCTTTTGGGACATGTACAGCAAGGGTGTTGGGAGAGTGATGAGGTCATTGAATTCTGAGGTCCCACAAAGACTTTTGATGACACTTAACCCCGGCTGATAAACTAGAAAAGGTCAGTCAGAGTGCTGCAACTGGGGAGTCATCTGAATGTCCTTGAAACCCCTGTAGCCGAGGACATCATAAAACATTGGGACAGAGCCTGCATTGCACTGAAGGAGTCTCTCTCTCTCTCCATCTCTCTATTTCCATCCCTTACTGATAGACAACTGATAGAAAGAGGGCATGTTCACAAAGAATTAGATTTCCATATTCATTCCATATAGGCTGCATATCGATTTTAATAATTAATTCATTTTACTGTTTGATGACTACATTGGATTTTAATTATATTAGTCCTACCCATCTCATATGTTTTATTTCCTTTGGTTTTAAATAACCTTAATTCTCAAACAGATACAAAGGAAGAATACAGGTCCAATACTAACTGCAATGAAAAAATAAATGTTATGAGTCTAAGAAACACTTTTATTATCAGTCCCCTACTTTAATCTTTAGATGTTCCTTTGTGTTTAGATCTGGCCTCAGGAGGATAATGTAGCACTTGGGGAAGAAGATGCACCCCAGAAGACCAGCACTGGAGGCCAAGATGGAGAAGATCTGTACGGCCACCATGAACTTTCCTTTAGTGCTCAAGTAGGTGGGCAGGAAGGAGACCCAGACGCTGCAGAAGACCAGCATGCTAAAAGTGATCAGCTTGGCTTCGTTGAAGGCCCCAGGGAGGTTCCTGGCCAGGAAAGCCACCATGAAGCAAACGGCAGCAAGGAAACCCATGTAGCCGAGGACAACATAAAACATGGTGACAGAGCCTTCATTGCACTGAAGGATAATCTGTCCAGGCTGGGAGTGTAGGTCAGAGTCAGGGAATGAGGGAGAAATTGCCAACCACATGACACAGATGAACATTTGGACAGCAGAACCGAAAAGAATGATGGAGTTGGCCAAGCTTTTCCCCAACCATCTTCTCACCCTATTTCCTGGTTTTGTGGCCAAGAATGCCAGTACCACTGTGATCGTTTTGGCCAACACAGAAGACACAGCTACTGAGAAGACAATGCTGAACATAGTTTGTCGGAGAAGGCAGGTGGCTTTCCTTGGTTGGCCAATGAAGAGAAAAGAAGACAGGAAGCAAAACAGCAGGGAGACCAGGAGGATGTAGGAGAGGTCTCGGTTGTTGGCTTTGACAATAGGAGTCTCTATGTATTTAAGGAATATTATTAAAATGAAGCCTGTAGTTAAGAACAAGATGAGAGCAAAGGAGACCAGGATGATGCCCAGATGTTCTTCATAAGACAGAAAGGTTATAACTTTGGGGATACATTCAACTCGTTTTTCATTTGGATATTCATCATCTGGACATTTGGTGCATTTTTCGACATCTGAAGAAGATAAATACCAATATTCTTTTAATATTATGTCCATTTCCTTTTCATGGAATACCTTCTTTGGAGGACAACTCATTCTGAGAGAAGGGAAAGCCCCAGTGAAGAGTAAATATTTCTTAAAACTATAAGGAAAGTTTGTGGAACATCAGCATTTGGACTTGGTCCAAGCATCCATCCTTACTTCAGAATGCAGTACATCTTTACTGCAGAAATAAAGTATTGAACTCCAGTTCCCTCTCAGTGGGATTTTTGGCTCAAATTGTGCTGGGCCAAACAATCCTAGTATTGGGCTTGACCCACAAAGTAACTCCATGGTGAGATTAGTTGTAACCCTTGAGGCTTTCTTTCAACAGGCTTAGGAAACTCCTAGTAACAGGATCCTATGTGCTAGTCTTATCATACGTAACATCTGCAAGTATCTTTTTTTTGGCAATTTTTTTTTAATTTTCATTTGAAAAAAATGTTTTATTGTAGATTGTAAGCCACCTAGAGTTTCTTTGGGTGAGATGAGTGGACATCTAACTTTAATAAATAATAAATAAATATTTTTATTTAAACAAAGTGATTAATTCCTGAAATAACGTAAAAAGAAAAATTAAGTCCTTTATCTGTCTCTGCCAGGAATTTAATTTCTAATAGCGAGAAGAAAAGGAAGTATGTTTCCATTCTATATTTTATAACACTTTTAAATGAGCTCCACAGCAATATCCGTAGATATTATGTAGATTGGCTTTTTTTAAAAATTAATTCTCTTTGCCCCTTTCATGTTAGGTCTGATTCCTCCTCATCCCCAACAGTGTTTTTAAAACTTTTTTTTCCTTTCAGAAACACAACTATATTTCTATTTTGTTCATGTGGTATTTGCAATTTATTTAACAACTGAGAAAACTGGAAAGATTAGAAGAAGTGGGAAGACCCAACAGCAATCCTACCAAGGACTCCATGGTGGTGGATATGCTGAACCTGGGATTGTAGGATTGGCCTATGAATAGTATTTGTGTTCTACCTCTTAAACTATAACAGGAAAAGTTAGACACTGGAGAGGAAAGAGGCAGATTTTATTCCAAATTATGTTAAATTTAGTTTAACTTCACACTCCTATTCTCTCAATGGATTTTATGCTGAGTCCCCTGTTTGAATTTCTCTTGTCCCTTGAACCAATCCTCTCTCCCTCTATGGTCCTCCCATTTCCACCTTATGTGGCTCTATGATTTTGTTCAAAAAAACCAATGAATGGTTGGCTGATTATTGTATCTTTTTGCCTGTAGGATAAGGTTGGTTTGGGTGAGAAGGAACCACTCACCTGAAACCATTCAACAAGATTCAACAAATTCAGATGTTCCTAACAAAGGTAATATTTGAAGGACACTTCCAAAGTGAAAAGTAAAAGAGAGATTTACTCTGGCAGAAGCAACCTTCTACCATGTCTTTCTGTCTCTTCCTACCTCACTCTTCAAGATCTTGTTCTTATTCCTCCCATTATGGAACAAATTGTTGAGAACAAACAACAACAAAATAGTCAAGTTTACATCTGTCTCTATTAAAAAGCATGTTGATTGAAATGATCTGCCTATTTCTTTTGGTGTCACCCACCTTCCTGAGTGGAGATGGACCCCTCTGGACAAGGAACACAGTCGTAGCAACAAACTGGCTCTCCTTCCCGAGCCCGTTTCACAAATCCAGGATGACAGTTTTCCACACATTGGGACTGAGGTAAAGACTGAAAAGAAACACAAGGAATGCCAAAGAAAATGGGTTAGGACACACCATTTATGGAAAATTGTGGTCAACCTGAATATTAAACAAACAGTTTCAGAGCTTCACACAGGAAAGTATGACATCTCTAACAAGTTTCAAACAGTTGAAGGAAATACAACTACTGACAGATTCTTCATTTAGTTCCTCCCTTTTGTTTCTAGCATTATATTTCAAAAAATGACTTTTTTATTTAATAAAGTCTGGAGTGATGGCATTGAGAAAAGAATTAAGTTGTATATTACAACCACTGGCTTCCTGATCATGACTGTATTAACATGCATTCGTCTATTCTTCATATAACCATGATTTTAAAGTATGATAGTTTATTGGTATTCAGCATTAGAATAAAGCTAATAGTTAAATATTTAAATTTTATTCCATTAAACTTTTTAAAATAGACTAAATTTTTGAGGAAGAAAGAAACATCTGACGAGAATGATCTGAAATTGTTTCTTCTGGACTATATAAAATATTTCAAAGCTATCACCCGTTGAAAGTAATCCAAAACCATCTCCCAGTTAAGAGATAAAGGGAAAAATTCTTAAATATTAGGGATATAAAATTCTTTTTTATTTGCATATTAATTTGTTCAATGTTTTTTTATTTTTTTTATTTTTTTCAAATTTATATACCGCCCTATCTCCCCGAGGGGACTGCTATATTGGGGACTGCTAGATTGGTGAATAGTTTCCAGATGGAGGTGAGGTGGTGAGAACATGTCCCTTAAACAGTCAGGCATCTTTTGATGCAGCCAATGGAACATGATTACGAGCCAAATATAGAAAAGGGATATTTTTAAGGCCGAGCTAGGAATCCAGGACTAGGTGCTTTCTGTTTTCAAATGAAGTGTCCTCTTACAATTCAAAGGAAAAATCTAAATCTTCTTTCAAAAGGTATCTCTTCAAATATCAGAAAGAGCTCGTAGAAGACTCACGTTTGAGTACTTTGGTTTTCTGAGTAAAGTTTTATCTCACTTTGAATCAGTGATTATGATTATGAATTCAGTGCCTTGGACCTCCTTCTTTGGAGCAGAAGGTCCATTGCACTATCCCAGTGGAGTGAAAGTGAGCCATGGATCACTCTGGCCATGTCTGGTATGCTTAAAAAAGTCAGAGACTACATAGAATTCCTTTCAGGAGACGCTGCCTGTTTCCCACCAAGACAAGCTGGATCCTGATTCCAGAGCTTATTTCTTACTGGGACCAAAAGATTCCCGTCCACTCTTGATTCATTTGCATTGAATTCAGTCCAAAACTGAACTTGGACACTAGTCAACAGAATTGCCTTCTTCTTTGCTACAGTATTTATAGGTAAGAAAGCAAACCAATCTAAGGAAGCAGAATCCAAAGCACTTGAGGGACTTGGTCACCAGTTTTCTAAGATAGTGGATTATTGAGGGATACTAAGAAGCCACGATCTGTGTCTTAAAGTAGTCCCCCAGTATCCCATGTTGGACATGGCTGAATCAGAACAAAACAGAGCTCCATTTTATAGGATCCGAAAAAAACATCTTTGTGAATAGTACTGAAGCCTCCCTAGGCATCTAAGAAAAGTTTAAGGCTTCTACTCTCCCCATGGCATGCTCAGTGAAGGACATCCACCTGGATGACTAGGCTTGGTCACCTTGATATGGGTGCTAAGGCTTTGGAAATAGAGAAAGCTCAGCAATATTTTCCCCACCTTGTTGAGCATCGTCAGCTGTGAAAGAGCACCTTCATTGATAATCAGTCTCTGTCTTTCAAAACTCCCCAGTTGTATTTGGATGCGGTCCTTCTTGAGGAAAGCTACCAAGCTTATAATGTTCAGGTCTGCTGCTACATCTCCATTTTGATCCAAATTCATTTTCTTTTGAGAAATATTGCAAAACTCATTCTTCTCTAGATAGAAATGGAACTAGAATGGAAAAATCCATGAGTTTGAACAGCAGGAATCTTGATTTCTTATCCCACATAACCTTTTCACATTTGAATATTTCTTCTCCATCTTTCTAACTTAATGTGACAAAAATCTTAGTTGAGAGAACATCTATTGCAACTATCTTTTAAAGGATTCAATAAAGGTTCAGCAAAATTTGTAATCATATATTAACAAACTATAAATAAATCATCGATTAAATTTATTAATTATAGAGAATATTTTAGAGTAGGTAAAAGATAAATTCGAAAAAGAGAACAAAAATCTAATAAAGGGATTATGCACTCATTCAAAATACCAGGGTAATTACCAGAGAGCATGGATTTGCCAAGAAGAAAATAGGCCAATTTTCTCCCAGGGTGAGCAGAGGGGATTAACTAATCATACTTTATTCTAGGGCTGCATTAACAGAATCTTCCAATTCTGCAAATAGAAATCTCTTTACAGCCTGAAAAATTTAGGGAGGATCCTTTCTCAGTTTCTTTCTCTGCTCCCTTATCTGATCATTCCATAGGAAGCATCTCTGCCTGATCAGCCAAGCTTCTTCCCACATGTCATTTCACTTCCTTAATAGATTATGGGAATGCAAGTAATAAAACCTGATTTCATTAAACATTTTTCGGAATTGATGATTAGGAACCCAGTTAAATTAGAGAAGGATGGTATGATTATCTAACAGATTAACCTCTTACCTGCCATGGCTGCAACCTTGCAGCCTCCAAGATCTCTTTGTCCTCCTTCCTTCTTCTCCTGGATCTGGAGGAATATGCAGCATTCAAGGCATGGGCCAGAGTCTTAATGACACTGTGAAGAAGGAGTTGATTTCGGACCTGTATCCCATTTCTTTTGTCTTGGGTCTCCAGTGGTGCTTTCTCAGTGCATCTTCTCCGGCCTTTGACAGAAAATACATTATTTGAAAAAGAACAGTGAAAAGATGGATCTATCCATTGGTGTTCCACAAAGAGTTTAGGTTCAAAGGAATAATCTTTTGGCCCTTTTTCCTCCTGAAAATTAAAGTACCAAATACTATGGACATATTTGTAACGTCTGTCAAATCCAATCACTTCCAGTATCCCCAAGGTTGTGGTGATCCAGACTTTCCCTTCAGTGAGTCCTGGCAAACCTTCAAGTGCTGAATGGAAAAGAAAAATTCTGTCCAAAAGGGAAGTATATTCCAGGAGGTGAACAAAGACATTGTCCTGCCTCCATTTAGAGATGGCATCCCTGAGAGGTTCTATATGTCCACTTGTTAATAACAGTTGTGATAAAACAACACAAATTCCATTCTTGAGAAGCTTTGTAGTAAAAGTTCTAATAAAATCCTCTCCCTTCTCTGTGTCTAAAACAAAAATCCCAATTAGGGTCCATCTGAAATGGAGGAGCAGTTGGAGGATTGCTGGGTACTGGATCCCTTCTTTGGGGAGCATCTGGTGGAAAAAAGGGAATTGCCTTTTATCACTCAGAGCCTCTGAAACAATTCCATAAGTCATCTGAAAAAGTAATTAATTCAATGTTATAATTGATATCCTCACATCCAAAATATTAGCTTTTAATGGATCTAATTTGGTTCTTGTGAACATATTAGAATAGTTCATTATTATATATGCCATATCAAGATAAAGAACACAAAATGCAGAACAATAACATGTCTGAACAAACTCATTGAATTAAAATATATTAAGTAAAACCAAATAAGAATATACAATACAATACAATACAATAGCAGAGTTGGAAGGGACCTTGTAGGTCTTCTAGTCCAACCCCCTGCATGGGCAGGAATCTTATACCATTTCAGACAAATGACTGTCTAACATCTTTTTAAAGACTTCCAGGGTTGGGGCATTCACAACTGCTGGAGGCAAGCTGTTCCAGAGGTTAATTGTTCTTACTGTTAGGAAATTTCTCCTTAGTTCTAAGTTGCTTCTCTCCTTGGTTAGTTTCCACCCATTGCTCCTTGTCCTGCCCCCAGGTGTCTTGGAGAAAAGTTTGACTCCCTCTTCTTTGTGGCACCCTCTGAGATATCGGAACACTGCTATCATGTCTCCCCTGGTCCTTCTCTTCATCAAACTAGACATACCCAGTTCCTGCAGCCGTTCTTCATATGTCTTAGTCTCCAGTCCTCTAATCATCTTGGTTGCTCTTCTTTGCACTCTTTCCAGAGTCTCCACGTCTTTTCTACATCGTGGTGACCAAAACTGTATGCAGTATTCCAAGTGTGGCCTTACCAAGGCACTATACAGTGGCATTAACACTTCACGCGATCTAGATTCTATCCCTCTGTTGATGCAGCCTAGAACTGTGTTGGCTTTTTTGGCAGCTGCTGCACACTGCTGGCTCATATTTAAATGGTTGTCCACTAGGATTCCGAGATCCCTCTCACAGTTGCTACTATTGAGCAAGGTACCACCTATACTGTACTTGTGCATTTGGTTTTTCTTGCCTATATGTAGGACCTTACTTTTTTCACAATTGAATTTCATTTTATTAGACAGTGCCCAATGTTCAAGTTTGTCTAGATCCTTCTGTATCTTAAGCCTATCTTCTGGAGTGTTGGCTATTCCTGCCAGCTTGGTGTCGTCTGCGAATTTGATGAGTTCCCCATTTATCCCCTCATCCAAATCGTTGATGAAGATGTTAAAGAGTACTGGGCCTAAAACAGAGCCTTGGGGGACTCCACTGCATACTTCCTTCCATGTAGATGCAGTTCCATTGAGGACTACACGTTGAGTGCGGTTGGTCAGCCAGTTACGAATCCATTTGGTGGTGGTGCTGTCTAACCCACAATTTTCTACTTTATCTAATAGTAGGTTATGGTCTACTTTATCAAATGCCTTACTGAAGTCCAGGTAAATTATATCAACAGCATTCCTCTGGTCCACTGATTTTGTTACTTTGTCAAAGAATGCAATTAGATTTGTCTGGCATGATCTGTTTTTGACAAACCCATGTTGGCTTTTGGCTATTACTTTGTTTGCTTCTAGGTGTTCACTTATTTGTTGTTTAATTATCTTTTCCAGAATCTTTCCTGGTATTGAGGTCAGGCTGATGGGTCTATAGTTTCCTGGATCTGTTTTTTTTCCTTTTTTGAAAATGGGAACCACATCTGCTCTTTTCCAGTCTTCTGGCAGTTCCCCGGTGCTCCAGGATCTCTGAAAGATATAGTTCAGTGGTTCTGAGATCTCGTCTGCCAGTTCCTTCAGAACCCTGGGGTGTAATCCATCCGGTCCTGGTGATTTGAACTCGTCCAGGGCAGACAGGTGCTCACTTACCATTTTCTTCTCTATTTCAACTTGTGTTCCTAATCTGATATTTGTGGTGCTGTTTTTGATTGATTGGACTGTTTTATCCCTTTGTGTAAAGACAGATGCAAAGAAAGAGTTAAATAGTTCTGCTTTCTCCCTGTTGCTTATCATCTTCTTGCCATTTTCTCCCAGCAGTGGACCAATTGTTTCCTTAACTTTTTTCTTATTTTTAACATGTTGGAAGAAGCTTTTTTTGTTATTTTTTACTTTTTTGGCAAGCCTTTCTTCATTGTGAGCCTTAGCTTTCCTCACTTCATCTTTACAGGCTCGGGCTATTTGCTGATATTTTGCCTTGGTTATGTCCCCCTTTTTCCACTTTTTATATTTATCCTTTTTGTCTTTCAATTTGTCAGAGAGTTCTTTATGCAGCCATGCTGGTTTCTTTTGGGAACTGTTATTTTTCTTCTTCATTGGTATTGCGCTGGACTGGGCTTTTATAATCTCATTTTTCAAAATTTCCCAAGCTTCTTGAGTTGTTTTCCCCTTGAGGATTCTCATCCATGGAATCCTTCCCAAGCTCTCTCTGAGTTTGTTGAAATTAGCTCTCTTGAAGTCTAAGACTCTAGTTTGACTTTGTTCAACTACTTTTGTTTGCATAATGTTGAATTCCAGTATTTCATGATCGCTTGCCCCCAAAGTTCCTGTAGCTTCTACACCTTCTATCATTTCCTCTCTGTTAGTGAGAATTAAGTCCAATATTGCTGATCCCCTTGTTCCCTTCTCTACCTTTTGGGAAACAAAGTTGTCTGCTAGGTTTGTTAGGAACCTGTTGGATCTTCCACTTGGTGCAGAGTTTGTTTCCCAATTGATGTCGGGGTAGTTAAAATCTCCCATTACTATTGCAGTGTGCTTCCTACATACCTTAGTTAGCTGGTTAGCAAAAAGTACATCCACTTCCTCTGCTTGGTTGGGTGGCCTGTAGTATAGACCTATGACAATATCATTCCCCCCCCAACCTTTAATATTGACCCAAATACATTCAAGATAGTTCTCATCATTGTTGTGCTCTATTTCTGTAGAGATGTAATTATTTCTTATATATAGTGCAACTCCACCTCCTCTTTTATTTGGTCTATTTCTTTTAAATAATTTAAATCCTTCTAGCTGTATGTTCCATTTGTGGGTTTCATCCCACCAAGTTTCTGTAATGGCAACAATATCGTATCTGCCCTCATTTACTTGAATTTCTAATTCACCCTGTTTATTCCTCATACTCTGTGCATTGGTGTATAGACATTTGAGTCCATTTTGGTTGACCCTGTGTTTTCTGTCTACGAAACCTGTGTTATGCCTGACTATGGTTCTCTTTGCCCCTATTTCTTTGCCACTTGTATGGTTCATGTACATGGTATGGCACCCACTGTTAATTGTTTGGTTTTGCTTGACAGCAGTGTTGATAATATTACCTGCACAATTATCTATGTTACACGCACTGATAACCCTATGAATTTTAGTTTGCTGGGGACAGAAATATTCTTTATCTATTGATTCTCTGTCCCCACTATTCAGTTTAAATGTTTAGCCAGGAAATCTGTGAATTTAGTGCCAAGTAACTCAGTCCCTTTCTTGGATGGGTGCAAACCATCTCTTTTGTACAGTTTATCATTGGACCAGCTGCAGGCATCATGACTAATAAGACCAAAGCCTTCCTTTTTACACCACTCCTTTAGCCACACATTAAACTCTGCTATGCGCTGGCCCTTTCCTTTTTGTTCCTTGTATACTGGTATAACCTCTGAGAAGATAAGCCTACAACCTGTACTACTAAGTTCGTACCCCAAACTCTGGAAATCATTCTGCACAGAAGCTACATCTTTTTGGGACAGATCATTTGTGCCAAGATGTATAATAGCATCAACTTCACAGTCCTTACTTGCATTCGTGACTATCTTAAGAATACGCCTCTTGTCTCTGCTGGCTGTAGCACCCGGTAAACATCTGACATCTTTCAAAACCTCCATATCCTTACCTAAGTTTACATCTCTTACGATTGAGTCACCAATCAGGAGGTGACTTCTCTTTTTGGGTACCTTGCTCTTGTTGTGTGACTGATGCATGATCCCTGGTTCACACTTTTGCATTTCTGAAGTAGGTTCTTCACTTTGGACCACAATCCACTGCTTATTTGAGTCGTCATTATTACCTTGACCTGTCACTTTAGTGTCCCCATTAAGATCAGCAAGGGCGCTATATCTGTTATGCTGGGACACAGCGAAAGTTTTGTGTTTGTGGGTCACAGCTCTCACCCTGCCAGATCCCACAGTTGTCCAGGCTGCTCTTCTTCTGTGGGATCTTTGCGGTAGGGGAGGCTGGTAGTGTGGCATCTCCACAGGGTGGAGTGGCCGAATTGGACACTTAATTTCTGCCTGGAGATCACAAATTACAGATTCAAGATATGTTATGTGTCTATGTAATCTATTAATTTGTCTGCAAGGGGGACAGTATCCAAATTTGAAAAGAGTACTGCGGAAGACAGGTGCAAAACAGTTATTACATTGAACTAAGCCAGTCATTTTGAAATAAAATACAATCACAGTCTTAAGCGCACAAATCTAGAATGTATTATTTCTTTTACCTTTCTCTTTCCCCCCTGCACACAGCCAGAAACTCCTCCCTTTAGCCACAAGTAGTTCAAAATGGGGAAGTCTTTACCTTCCTTCCCCCCTGCACACAGCCAGAAACTCCTCCCTTTAGCCTCAAGTGGTTCAAAATGGGGAAATCTTTACCTTTCTTTCCCCCTGCACACAGCCAGAAATCAGTTCCAGGAAAAGTTCAAATGAAACAGCCACTACTTACTGCTCCTTTTTGTGTCTTTAAATCCCCCCTCCAAAAGAGCCTCCAATCAGCTCCAGGAAAAGTTCAAATGAAACAGCCACTACTTACTGCTCCTTTTTGTGTCTTTAAATCCCCCCTCCAAAAGAGCCTCCAATCAGCTCCAGGAAAAGTTCAAATGAAACAGCCACTACTTACTGTTCCTTTTTGTGTCTTTAAATCCCCCCTCCAAAAGAGCCTCCAATCAGCTCCAGGAAAAGTTCAAATGAAACAGCCACTACTTACTGTTCCTTTTTGTGTCTTTAAATCCCCCCTCCAAAAGAGCCTCCAATCAGTTCCAGGAAAGTTCAAAAAAAAAAATATATGCAAATCATATTTCTGCATTACCCCTACAATGTATTTCAATCAGACCCATATATGCAGGTTTGAACTGAATTTTCTTTTTCAAACATTTTTTTTAATTCGGACCATATGGGAAATATGCTGTCTTACCATATGAATCTCAATAGGGTGTTGCTATAATGTTCGGTTCTTAATACTGAACTCTCTTTCTTATACAATTGACTTTCCAATAATAGATTTAATATTTATTTTATTTTATTTTATTATTTAAATTTCTATACCACCCTTCTCCCTTCCGAGACTCAGGGTGGTGTACAGGCAGCAATAAAATCAATGATAAAAATACATGAAATATATATTTAAAAATCTATTAAATAATACGCCTGTATTAAAACTATTAATAAAACCTACTAAAACCATTTAAAAATTATGCCAGGCCGGCCGCACGAAATAGATAGGTCTTCAAAGCCCGACCGAAGAGGCGCAGGTCCGTGGTTGTGCCCTGGGTCCTCTATGGAGAAGGGCGGAATATAAATTTAAATAAAAATAAATAAAAAAATAGGTTGGTGGGTAGGTCATTCCGGAGGGCAGGAGCCGCCACAGAGAAGGCTCTCTCCCTGGGGGTTGCCAGCCGACATTTCCTGGCCGACGGCACCCTGAGGAGCCCTCTCTGTGGGAGCGCACTGGTCGGTGGGAGGTATTTGATGGCAGGAGGCGGTCGTGCAGGTAACCAAGTCCCTTGCCATGGAGCGCTTTAAAGGTAGTTACTAATACCTTGAAGTGCACCCAGAAAGCCACAGGCAGCCAGTGCGGCTCACGCAGGAGAGGTGTCACATGGGAGCATCTAGGAGTTCCCAGGATCCCCTGCACGGCCGCACTCTGAACTAACTGGAGCCTCCAGGTGCACCTCAAGGTTATCTATGTTAATTATAAGGGCTTAGGTTTAACCTTCCGTATTTAACTGTTGATCAAACTGCTCAAATCTCGCTTGAATAAATAACACCCTAAAGTGTTTATTAATTTTTGTGTTCAAATTATTGGCAATTTGGAAGATCTATTTGTAGCAGCTCATCCATTTCAATGTGCCAAACCTATTGAGGATGATTGCATCTTTCTCTGCTTTGATATCCCAGATTCTTTGTAGAGCAATATTTTCAGCATGTTCTCCAGTTGTACAAGAGACAGAGAGAACGCCATTCCTTATGTACTTTATTACTTCTACAATCTAAGAGGTCTTTAACTGAAGTTTTGCTTGCTGTAACAGACACAATGTTTGGAGCCCATCAATTTTGATAGTTTTAAGTTTATACCATGAATTATATTCCCCGATTATAGACAAGAGCAAATTGTATAAATCCTGATTCATCCCTGAGGGCAGAAGCTGAAGTCCTTTTATCCACCATCAAGATACTTCTCAGCTGCTGTCATTTTATTTGTTCTAGTAGTGACATCTGATAATGTCAGCTCCATTTTTGAGTGTGTGTGTGTGTGTGGGGGATAACCTCAGCTTGTAGAATTTAGTAATTAGGTTTAAGGGAGCTGGAGAGCTATGGTTTCTTTTTCCTTAGTTTTAGCAGAAAATTCACTTGGGCCCTTACTGGTTCTGTTGGCTCACCATGGAATAGCGGTTTAAGGCTATCATGCCATTTTCTAAAAAAAAAGAAACAACAACCAGGAATTGAAACTGATTTACCACTAATAAGAATCAAAAAATCATTGAAAAGTAGTAGACAAATCTTCTTAACAGCCTACACAAACTAATTTGCAAGTAGGGCAATACTGTCATATCATTAGTATATAATCAGGTGTCAAGTCAAGTCAAATAGGTTTTAGTGTCATTTCAACAATATACAGTACAGTACACAGTGAGATGAAACAACGTTTCCCCAGGACCAAGGTGCTACATCACATAGGTATAAAGAAAAAGAGCAGAACACAGAACTACATATAGCTCTAAATCTAAGAACTTAAACAGAGTTGAGGAGTCTGATGGCTTGTGGAAAGAAACTGTTACACAGTCTGTTTCTGTGGGCCTCAATACTTCTGTACCTTTTTCCAGATGGCAGGAGAGTAAAGAGTGTGTATGAGGTTGTGGGTGTGTGGTCAGCCACAATGTTTTTGGCTTTATGAATGCAGCATGCAGTGTAAAGGTCCATGACAGAGAGAAGAACAACCCCGATAATCTTCTCGGACATCCACACTATTAACAGTAGGGTCTTGCGAACCGAAATGGTACAATTCCCAAACCAGGTGGTGATGCAGCTGCTCAGGGTGCTCTCGATGATCCCTCTGTGGAAGATTGTGAAGATGTGTGGTGGAAGCTGTGCCTTCCTCAGTTTCCTAAGAAAGTAAAGATGCTGCTGGGCCTTCCTTTTTATGGAACTAGTGTTGAGGGACCAGGTGAGATTCTCTGCCAGGTGAACACCAAGAAATCTGATGCTATCTACAATCTCCATGGAGGAGCCATTGGTTTTCAGCGGGGAGCGGTCATGTTGTGTCCTCCTGAAGTACCTGAAGTATCTGTACTCAAGGATTCTTCATTAGTCCTCATAGGTTGTCCAGACCGAAAAACCATGGTTTAATTATGCCCTTTTCTCCTACCCCTTGGTAAGTATCCATCCTACTTGTCATGTCCTTGCTAGGCCCAAAACCTACTCCCTAACAAGCACTTCTGGAGAAGGCTTTGATCAGGTCCAAAGTTTGGGTTCCATTTTAAGGGCAATCAATTTCCTCCATAATATTTCAATTTACATGTTGGATGCAACACCGAGATCTATAAGGACAGCAAACTGTTGCTTCCCCTGACTGACTGACCTATATACCTACATATATACATATGAATTTGAAGGTTCAAGAAAAAACAATTATAATAATAATAATAATATTTAATTTTGTATACCGCATCCTCTCCCAAAGGGGACTCGGAGCGGTGCACAGGGAAATTAAAACATATAAAAATATATACAAACAATAAATACAATAAATAAAAGCAGATTAAATTGATCGTCCCTGCGCTAAAAAACCCCATTAAAACTAAATTCCCTAAACACCACAGAGGTAGAGACTAACCAAGGCCAGCCAGACAGAAAAAGTGTGTTTTCAGTTTTCGACGGATCAATAGTGGTGTCACTCTTCCTAAAGCCTGTTTTTATTTCTTCAAGGAAGAAGTTTGACATGTTGGCTAAAATGATTGTCACTGTTTAATAAAGTGGGCAATTAATGCTAGTGGTCACTCTGACTACATAGGACATATGCTGTGTGTTTTGTCCACAGTGGGTAAGAGAATTCACTGACTCTTTTCACAAATCTGGGATTTGTTCACCGTTTAAATTATTATTGTTTTGGGTAAGATCATGTATACAATATTAGCTTCCTGTCACTGCTGCATTTTCCCATTGTACGTAAGACCCTTTCACTGGACTCAGAAGCATTCCTCACCTTCACCACTGTGCTTCAGAAGCCTTCAAAGCAATAGATATCAGAGGATATGGCTGCTTTGATCCTAGTCCCTTCCCCACTGTATATCTCAATCCCCAACTATGACACCTACAATGGTAGCTCTTGATTTCCATAGAGAAGACATGGTTAGATCTACTGCTCACCCACTACCCACTCACCCACTACTGTTCATACTACCAGATAGAGAAACACAACATAGAAACCTGTGGGACTTTGTAAGTGCCTACTAATGTTGACATCTGGATGGAGAAGTCCCTGTGAGCTGCATCAAGAACAGTCAAAAGATTGTCCTTCCTTCCACAGTTGTAATTGGGAACGTTGGCTTCTCCAACAGACAGAATGTCCATCAGTGCATCTGAAGTGCCAATTGGGTCCAAATGGTTGTCATGGATGTTGTAGCCAAGTGTGAGATTTTGAAGGAGCTCAGGATTCTTGTTGGTGATTAGAATGGCAAAAATGAAGTGTAGCAGTCTCTTCATATTACTAACTTTCCTAGTGAAAGAAAACTGTGCAAGTTATCGTTATTACCATTAATAAAAGCCACTTTAAAAAATTCTGTTTTTCTATGCTATCCTATTGAGTATTAAGGCACAATTCATCCAAAGCTAGAGACAAAGGCCAGTCATACATTAATATTTAATTTTAATGAATGTTTAAATTATGGGATGAAGATAGTCCTCCACTAGGGTAAGACTCACAAATAAGACATTATTTGTAGAGGTACTAATTTTAATCAGAACCCTCATACAATGAAGAGGATTTTACATAATTGAAGAAAAAAAGGTCATTTTAAAAACAAGTCATCCTCTAGACTCCAATACAGCAGTTATAAAAATATGGAAATGAGCTGGGCAGGGGGATCTACAGCAATCACTACTTTTGAAATAAAATTCAGTATTCAAACCATTCATTCGCGATGGGACCAGGAGAGGAAAATAATGTGGACTTTTTTTCAGGTTTACTTTCTGTCATATCTTTGGATTTGAGTCTTATATTGTAAGACAAAAGAGAGAAGCCATGGAAATCAAAATGATTCAAGAAATTGGACAGAACTTGCAATATAGAGCAAGTCAAATAAGAAGGAAAGAAGAAGAGTGTTAGAAATGCAAATGGAGGGAGAGAAACTCCATCACACTGAATGACTTACCAGATAGTCTGACTATAAGGAGCCATGTTGAAAGCAAATGTTCTATTGACTATTTCTGTTACAGAGGTGATTATACTAATGAGATGGTCTCCTGGCTTGTAAAAGCTGACTTGTCTCTTTCCATTGTCATGCTCCAAATTCTGCAGGCACCTCATTCTATGACTCCCAGAGACCGGTTGGGGCATCAGCAGCATCAGAAGTAGGAGATCCATAAATACAATGCAATAGCAGAGTTGGAAGGGACCTTGGAGGTCATCTAGTCCAACTCCCTGCCTAGGCAGGAAGCCCTATACTATTTCAGACAAATGGCTGTCCAACATCTTCTTGAAGACTTGTGGTGTTATCATAGGGATGAATGAATCATAGGGATGAATCATAGGGATGAATGAACCCTCTTCCTGTTTCTAAACAAGAGCGGCAAAAAGAATTCGAAGGGAAAAGGGCACGTTCACAAGAAAGAAGCCTCAGTGGCATTCCAGATTCAGACAGAGAGAAACTGAGTTTTTCCTGGAAAGGACAGAAAGGTTCGTTCAAGAGAATATCCCCTGCCTGTTGCAAACTTTGTGCCACATGCAAGGAATTTAACCATTTCAGATGCAAGATCCTTTGCATATTGCTCTACTCTGATGTTTACATCTAAGGCAGTCACTGGAGGAGTAGCAGAAGAGTTCTCAAAGAAACATGTTGGAGATAATTACAGTGAGAAGCAGCTTCTCTCAGGATCCTGATGCTCTTTTGGGCTTCCGTGCGCACAGGTGTAGCTGGAACAAAGGGAAAACCACAGAGACACCACTGGGGGAGCTCTTCTGCAGTGGTTGTGGTCCTTCTTGTCAGGACATGAACCAGAAGTGATGGGGGATAATTCAACAGCAAGGAAACTGATGTTTGGTATCAGGTTGGCATCACTTTACCATAGTCTCTTATCTTCAGCTACTCTGGGGAAGGTCACCCAGGGCTATTGAGTTTGGTGCAACATTAGGTTCTTGACACTTAGACAGCAGTTCTGCCTCTCTTCTATGGCCAAGCAAGCAATTAGTATCTTTAAGCCTAATGTTTATCTAATGTTAAGAGTAGAGCATTGGGGATCTTCTTTTCTATTAAATCTTCATGCATTACTACAGGCACAAATAATTTTACAATCAGATCCATCTTGGAGTTTATTTATTTAAACAAGCAAAGAAACAAACGGACTGATTTTAAAACTATTTGTGCCTGTAGTGAATTTTGATTTCCCTCTTTTCTGCAAATATCAATTTTTCAATAGAATAGAATAGAGAATAGAGAATAGAGAACAGAGAATAGAGAACAGAGAATGGAATAGAATAGAATAGAGAAAGGAATGGAATGGAATAGAATAGAATAGAATTCTTTATTGGTCAAGTGTGATTAAACACACAATGAATTTGTCTTTGGTGCATAAGCTGTCAGTGTACATCGAAAGACAAGATACATTCGTCAAGAATCATAAGGTGCAGCACTTGATGATAGTCATAGGGGACAAATAAACAATCAGAGAAACAATCAATATCAAT